>JAYGXS010000001.1:83408423-83428211 GCA_036362985.1 Ligula intestinalis | reverse complement strand
TATATATATATATATATATATATATATATATATAGCAGTAAGTGGGGTATGACAGCATCTGGGGGTAACTTGATACAGAACTGTTTCGGGCTTATTAGCCTTCATCGGCCTGGCAGGCGGTCACCCGTTGGGGACCTCTGACCACCACACGAACTTTGTTTAGTTCGGAAGCCTATTCGATCGGTGTTCGCACATTCCTGAGTGAATATATATTTATATATATATATATCAACTCTATGTGTAAATGTATTTGCAGTGCCTAACATTATAACGTTCTCGTGATATCTGTAGCAGCCACTGCCAATTTGCTGTGCAAATGGTTAGCGACCAACATCCAAATGAGATAATTGTCCGCGGACGTTGAAGGAATTAACACCTAGGTAATGTGGTATGGATAGTGACAGAAACAACTCGTCAATGTGTATGGCACAGTCTTCATTCCTCACCGTCTTGCAGATCACTGTTAGATCTCTTCTGTTATGCATCTGCTCAAAAAAAAATTGATTCAATACATCAAGCCCGTTATTGTTTAAAGAGACACGTAGGCCTTAAACGATTTTTTGTTGGCCTTCTTTGAGCATCTTCCAGCACCCGAATATCTATTTTAGGCTGGTTCACCACGTTTCGATTCTATATTCCACCTCCGAAAGTATGAAGGTTGATTATTCCTCTCCATTACCTCAGTATCTATATCCATTTAAACTTATTTTGATGGTGAACAGAAACCTGTCTACTTTTAAGGCCACCCGGCGCAAATAATGTATGGCCTCTATGTTCGGCTAAATGTGACAAGCTAATTTCGTGTAGGAAGTGTTACTGAGCAGATACTGTATGCTGTGTGAGCTGCAGTTCCCCACACTTCTCGACGTTAAAACTCAGCAACCATTATTTGGATCATTTAATCAAACTGCAAACACTTCTTGCAGTTTCTGTATATCACACCTCCATCTGATTGGTCTCCATACTTTCATGTCCTCTGCAAAAATAACTTACTTAGAGGTCAGTCGATATAAATCGAGAGTTCCGATGTATCTAATGTAAAATTGAGACTGGTATTGGCAGTGCACACAGATTGTGATTGGCCGATTAAGTAGACCTCTATCTAACCTACCAAGGTCTCCTTTGTCCTAGCTTCGCGGACTTTGTATAGTGGCTGATGCTATGGAACACAACCAAGGGCCAGTGTTATTCCCGGCTTAACAAGTTTGAAATTCTCCACATCTCTTCTCTAAAAAACACCCATCCGACCTTCGAAATGATTGTTTACCTCTTTCGAAGGCTGCCCCCTTCTCCTGGAATGCTGGCCGCCCATGACTGACTAACTGCAAATGACTGAATACTCCGCCCCGTTAGCCCCCTTCTTTCGGGTTTCACATTTGAGACTTTCACATTTCATACTGTCACCTTTAACATGGAGGTCACGGCGAAGTGACCTCCCAGCTGTCCGTTCCCGCTTCTTGACCTAGTTGCCGCGGCTACCACGAGAATCCATTCACCCTCCGCCGCCGACGATTTCATATGGCCTCTGTTCACGAACCCTTCCCTTCCCCGCGCTTGCGCTCGTGTTTCACACCAATCCTGATGCTACGTGAATTGTCCCGTCAAATCATGAAAAAAATATAGCCACCCCCCTCGCCCACTAACAAACACAAAGTTTCGCGAGATTGGTTTCTTCCTGCGTGGCGTTGTTCTTGAACATGTTTCCTTCCCTTGTATAGACGTCCTTCGCTCTTGACTTGGTATGTCCGGTGTTGAAGTTTGTAAACTATTTACACTTAACTATTTGTTCTTAATTGATAGTTATTATTGCTCGTTTTGGTGTATGCGTGACTGTTGGATAAAGTCAGAGAATTCAATGGACGAAACAGCTATTTTTGAAGTCAATGCAGGCAACAACTGTCCCTGTGTCTTCATCTAGCGAACGGCATTACCGCTCACTTGAATAGAACGCATTGGTAAGATATGAATGGCTTTGGCAAAAGCCAGGATGAAAACGGTCAATGAAATCTGTGGGGTTCTAAAATAGCTCCTTTGCTTCTACTTTCCATAAACTTACAGTAAATGAGAATGGGCTTACCTTTCCGGTGTTGTTGTCACGTCTACTCCCCCCACCTTTTAGATTAGTTATATATTTGCATAGTTCAAATCAGAGGGGAGCCTCCCCTAGAGACGATCCGCGCAAACTATCTGGAGCGTTCCAAAGCAAGCTTTTTCAGTGCTTTTGCTGGCAATCTGTCCGGACTGGAAGACCTGTTTCTTTTAAAGAAAAGAATTTTTCTCCCAGTATCCTCTTCTCTGAAAATAGACCATTTCATGACTGTGTCCTTAGGCCCAATAAGGTAGTAAAACCCGTAAGAATATGTTTTACTAGCGCGGAAGCCCGGGTCCGCCTTGGGCTTCCTTACATGGTGTTGACCCTTAGGTAGGCAAACCGCATATGAGAACTTCTTAAAATGATTATGTCCAGTTAATTTCGGCTTTATTTGGAAAATTCCCTCTTTGTTCATAGTTATGATGCAAAGCCTGTGGCGCTGCCAGAAATGGATCGGCGTTGGGTAGGGGAAGACAGTAAAAAAAACTCCTTAAGTATTTTCCATTAGTCAAGTTTCGAATGCCGCTTTGCGGGATTTTAAGGAGAAAAACTGTCGAGTGTGGAGCTGGGACAGAAGGGGGGAGGGAGGCTAGGGGTATATGTAAATCGGATGTCCTGCTGCTGAAATTGTTGGAATCATGTCAGGAGGAAGCCATCGCGGTTGATCGATACCCTAATGGTCACATGAGGGGAAGGATTGCAATGTGCACGAGAACATCACCGTGTACCGGAGTTGAGCCCATCGTACACCATTACTGGTTGCCAGGTCTGCCGACCAGATATCGAAGCACGGGAACCCAACGATCTTCAACAGTTATTCTAAACAAGCAAAGTACTGAAAAGTAGCGAGCCGTATGGTTTTTAAAAGAAATTTCTGCCAAAGAAGATTGGTGGCAAACCTCACATGCTGTCGAGCGGCAATGTAATTAGTCTAGCAACATTACAAAGGACATCAATTTTCATGCTTGTCCAACTGAATTACAAAAGTGTCCACAGGTGGCATTAAACTATGAGCATGTAACTAAGTATGTATGCGGCGGAAAGTGGTAAATGTGGGTATTAAGAGAGCAGAAATTTTGAAATTAAACAAAAGTGAGAAATACGGGATCATGAAACGATATTAAACGACATTTTTCGTAACGCCGTTGGGTGCCAATACGTATAAATTGGTTCTCGCAAAGAAGAGCTGACCGTGGAAAAAAGCACGATTCTTCCAGGTGAATTCCAGCCATCCTGAAGGTTTGACCTTGGGACTTGTTGATGGAACTAGCGAAGCAAACCTTCACAGGAAATTGAAGTCGTCGGAAATTAAACAGAGCGTCAATTGGCACGATAGGAATGCGGGGGATGTAAGCAGTCTCCCCTTTTACACAATCGGCCATAATTGTGGCCTCTATAAGGTATGACATCATTTGATTGACAATTAGCCTAGTGCCATTGCATAGCCGCGGTGCATCAATTTTTCTCATTAACATAATTGGCGCGCCAACCTTCAGAACCAGTTTGTGCGATGGAACGCCAGATATTTCCAAGTTGTTCAGGAACTCAAATGCATAATTTACACAGTCGGAAGGATCAACCGTCATATCAAATGATTTGCATCGTTTTTCCTCACCTCGAAGAAGACGGCTAATTCTGTCGCTAATGGAATTGACGAATTTGTTGGTCGGAGCAAGAATTCCTATTTCGAATAGCCAGGGGTACCTTTGTCTCTAAGATAATCTACCGCTAAGCTACAAACGCCCGCTTCACGCCATGAGTTTAATCGCACTTGGATCGAAATTACCCGCTCAACTTTTCGCTCAGATGGAATCTACCGATACGGGAGCAAGTTGACTGACCAAGCAGGATCTCCTAAGCAACCATCTAGAATCCAACAGAATGACTACTAGGCTTACTTAATTATTAAGTTGGTTTGTCAGATTTGCTTAATTTGAGTTGGCCCAAGTGTGAAAATTGTAGGCGCCAAACGCCTAGAATTTTTCACACTTGGGCCAACTCAAATTAAGCAAATCTGACAAACCAACTTAAAATCTGAGATCTTCGTCACTGCTCAGCAAATTTGCAACCAAACTAATCAAGTTGTCTGCGGTAGCATCGCTGTCAATTTTCCCTTCGCCAATCTTCAAAATGTTGGTGGAGAATCCGTCGTTTTCATGGGCATTGTGCGGGAGAACTCTCAGATTGGTCGTGAGTTTTAATGTCTTCACCGTTGACCATAGTGGTGAATATTTCAGGCAGAATTTCACCTGGTCACCCCTGGTTCCCCTTTGGATCACCGGTAGTGTCTGGTGGAAATCACCAGATAAAACCATTGTGATGCCACCAAAAGGAATGTTTTTTCCTGTGACATCACGCAGCATTCTGTCTACCGCTTCCAGTGCAATTCTGTTGACCATGGTACACTCGTCCCAAATTATAGCTGAGCACCGTTTCAACCATTCAGATGATCCACTACCTCTGCTTATGTGGCATGTTGCAGTGCCATCATCTGGTAACCTTAGAGGAAGCTTGAAGGTTCTGTGAGCAGTTCGGCCACCGGGAGGTAACGTCGCTGCTATACCAGCCGATGCAACAGCAAAAACAATTTGGCTTTCTTTGCGCGGCTCAGCCAAAAGCAGCTGAATGACGAACGTTTTGCCAGTTCCACCGTGCGCATCCAAAAAGAAAACGTAGTCGCCATTACTGCGGTTATGGCCACTATCAATAATAGTGTTGAATGTGTGAAGTTGATCGACCAGCATCCTAGGTTTTTACAGAGCCATGTATGCTGCCAGCTCGGTAACATTATAACAAAGTTCCCGCTGAATTTCAGTTGAAAGCTCATTCCCAATGCTCCTATCAAAAGGAGGAAATTCATACCTTTCAAGTTGCTCTCCACCTATTTCAACCAAGGTGTTTTCAATGTGAATAAGTGCCATGTTTTAGATGGCGGCATTTAAGTCTACGGGAAGATGGGCATTTTGCAACTTTAGTTGATGTCCGTAGTCTTCGGACACATCATTTCTGTACTTTAACCATAGATCATGGGGACAGTTCAAATCACAACTTCTGATCAACAACGCAAGCAGTCTTCGTAATTAAAAAGGAGCGTTAGCAACAACAGCTTCAGCAATGCTGTTCTCCCACTGATTAGCATCTTGAAGCAGACCACGCCTCGCACAGGCTTCTCTGTAGGTAGAACACAGAAAACCGTCAATCGTCCTTAGATCTTCAAACGATGTTGGACCCTTTACTTCATGGAGTAGCATTCGCAAGTAGAGGCATTCTTGTTGAGAGGGGTGAACAGTGTAAATTCTGCCCATTTTTACATCATACTTGATGCCCGGATGTCCGTCAACTGGAATACCTTCCTTTCGTCGGGCCCACTTGTTACGATTCCATGTGAAGTATGAGGGGACCTGAATATACAAAAGTATTTGGACAAACGAATCTTGCTGGAACAATTTGCAGAAAGCAGTCAAAGTTTTATTTTAAGGATTCTGAAGCTGATCCAAGAGAAAACCTTCCGTATAGTAAATTCGTTGGTCGCAAAACGATTGTGGATATAAAAACCAAATATTCTCCAGAATGCCTCATTGCTGCTGATGTATCCGCCCAATTGATACTGGATAATCTCATAATTGTTGTTACGGTGGTTGAGAGAGTACATGGCAGCATCGGATCCTTTGTTGATGAACTTGCAGACGTACTCGATGGACTTCGCTGAATTCCAAATTTAAACGTTTGTGTGGGCGTTGAATACTTTTGACACCAAGGGGCAATACTGCACAATCCATTGCCCATCACCAGCTTCCCCTGCTTGGAGCCGATCCCACGGAAGTACTGGCGATTTCCCTTGACATTGGCCCGGCGCTGCTAACCGTCGTGAACGTGTACATTCCTCCAACTTCCAGTTGTTCTCCCGGTTTCACCGCCTCTATCGCTCCCTACTTACCTTCTGGAGACAGTCTGGTGCTAGGTGACTTCAACGCTCACCATGACCTATGGTGCTCTAACTTGGCAGCCGACTCCCGTGGAGAAGCTCTGGCTGATGAAATAGAACACGCCCCCCTTTGCCGTTCTCAACGAGAACAGCCAAACGCGGCTCCCGACCAACGGCGCCTCCAGCTCGCCCGATGTTTCCCTCGCCAGTCTCAGTCTGGTAGCCTCCACCATGTGGAAGACGGAAATCAGCCTGGGTAGCGACCACCTCCCCATTGTGCTCGAATTGGCCACCGCCGCCGAGCGTATCAAGGCCCCCAACCGGCACTTCATTAATTTCAAGAAAGCCAATTGGGCAGCGTTCACGACCGAATGCGAAGCCGAGATCGATGGCTTACCGCCTCCCACCTGTGTCCACATGGCGGAGCGAGCCCTTCGTCGACTACTCCTGGCAGCAGCAAGTCACCACATCCCTAACGGCCGCATTCCCTTTCTTCGTCCTAACTATCCGCCCGAAGCCTCCCGCCTGGAACGAGAGAGAGACGAAATACGAGCGCGTGATGCCAGTGACCCGCGCGTTGGCGAACTGAATGGCTTAATCACTAAGACTATCAACGATGGCAAACGCCAACGCTGGCATGAACTAGTTTCAGATTGTAATTTCAGCGGCAACTCAGCTGCCACTTGGAAGCTTTTACGCAACCTGACCAAACCCCGGGCTGATACATCAAACCAGTCTATTAGCTTTGGGGACGGTAAGTTCATTTCCAACAACGGTAAGATCGCCGCGAAGATGAACAAGCTGTTCTCACCCCGCTCGGCGCCCAGTCCCAAAAGCCAACGCCCCCTTCTTCGCCTCCTCCATAAAGCCCCGCCCCCAGATATTTCCTTTTCGGCTGATGCCATCCTCACCGCCGTCAAGAAAATGAGAGCTTCGAAAGCCTTAGGACCAGATGGTCTGGCGCCTATCCATGTGCGCCACATCGGCCCGAAGGTGGCTGCCTACCTTGCCGCCCTCTTCAACCTTTCACTGGGAACTTCAATCATCCCTGATTGCTGGCGCCAGTCGATCATCATCCCTCTGGTCAAAGCGGGTAAGGACCCCTGCCTAGCGACCTCTTATCGTCCAATTGCCCTCCTCAGTCCATTGGCGAAGATCCTGGAACGGCTCATTCACCCAATTCTGACGTCTGTGGCGGAACTATTTTGCCACCAACATGGTTTCCGATCGGGTCGTGGAACTACAACGGCGCTTTTCGAGCTCAGCGACGCTATCCTCGAGGGCTTCAATCAACAGAATCCCGCTTCGCGGACCCTGGCAGTCTCAATTGACCTGTCACGAGCCTTTGACTGCGTCCGCCACGATCAGCTCCTGCAGGACTTGGTCTCGTTGAACGTGCCGACTGGCCTGGTCCGATGGTTGGCGGCTTAGATCCGTGGCCGTCACGATCGTGCCCTCTTCCGGGGCGCTCTCTCCAAGCCCCGTAAGCAGTCCTGTAGCGTCCCTCAAGGCTCTGTGCTCAGCCCGACGCTCTTTAACATCTACATGCGAGAGCTCCCACTCCCCCGGGCACCTGTGCAAGTGGTATCCTATGCGGACGATATTACGTTCTTCTGCCGGCACCATGACATCGATCAGGCTGCACAGCTCCTCACGGAGTTCATGCCTGTTGTCGAAAACTTCCTCACCCAGCGCGGAATGACGATCTCGGCAGCCAAGTCGTCCGTAACTGTCTTTACGCTTGATCCGAAGGAGTTCAATCGTCACCCGGTCATCACCGTCAATGGGGCGTCCTTACCGCTCGTCCGCAAGCCCAAACTCCTTGGTGTGCGTTTTTATCCGCTCTTCACGTTCGCAGACCATGCCAGGGAGACCGCAAGCAAAGTAAGCCGCTGCACCAAGGTCCTCAAGGCTCTAGCAGGCACATCCTGGGGCTGTGCGAAAGAGACTCTGTCGACTGCTTTCAAGGCGCTGGCCAAGCCGCACCTCACTTATGCGGCATCAATCTGGTCTCCTACGATGAGCTCTTCCAGCCTCCGCCGCCTCCAGTCAGCCCAAAACGCTGCCCTCCGCACGATCACGGGTTGCTATAAAATGTCGCCTATAGATCATCTTCATGCCGAGGCTTCTGTTCTACCGGTCGCCAATCACAACACTCTCCTTAGCCAGCAGTTCTGGTGGAGTTGTTTGCAACCCGGCCATCCCAATCATCACCGTTGCACCGCTCCCGAGCCCTGCCGCAACGTCCGGCCGTCTATTCGAGCACTCCACAAGGAAGCTGTTGCCTCGTCTCTCGCGGATCTACCTGTTGATAGCTCTGCCACCAAGACAGGCTTCCAGCGTCTCCACCAGAGAGTCGTTGTCGAGGAGAAACGAGGTTACCGTCCCCCGGTCCTTTTGGGTGGCTATCCGCCTCCGATCGCGGCCTCGGAACGACATCTCCCGAGGGTTACTCGCTGTACTCTGGCGCAGCTACGCAGTGGCTACTGTATGCTCCTTCGCCAGTACCAGCACCGGCTCGACCCATCCATACCCGACTGCTGTCCTGACTGCGGCGTCTCGCCGCATGACTGCCGTCATCTGTTCGCCTGCAGTTCTCGGCCAGGCACCCTCCTCACTCCCACGGACCTGTGGCTCAAGCCGGTCGAGGTCGCGGCTTTTCTCCGTCTCCCAACTACTCCCAGTTTGGATTCCGGCGGGGATTCCTGATCCACCTATGGGCTACGACACACACACACTGCACAATCCAACGGTTATCAGTCACCACACTACCGTTTCGCATTTCATTGATAATTGCTTTGAATCCGCCAGTCTCAGGTTGTCGCCTTCTATAGAGAGGGTCACCATCCCCATCGGTCTGAGTTGCATCTAGAAATCACTTGGGATATTTCTTGGTACATTTCCCATCCTTCATGCAAGGGCTGTTAGGATTTATCTGACCACATACGCCATGCACCATTTGAGTTTTGATCGCTTCAAACAGGACAGGGTCAACGGATCGGTCCGGCAACTCTGTGCATGTAAATTTGCCGACATCGGAAGAGTGCATTATTTCCTTCAGACAGACCAAAATGTGAGCGTGGGGCAATCCTCACTTTTGCCACTCAACAATTTACATGTGACACTGATCATCACCGAAAATTTTGAATTGAGTGATGAGTCTCATCATGGTATTTAACTTAAGCTGGAATACCCGCGCGAACAAATCCTGGCGATCTTGTGGCTTTTGACCGGGGAACAACTCATTAGTGATTAAAGGCCACGATGGGTTGCATGTACACATAATGGATAGTTCCTGGCGACCATAGTGACTAACGTAAACCAACGCATCTTTGGTTTTCTCATGCATGTAGCGAGGAGACCCAGTGTGGCTTGACGGCAAGATGAAAAGTTAACAACGACCAGCACCATTACCATAAACAGAAAGGATATTGTCTCTAAGGTGGATGTAGTTGTCCGCACGAAGTTCTTTCTTTTGTGTGCGGAAATAGCAAAGGCATTCTGTTTCCATTTTGGCAAACATATCAACAGAAAATTGCAGGTATAACGTTTTGAATCGACAAAGAAGGTTGAAAGTTCGTTCCTGAATCATAAAGTGATATGAGTAGAAGGCTTTACAACTTACTGTTTAACGGGTGCCAATTTGAGGTATACCGAAGCGATAACCATCTTCACCATTTACATGCATGAGAGAGTATTGTAAGGCGTCGTATGAACGGTGTGTCTCGCATATCTTTTGCAACCTATCGTCCCTTCTTCACAAAACAATATCCCTGTTGCCGTGCGACCACCTCCTCGTCCTTCAGTCTGCTAGATAGTCCGGTGAATAGTATTTTGGGCTTATCGAAGGCTCGTTTGCGCTTCTTAGTTTTAGGGTACTTATTTTTGGCGTGTTCCACTCTTGGCGAAACTCTCAGGATAATTTAAGATCATAATCAACCACTAGCTTACTATGCATAACTACCTACTTATTTCATAGTAGTAAGCATGTTTTGTTAACTTCTTTATAGCTGGACATAATCGTGTGCGTTTTCCCTTGCAGCCAGACAAGGAGACCGTCACTGAAACGTGATAACTTATCGACTCATTTATAGTTCCTGTCTCCTGTTCTTCTGTCGGTGTAGTCACTTGGATCCATGAAAATCTTTAGTAATATGCGGTTTGATCAGGCTTACATTAAGGACAAACAGTGCACAGACGCTCTTAGTCTTTGCGGTTGCTCACCTTAACATACTACATTGAACTTTCACGCAGATATTATTAGTGAAATGCGATTCCCTTTTATAAGCAAAAGTGTGGTAACTAGCACAAAAACATGGCACGGTCTATTCACATAAACTATCGCAATCCCAAGGAAAATCTTTAGTCACAGAAATCGATTTCGTAGAGTATTCTCGTCGACAAAACTGAAATAAAATGAAACAAGGCACTGATGCCGGAATAAGGCATGAATATCAATTGAAGTTGCCAAAACGTGCCATGATGAACTCGGAGCTATTAGATGGTTTCTTAAACAGAGAAGGAACAGCAAAGATTTGATTGTACTGCGGAAGATCTTTGCAAGACCTTTGCAAGGCCTCATTGACGATGAGGCAAAATGTTTTCTACATTATAGGTTAACATCGCCAAATTAACACTTTCAGCGCCTTAATCCAAAGAGTCCACCGAAATTAAGAGTAAGCAGTTCATCGATGCGGTTTTTGGCAAAAATCCAACAATTCTGTCACCTGCGTTCATAATGCCTGCTCCTCCAAAGTCAGGCGTCGCAACAATTAACTGTTCTAATGCTTATTTTCCGGGGGCCTCCGTCCCTTGAGGCATGACCTCGCAGTTCATCGATAACAGCTGCGCCAGCGTCCCCTGTCCTTCGGTGTTCAAATGGCCCTCTACAGATGATCTCAGCTTACTCAGTCATGCACATAAGTGCGCACACACCCTCGCATACATGTGCGTCAAAATGAGCATGCCTGCCTAAGGGCCAATCGAATATGCTGCCCCTTGGCCGATACAGCAAAAACCTCTACAGGCGACATCCCTTAGAGTAATAGCAACAGACCAATAGCAAACCTCTTGAATTCGCTGCACATACATGTAAATGGAACTGTTAACACCCCATATAATAATATGCTAACACCAGCCTAGGGTTCTGTGCACAATAAAGCTCTCATTATAGTGACTTCTTGCCTTTTTATCCACCTGGTATTCAGCTTGGTGCCTGCATTGCTTAAAGCAGAACCTCTTATTAGACTTTTACAGATTAATCTGAAGAGCCTTACGGATCTTAGAAAATCAAAAGCGATATATTCCTGGGCAGTATTCGAGAAAATCCACTGGAAAAGCGGCATCCCAAGAAGTATAATTTAGTAGAAGATGTCCTTTGGGAAACGATAGTTGTTTGCGTGAATTTTCAATACTGGCTCACCAGGTCGTCGGCAGACAGAGGTAAATTGTACGAAACAGTGCATACTAAACGACGCCTAATACAAAGATATAAAGAGGGTCAGTGTGCCGGTAGAAAGTCGTCATCTGCATGTAATTATGCGGTCAGTCGGGAAACTAAGTGTCACTCGCATGTAATTATGCGTTCGGTCGGGAACTAATTGTCGACCACATTTACTCATGCAGTCGGTGGTGCCTAGTTTTTGCCTCATCTCGCCGGATAGTCTGCCGTATTTTCCACGCTTCATGGAGGTTGGGGTACATAGTGTCCAATTCATCGTGCTTGTTGATGCATGATTCATTGGAGTTGATGTCCTCCAAAACTTCAGGGCCTATCTTATTTGGCAGGAGCCAACAATGTAAGTTTTATCCCATGCAAATTGGTGTCCAGTTTCAAATGTGTGTATGGCGATATCGGACATGTAATCTTGCCTCATCATCGCTTGTTGGTGTTTGCGTAAGCGCGTGGTCGCTGATACACCTCTCAACCTACAATTAACTGCATTGAATTAGCTACAAGGAGTCTTGTGAATGACTTCTTTGCTGTCAAAATAGCCAATCTTATCCTTAGGGCATACAAGCTGATTTCATAATGTGATCGTCCGTTTGTGCGCCACTTGCATTTGATGATTTCTCAGACGTATTTCAACGAGTACAAGCACGTTCTTTATATATTGAATTGTTCACCAAATTCTTGGATTGGGCGCCCAATCGGAACATTCTAGTTCGTTTTCTTTGTTCTTTTTAATCGATGTCATCACAGGCATCGATACAGACACCCTCTGGGGAGAATATTTTTTCAAAAAGTTTGGACAGGTTATTGAGTTCGGCTTGGTAAAGTTCGCGACTAAAATACTGTGTTCTTGCTCGACTGATTAGGACGGTTATAGTTTTTCGTAAATAAGCAGTACGGTGATAGGATAAAATCCCTGTATGCGAGCTGAAATATATTCTAAAGGACTAGATCCAAACTCGTAGCTTGGAACACATATCGGAGAGACTGGCCACAGCTTTGACTATCAAGAAGCGACCACCGTAGGCCGAGGAGCTGCAAAAGTGGAAAGACTGAGGATCGAGGCATGGTAGTCAGACGCCAACTCTGTCAAGAGGCATCTGAACCTGCTAGCGGCCTACAAACTCCAACGCCACTACGTAAGTAAAGGACAGGACACGGTCAAACCGAAGCCAGGATTTGCAGACGAAGAAGGCCCTGTGACGAAACCACCGGAAAAGGGAGCAGGATTTCAAGCATTCTCTACCATGGGGTTGAACAGAAAACGAATTGCCGTCAGGCTTCGACAAAATCCGCAGGTAGGGCCAAGCAGCGATCAGAAAAATAATCGATTAGCCAAAAGCCAACGTCTACAACCGCACCTTTAAATTTGTTGATTGGTGAAGTCGGTATACGGTTCAACAAAGGATAGCCGGCGCAGCCGTCCAAAACATGAGCAAGCCAACAAATTTACTTCGGTAACGAAAACATGAAAGTGTTAAGCCTCAACTCCCGTCAGCTAAAAAATACCTAACCTCAAATGGGCAATAAACTACCAACTTTAAAGTCATTCTGCAAACGTCATGAGTTAGGCAATCTACTGCACAACTGACATCCTACTGTTTTGAGCTGTAGCTTATGCCTATAAAAAACAAGTACAATGCCGCAGAGCCATGTATGTATATATTATTGTTGATACGGAGCATGCTTTCAATAGTTCTGCCATCTGTCAATTTGTTTTCCATTTCCTTTGTAAGCTGCTTACTGTGTTTGTTTTCGAATTGTTGAAATACTTTCACTACATCAAGCGCAACAACAGTCCTAAAAGTGAACAATAAATTGCTCAATAATAAACTCATGTTAACTGTACTGTGCCATAAACTGTGAACGTCGTACAAGTTTGAACAACAGATGCGAGAAAATCTGAAGTGTTAGCACGCCAGAAACTTTAACTCCGTCGACGACATTATATTCTACACACAAATGATAAATCGTCCGTTATTTCAAAGCCACAACCTTTTTATCCAGTATTTTCAGGAAACCACACCTTATATTTCACTTTCAGAAATCACCGCATCACTAAGTGGGCTAAATCTGCCAAGAACACCGTTTTTAAAATCAAGTCTGCGGTTCGAAGTGCAACGCACACCTTCAATTTACATGCGGAACTATATATATCCAGTGGCCGCGGAAAGTAACTTCGACTACATTTTTTCAGTTAACAATAACTTCGAGAAATTTCTTCTTCTGCTTATCCTATTTCCCAACACCCCAAAACTCTATAAGCACCGCTGGGACACATGCTGGGACTATCGGTATATGAGGGGGCATGCATAAGCTAGTTTTGCTGCAAATTGTTGGACACCTTCATTGACCCGTCATTCTACCCGCTGACAAAGGTCGATCAATGGTGGTGCTAGACAAAGCTGACAATCAAAACAAAATCCGAACGCTCCTCAGTGATCAAGAGTCTTACAGAGTCAGCAACGCCACCAGCCCAAAGCCACTACTGTCAAAGGTGGGTAGAACTCTGGATTGACTAAAGAAAGAAAAGGCCATCACCATCAAGGACTGGTTCATGGCGAAGCCTACCGAATCAACTATGGCAAGCTTATACGGTCTCCCAAAAGTACACAAGCCAGGCGTTCCCTTAAAAACAATCGTCTCCCTCCGCAGCACTGGCTGGCAATCAGGTTATTCCAGAGACTCAAGTTTCTCACGGTGAGCTCACAAACGACAGTCCACTCGGCGTTACAGTTCCTTGACAAAATAATGACGGTCAGAGTGGAGCCAGATGAGAGGATGGTTTCATTGGATGTCATCTCACTCTTCCCCTCCATACGACAGGCGCTTTTTGTCGAAACAATCCGCGACCTACTACGTCAGGTGTACGATGAGAGAGATGATCAACCCAAAGTTCAGGATATAATAAAACTCATAGAACATTGCCTTAGGGCCTTCTTTACCTTCGAAGGGACCACGTACGAGCAAAGCAAGGGCACTCCAATTGGGGTCCCCAATTTCCGGGTTCATTTCTGAGATCTTACTACAAAAACTCAAGAGGCGGTTGTTTGAAGAGTACGAGCCGAAATTTTGGGCATGCTACGCTGACAGCACTTTCGTTTTCATCAACCAGAGTCAAATCAACCACTGCAAGGAACGACTGAACTCAATTTCTCCTGAGCTACAGTTCACGATGGAAGAAGAGATAGAGTGCTGACTTCCGTTCCTAGACGTTCTCGTATGCCGCCAAGCGGAAAACAAACAAGCAACGTCTGTCTATCGTAAACCAACAAACACGTCAAAGATACAATAACAGTCATCCTCTGCAACACAAGCGCAGTTGCATACGCACGCTATACCGAGGGTAGAAACCGGCTTTGCAACATGCCAGCTGCCAAAAGGGACGAGACAAAGCTCCTCCAAGAACTGTTCAGAGCAAACGGCTATCCAGTAGCATTTGTTGAATGGGCTCGAATGCCACCCAAACCGCGAACCGAGGAACCCTGCTTATTAAAGTCGTGGCGGAGCATCCCGCACATGAAAGGCGCTTCCGAAGTTGTGGCTAGATCTCTCGCACCTCCTGGAATAGGGGTTGCCCACAAGCCTACCTGCACCATCCGACAACAGTTAATGCGGCCGAAACACCTTATACCTAAACAGTAGAAGTCAGACGTCGTATACCGACTTCAGTGCAGCTGCGAGACGTGCAATTATCTTAGAGAAACCGGCCGACAACTTCAAACGTGAACGCAGGAGCGTAAGCGGGCTGTGGGGAGGTTGGACGCAATGTCGGAGGTAACAACCCATGCTGCATCCATGGGACCCGACTTAAACTTTGACGTGGTTGAAATTAAGGGGCCACGGTGATGATCATACATCAAGGCAGATTAGAGAAACCTGGATGTCGACTGACTGTTCAGTCAACCGCCACATACATTTACCGGTGCCCTATGTTGTTTTAAGGGCCTTCTTATCCGGGGACGGACGCAGCATTGAACAACGGGGCCGAGAATAAGTCCGGGCGTGACTAGGAACGATGGACCGAACGCTAATGGGGCCAACACTTACGCACTTGAGATAAACACGCGAGTAGCCAACATCTCGGCCAACGTGTACATGCCATAAAACCGCTCGAGACACCACGGGAGGTGACGGGATGAACACACGGAGGTTCGACACCAGCGCAAGCCACATTACTATGCGGTCAGCTGCCAACATGCTTATTCCGAGCACCAGTCACGGTGTCACAAAGGACCTTGAACGAACACACAAGGGGCCGATACGGCGACAGGCAAGAGGCCGACGGACGAGGTGACTGAGGACGCGGCGAGAGACACAGAGAGTGGCTCAAACATGATTGGTTGGCCAGGCATTCGCAAAAAAGAACGGCATACAGACGAGGACCTAGAGCCAGAATATCCATTCTCTGAAGATGGGTTGACAAGACCACTACCCAAAAAGTCAGGTTTGCAATAAACCTCTCCCGGTGAACGCTTCTTTTGCTTCTGAGCTATGGGCTCGCCCATGGGCCCACTTCTAGCAAATATATTTATGGGCATACTAGAAACTATGCAACTTAGTCACCAGATAAATAATCTAACGTACTACAAATGTTACGTTTACAAAATATTTGTGTTTGCATTAGATCAAACTAACCATCCAGCTGTAATGCATACAGCAAATCCGGCGCACCCATCTTTCAAGTCTATATTAGGCGAAAAACAAGCTGGATAGCTCCAATTACTTGATTTATTATTGGTCAAGAGCTGGAAGTATTAAACGCCAGGTATATCGTAAGAAAACGTACTCCGGCAATATGTACATTTTGCTAGCTCCATACCGTTGCATTTCAAAAGTAATTTTGTATAATGTGTAACGCAAAGGATGAAAATGATCTGCTCGACTGATTGCGCTGAAGAGAAGCTAAAGATTGTTGAAGGCGTGTCTCGACGAAATGTTCATGCAAGTCGTTTATTGCTAATGAAATGGCCGAAAGACCGCCAAAGCACGCAGCGTTTACAGCAAAGAAAAAGTGACTATTCTTCGTGATCTCATTTCAAGGAAATTGACCAAGCCAACTTCTAATAAGAGACACCTGAGTCAAGCTGTAGCGACCATCTTTCCAGCAGCCACTGGCATGTACTCTTCTCGACTACTTCAACCTTATACGGGGAGATCAAGGACAAACTGCCAGCCCAGACCATCTATTGGTGCATATATTCATTAACCTGCTCCTGCGGTGCGGGATATATAGGTCCAACGAGAGGGCGTTTTTCCTCATTTGTACGAGGACACATCCTAGTATGCCTAGAATAAGGCTCATTCAAGGGCATAAACTGTTACATTCCAGCGCACCTAGTAGACTCACACTATCGCGAGGATGCCAAGGAGGCGTTCCGAGTGATCTACAAGGTGCCATCAAGCTATACAAATTCCTTCAACAGCGTCTGTCCACTACAGCAGATGCGGCCGCCATCAGGGTACGCCAACCAGTCCTGTGCGCTTCAAAGAAATTCGTCGTGGCGTATGCAGTTACCATGGCCAAAAGCTACTGATCCAACAGTCAGCAGAATAGAACCCTACTCGGCTACCGGTCCTCATTAACGTTTATCAGAATTTTGACCCTGATTCCTCCCCCCACACCTACCCTGTCACGTGCACTAATTTTCATACCAATCCACATAGTTTATTTTTTATTTACTATATAAATGTAAAGGCCTGACAAGAAGGTTTCAAAACCAAACGGCTATTCACCAATTTCTTTTCTGACGTTAACAATCATACCTTTTCCAAATTAAAAATAATGCTACTTATTTTTCGTGAATAATGTTTTAATATACACATTTTTTGCCGTGTGGACACATGTGTAAATTACGCGCCAGCATATAATAAACATAGGTTTGATAGACTTTCTCTATTAGGTACACCATATACTCTGAAACTTAAAACGAATTCGGGCCCATCTGGTTGCAAAATATCTAGTCCTTTGTTTCATAGTCACTTTAGGCGAAATCGACGTAATGCTGCGTTTTTGTATTGTCCAAGAGACGACTAATTAACGCAAAGAGAATTTTTTCTTCAGGTTGCAGGAAAAAACACTTATTTTTGCATTTTGATAGCCCCACTAGTGAGCGTGGTAACTCCGAGATGAAGCGTATGGTTCTGAGCACATGAAAATAATTTCTTTTCCGTAAATTAACGAGTTTGTTTTGGGACAATTGGGGTCCTTTACCCTCAAGTAGACATCAGCAAATGTTAAGATGGTCGAGCACGACAGATACTACCCTTGTCATCCAGACAGACAGTTATCACAAAGTCACACCGGACGAAGGTGCGCGAACAGAGGTAAGCGCACTGTCACGAAGAGCTCTGACCACGGGTAGAACGCCGCCGAAATATGCACGTCTTTGAGAGGTCAACCAGCATTCTATGGCTACCCAGATGGACCAATAAGAAGGGAAAAAGCGGGCACAGACCACTGCCTTTAAATGCGGGAGCGAATACGGGAGACTGTACTTGCTGCTGACGAGAATGCCGTGACGCAACCACAAACGACTTGTTGGCGAACACTGGACAAGTCAACCGACCCGTGCAAAGTTTTAGTTTACGCAGAAATTGTTACAGTAAACTACTCTCGGCTATCCTGTTCTGCCTTCTCTTCCTAGCACGTGCCAGGAGGATATTACCAGTGTTCGCACACGAACACACTCGCTTAAAATAGCATATTAATTGATACTTAAAGATTTCAGTTAAGTAACTCGATGACCTATTCCAATGACTGTTATGGTAGTTATACACAAAATCTGGCAAAGCCAAAACAGAAAGTGTTTTCGTGTACGGCAGTCTGCGGGGAAGTGTTAGTAATAACCACCTATACAAGTGAGTATTCGAGCCTAAGATGTAAATGAAAAAGAGACGACTCGATAGCTGGGGGAATACTTTTATGTACCTGACGTTTCGGCATCCATCACGGATTCATTATCAGAGACATAAGCGAAAAGCAGTTGCAGATATCGCTAGCATGTGCACTGGATACAGATATACCTGCAAAAATACAAGGAACATTAACGACAGTTGCCTATTTGTGCGTTGTTATTTTGTTAAACGGCATGCCGGCCTTTTGGCTGCTAAATTTTCATCTCCCGTGGTGTACTAGAGCGTGATAATTGCTCGACCATCTGGCCCTCCAGTGTTGGCGTAGTGTGACTTGGTGGTCCTTCCTTTGCCCAAGTGGTAACTTGCTTTGGCCAAATTGGATTTCAGCAAGGAATATTGATTAGGTAAATTGTTGCACTTGTTTATGGATAAAGGACCCGTGAGCCATCAAGCAAGTTATTCTCGGGTCACTCGATCGTCTTTACTTGCAACAATTTTGGTCTCATAAATTTGAAAGTGAGACTGGGTCTCGCCGAATAAGCCACAACTTGAGAATTCACCTCATTTCGCCACCCTGCTTCCGTGTGTTCGCAGATTCGCATTTTGAGAATTCCGCCAAACTCTCCGACCTATATGCTCTCTCCATAACTGTACCAGATCACGTACACGATTCCAGATGTTTCTTTATGTGGCAGTGGATCCTACGACTGCCTCGCCTATGAGTCCCGAAATCGGTGAACGTACAAGAGCTGAAGACTCCGTTCTTGCAACATCACAGACCGAAATTCTGGATGCAGAGGAGATCATCATCATCGTCATCGAGCAGGATCAGCTGCTCATGTTCAAGAAAAGTTTCAACAGCGTCTTCCCGGACCTCAAATATACCATTTAGGAGTAATAAAACAACCAGCTGGACTTCCTTGCTGTCATAGTCTACCGTAAAGATTCTGGTGTCCTAGACAGTAAAGTATTCAGGAAAGCGACAAACACGATACAAGTTCTGTAGTACAAATTCAATCACCAAATCAGCCATAACCGCTTTCATGTAAGTACGTTCTATCAGCGTGTTGAGACGTACTGCAGCAAACCAGAACATAAAGCTGCTGATTTACCAATGGCTATTCAAGCAAATTCCTAAACCCATGCCTGCGCAAACAAGATGTCACACAAAATCGCAACGGCACCACAATTTGGCGTGCGACCCCGTTATTCAAAAACGTCATTGAGGCTCTCGGCTGCCTTGTAACACCACCTGGAGTTGAAGACGCACACAGGCCGGAGGCAACCAGAATGCATCAAAAAATGAAACCGAAAGGCCCACTGCCGCTGCAAAAAACATTTAGAGCCATCTACAAAATCTGCTGGAGTTGCGGACAAACTACGTCGGACAAACTGGCAAGATGCGAATTGCTGAACACGCGACAGCAGCGTAGGGAAATGATGCCAATTCTCAAGTTTCCG
>JAYGXS010000001.1:83396294-83408323 GCA_036362985.1 Ligula intestinalis | reverse complement strand
ACACGCGACAGCAGCGTAGGGAAATGATGCCAATTCTCAAGTTTCCGTTCATTCAGCGACACCCGGCTTCACATTTAAGTTTTATTAGGACGCAAGTATCGCAATATCTGACAATCGGGTGAGCCAATAATTATTTGAATCACGGGTCATGGACTCCCAATCTATAAGCCAGTGCAATGTTTTGCCATATCCATATTCGGTGTTGAGGCTCAATTCGGCCAAGGCAAGTCACCACTTGAGGAATGGAAAGACCACCGCGTCATTATACGCCAACACCGGAGGGACAGATGACCGAGCAAGCATCACGCTCGAGTCCAACACGTGTGATAAAATTTTAGCTAGTCAGGACCCGCATGCCGCTGAGCAAAATACCAAGGCACTAGAGGGTAAGCACCGTTAATTGTCGTTGTATGTATGCAGTAATGACTGTATCCTGTAAATAAAGCAAACTCCTACGCGTATTCGAAGCGTTTCTGCTACTGCCTTCTTTGTATGTCTATGATGATGAATCCGCGATGGATCACGCAACTTCAAGCGAGTAAGTTACTGTCCCAGCGATCGAGTCTTTTCTACATACATAACCATATACTTGTAAATGCTCAGTAAGAGGAATTTTCATCAACGCCAGTTATAAGACGCTCCGTTTGTTACATGTTTTGCTCTGCGATTGTTGCTGTATGCTTTCTGCACTTATTTGTCGTCCATGCTTTAAGCTTGTCTACAATGCGACACAGATGTTCAGATAAAGCAATTGTCGTCAGGCAGAAACACACTCTTCCATTCTGCTGATAAAAAAATTTGCTTTCAAAACGTCACTTCAAATACAATATAGTTCAAGAAAGTGCCTTTTATTTTCTTCGTCTTTTTTCAGTGATGCTGAGCACAATATACACTATGGCAGGTCCTGCAAGTAACTTTCATGACGAAATTAAACTTGGTAGTTCAGTATTTACCTGGACAGGTTATTTTGTCAAGTCAGTGCATTTAATAAGTAAAGAGGCTTCGGTTTGGAAAACTGCCATCCTAAATAAAGTTATATAGCGAAATAGGCATTAATTTTGGCCAAATCATGAGAACGTTTTTATCGAACAAATTTCCTATGCTATAATATACGACAGAACCAAAATTTTTGCAAATATGAATTGCACTGTGGGAACATTTCAAAATAAGTAAAAATGTGGAATATTAATACCCTCCTGATTTGGAAAAGTTTGTGCAAAGTTGACCAAATTGAATTGCAGCCAAGCAAAAATTTAAAGTTTAAAATTATGTTGTACTCTCCCGTTAAACATTTCTTGCACAAATTGCAGTACCAAATGGTTTCGTCAAAATGTTGTTTTACCTTACAGCAGTCCTTGCGCATAAGCAATATTCGCCATATTTGTCTCCGTAAAGGGATGGAGGCCTTATTAAATGTAAGTCAGGTAAGTCTTTTCTTTTTCGCAAGGTACACGTTCCGTTTATAAGTCTTTAGAAAGAGAAAACAGCATCTTGCTTTATTTAGGACTTAAATCATAAATTTTCAGCGGAAAATGGCTCCATTCGCGGAGAACAAAGAATTAGTTGCGTAATGGGTCATGGTAAAAAGTCATGTAACACTTAAAGTTCACGTTTGACACGATATCCACATATACTATGAAGACATATCAGCTTTCATATTCTCAATTTCCGCTCCTTTGCACGTGATGTGGCGTGCTAGGAATGGGAGTACAGAGTGCTGTTATGCTGATGTGTGGCAAGATACATGATGGAAGCCTCGACGCATGGGACGGAAAGTCTTTGCAGTCATTAGTTCAGAGTGGAGAGGGTGTACTACCTCATAAAAGATGCGATCAACATATTGCTTGACCGTTTTAAAGTGGCGCTGCATTATAATTTCAGCTAAAAAACACAGGAAACACCGACAGCTGAAGATACAGTGGAGTCCGGTTAATGTGGACAACCGCTTCATGTGGACAGTTGGCCATGAACGGAATTTCTCCATAGTAAAATCCTCCGGTTAATCTGGACAGCCACAGCTTAATGTGGACAGCACCAAGCTGTCAACCGGTCGGTCGACCCACAGATTTTGTCAAAAATCCAGTCCAAATCACTCGCAATGGATATGGAAAGGACAAGGATATCGAGGCAGCACTTTTGCAGTTTTATTATTGGGCCCACGATCGTAAAATCCCTCTCAATGGTCCGATGCCGAAGTCACCGAGGAGGCAACACTGGAGGAGGTGACAAGCGAACTCGCCGAAGCAGTTGCAGATGCCAAGAAGGTACCTGACGAGCAGGAAGAAGAGTTTGAAGAGGAAGACGAAGAAGTCGAGCCCCCAGTCTCATCAAAAGAAATGAGGGCGGCATTGGCCGTACTCGAAACGGGGCATCGACAACAAGGTTTTGATGTGGATAATTTTGACACTGTGATAAAGAACTTTAGGGGAGCTTTAAGAGAAAAGTTTAAACCAAAGCAATCAAAACTGAGCATGTTCGTTCAATAAAACTTCATTCAGATGCAAAATTCTGTTTTTTATACGTAGAAACGACTGGTTTGGGGTCAGTTCGCTTAATGTGGACAACCGGTTAATATGGACAGTTGGCCTGGAACGGAGGTGTCCACATTAACCGGACTCCTCTGTAGCATTAGGAGGCAACGTTTCAAAATGACTAGGTCTTTTTTAAGTAGGGCGAAAAAATAACTGAAGAGTAGTAAAGTATGAGTGGGAGAATGCAGGCATCTACGAAACGTCAGATTAGGCCTTGAGGTGTGTGATATGAACGCAAGCGGTGGATATAATAAAAAATTACGGATTTTGATAAAAAGGCCTTCTATATTAAAAGAAAATGCAAGTTCGGATGCTAGTGTAACAACCAGGTTTCGGAAAAAGGATAATTCAATGGGCAGAATGTCAATAGTTTCAGGGCTTGGAGAGGGTCGCAGTCCAAACATACACTGGAATGACCTCTGCTCGTTAATTAGGAGGTCATTTGCTGAGGACCATGTTCTGACATGGTCGAGGCCATCCCTCAGTATTTGGAGCTGTGACTGACGTTTGAGAGTATCGCCAAAAACCATGTTATCGGCATGTTTAACAAGCAAGCATTCCTTTGGTGATCGTTGGTCGTCAGTGTGGCGAGAGAAAAGATGGGGGAATACTTTAGCCCCTTGAGGATCCCCACAGTTGTTGGAAAGGATCATGGATTTTCGCTTTTCGCGCTGAACGAATTGAGCGCGCGAAGTGATATATTTCCCAAGCCTATAGAGAGCCCAGCTGAGAGAGCCCCATGCAGAAGTTTTATTAAGAATAAGATGGCGCGGGATCGTATTAAAGACTGAGGAGCAGTCGAGACAAGCACATTCATATGCGCGGCAGCACTAATCTAAATCTCGTAAAACAGAGTGGACTACCAGAGCAACAGCGTCCAGCGTAGCACGCCTAGTCTTATACGCAAATTGCAAGGGATCGAAAACAGCAGATGATGTTTAAGGTGACACGTTCTGCAAGTCTCAACAGTGCAGAAGAGCGGGTAATTGGACGAAAAGCTTTTGGACCAGTGGAGGAAGGTTTTTTCGGGATTGGAGTGATTCTCACTGATCTCCACTCATCAGCAATCTTGGACTCCATGAAGGACAAGCTGATGAGGTCTGTCAATGCAGGTGCTGAATGAAAAGAGCAGAATTTCAGGAGAAATGGCGAGGTCCCATCTGGCCCTGCAGCTGTTGAACCTCGAAACCTTTTAAGATGTTTCATCCCTGTTTACACAGACACAGGAACAATGCTACTTGGTAAAAAGGAAATGACGTCTGTCGGAAGATGGGAGGCAGTGGGAGTGTGGATTAAGTTTTCCTTTCAAAAGATCTAAGTCTAAGTCAGCATTTACATTTGCAAGTGTATTGCGTTGACCAGTGAGACACTTAAGACTCTTCCAAATTTTATGAAAAGAGAGAGGAGGGGAAAATTTAGAAAAATTAAAAAGCTGACTAACAAAACGGTCGTACAGCGGGAAATTTCACGATTTATTAGGACGTTCGCATCTTTTACTCTATTTCGCAGGCCTAGTTTGTAAAACAATTCCTTTTGGCGTCTCAAAATTTCTAGGTAAAGGGGAAGAAATTCTGTCAGGTCTAACCATGACAGTGTCAAGAGGACAGCAGACAGTAAACATGTCGTTAACAGTAGCCGCCGAAAACCATGCAATGCTAATTATGAAATTTGCCTGGACACTAAGGCATATATTTTAAAACGCTATTGTGATTTATTCAGTTTATTGAATTCTGCAAAAGCCTTATACTTAGTTAAATCGTCATTTTGGTTAGGTTTATTAAGAGAAATAACCATTAGTTTTGGGGAAATTAGGAGTAGGCTCATATAGAAGGAATTTTCTATGCTATTACGAAAGAACGAACCAAACCACACGTTAAAGTTCATAATACTAACAAGGATCTCCAAAATAAAAAGAATAGGTTCAGAAGATATCACTTCCAGAACTGGAAAAGTTTATACAAAATTGTTCAGATTGAAGTGAAACCAAGTTAAAAGAAACAAATTTGTTTGCAGTTACATTGAACATATGTGTTTAAGAAATTATGTTTAGCTATCTGCTGAAGTTTCTTTGTATAAATGCATTAACATAAGAGTTTTTGTTTAAATGCAGCAATGAACCTCAAATGTCCTTCGATAAAAACCAAATGTCTAGCATGTTTTCAGAGATTTAACATGAATTATGCTTTATTAAATGTGAGTCATTAAGAAAAATTTTTTTGTATACTTTACAGAACAGATGAAAAATAATAAGTACTTCAAAAAATGGCAAAGTATATGGCCAGTTTTTTAATTTGCCAGTATATATCTGAAAGTGGAATTAATCTACTCATGCGGAACGTAAACCATTATAAAGAAAAAAAGAAAGTTCTTTGATTTTCAGTCAAATTGAATCGTTTGTCTTCAGAAAACTTGAAGGAATTCTCAAAATTCTAAAATTTCATTGTGACATTACGTTGGAGAAATTTAATCTAAACAGATGTTCGTCAGCCGAATATCTTATCAAAGCGATTTCTAAGAGGTACCCTTTTATGAAAAGTTTTTTTTAAATATAAGGAATAGTAGTTGCAGATTTAAACTGCTGGCATGATTTACTCTTGACAATGTGGTTTGCTGTTTCAATGCATTTCTACAAAGACGCAACAAAGTCACCTTTCTAAGAACTTTTATCCAAAAAACACTTTCTTTCGGTAAATAATCTTTATATATACCTTATTTGAAAGGTTTTAGTGTAAGCATAGAACAAATGCGCAAATTATGAATTGATCAGTGAAGATGGTAAAAAAAGCAATTTGATGACACACTTTTTCGATGACATTCAATAAAGACGTTACCAGTAAGAACAGACTTAAAAAAGATATTTTGACTACAGAAGAATTTTTTTATTATATAGAAAGTGGTTGCTTCAAGTTTTCAACTTAACACAATATCTTAATTTATAATTCAAATAAAGAGCCCTTTTTTTCTTCTCTAGAACCACAGCATTATCGAGAAAATTTTATATTCCCTCACGAACAGTTAATGATTTTTAGAGCTGTTTTAAGTACTAAATAGACCTTATGCCTTTTACTTTTATTTCTATGTTTTCTTAAATACATTCAAACTGGTATTGGAGTAATGATCAAACTATACAAATTAAAGAAAATTACGTGATCAACGGCGGCCACTGTACAAAAGTCGTGAATTAACTGCAGTATGACTCGACATTTGCATATGCTAGAAGGGTAGAAAGGTTGTCAGATATGACGACCTGGAGCAAATACAAATTATGTGGAGACGTGTCTTGAATGCTTAGTTTTGTCTCGGGTATTGTTAACAGCATTTTATTAGAGCCAGAAGAGATGGTTGGTAGGCCCAATAACACAGAATTATTTTAGCGTGAAAACGAAGCTCTATCTTTGAGCACAAAAATTTTGGAAAGGTGTGTCAATATGCGATCTAGAGGGGTGTCAGCAGAGTGTTGAAGGAAACGAAGTTGTAAAAAGCTTGAAATGTACGTAGGCGAAGATTTACACGGCTGAAGTTACCGCTAAATGTAAAAGCATGCTCGCAAGACAGTACAACAGACTTCAGGGAAAGAAAATTTTAAAAAATTGAATAAAGCACCTTGGCATTTAAAGGGCAGGAATTTAAATGCAGACAAAATGATACCTTTAGAATTACTTGAAAATCTAGGCTTGCATACTACAGCAATGGCATTCATTATTTCGTCCGAACAAGAAAATAAGTACTTAAAATGCGTGCACCATTGCTGGTTTACAAAGACAGCCACTCCACCACTTCTGTTGATGGACACGTGTTTTCTGTCTGATCGAAAAAAAACAAAGTGGAGTGATGATTTCCGACTCAATATGACCATTTAGCCAAATCTTTTGCAAACAAAGAGCTGCAGGCTTTTTGTGCTCTTATTTTAGCATAAGTGCTCATAATTCAACATCCTTGTTAAACAGGGATCTGGTATTTGTTGACGTGAATCCTGGAAGTGTCACTGCCTTTAGAGGCTTACTTCTGTTTTTTTGCTGCCAACCATATCTATGCTGTCTTCCCGTGTAGTCAACTAACGAAGAATTGTCGATGTTGGTGAATTGCAGATGCGGCAGATTGGACGCATCTGACACACATTGCCATTACGGAATGTTGTAGGTAAAATATATTGTTTTCGTGCATTCAAAATGGTAACAGCGTACCGTAGGTATGACCTCATGATCATAAATGCAGTTAAACAAAGCAAAGAAATAGAGAGGATGGTATACAATTATTAATTTCCACGAAAATAGATAGCAAAAAAATGAGTGGCTCACATTCGAAAGCCACGCACGGAACAGGCAGAAGAATAATAAGAATTTCAAGAAGCGGCCATATTGATGGCCCGTGTTTGTTTGCATTTTCAAGCTTACCATCGATTGTGAAATAAATCCACTTATGCGGAAACCAATCCAATTAAAAAAAGTATATTCTTTCATCTTCAGTCAAACTGAACCGTGTACCTTCAGGCATATTAACGAAGTCGTCAAATTTCATCAATTTTATTGTGATATTACCTTGGAAAAATGTTAATATACACAGAAATTCTTTAGCAGAATATTGATGATGTTGAGAACTTTTTTTGATGAAAATATCAAACTTTCAGCAAAAAAAATTGCTACATTCACGGAGAGCAAGAACTAAAGTAATTTAAGGGGTCCAAAAACTCAAAAGTAAACGGTCAAAGATCACCGAAAACTCATGGTAAGATGTTGACACGGTTACCACATCAGTTATGGAGTCAGGTCAGCCTTTAGCTTCTCAATTTCCGCTTCTTCACACGTGAGCAAGCATGCTAAGAATGGGAGCATCGAGTTCTGGTAGGCTGATGTACGACATATCATATGCCGGAAGTTTCGGCGTGTCGTACGAGAAGACTTCGCAGCCATTAGTTCGGAGTGAAGAGGGTGAGTGTCATCACTAAGAATACGGGACACAACATTTTTTGACCGATTTAAATGTCACTGAATTATAAGGTCAGCTAAAAAAGCAAAGGAATAGCTGGCAGCTGAAGAAAGCATGCGGAGAATATGTTTGATAATAATTATAATAAAGTCTTTTTTGAGTAGTGCTGGAAAGGTTACTGGAGAGCATTAAAAAATGAGAGGGAGGATACAAGCGCCTATAAAACGCCAGATGAGGGCTTGCGGAGTGCGATAAGAACGCAAGCGGTGGATATAATCGAAAAGTTTGCGGATGTTAATAAAAAGTTCTTCAATATTAAGAGTAAATGAGAGGTTTGAAGCTATTGTTACACCAAGGTATCGGAAGGAGGATACATTGTTGGGCAGAAAGTCGATGGTTTCAAAACTGGAGGAGGGTCGCACCCTGGAGATACTCTGGACTGACTTCCACTCATTAAGTAAAAGGCCATTTTCTGACGACCATGCTGTGACATGGTTCAATCCATCCTTCAGTGTTTGGAGATGGGTCTGGCTTTTGAGAGGATGGCCGACAACCATGTCGTCAGCATATTTGACAAAAAACATGCGTTTGGAGATCGTAGGTCATTAGTATGGAGGGCAAAAAGATGAGGGGATAATATAGACCTCTGCAAAACTCCACAATGATTGAGAAGGATCGTGGACTTTCGCTTCCCTCTCTGAACGAATTGGGTGCAGGAAGTAAAATAGTCCTCAAGCCAAGAGACGGCCCAGCCAGGAGAACCACATGCAGAGGTTTTATTAAGAAGAAGATTTCGCGAAATCGTGTTGAAGGCTGAGGAGTAGTCAAGAAAGGCACATGCGTATGAATGACATCCCTTGTCCAAGTCTCTAAGAGCAGAGTGGACTACCAGAGCAACAGCATCGAATGTACTACGCCTAGCCTTATACGCAAACTGCAAGGGATCAGAAAAAATTGGATGAAAATGGCTAAATGATGTCCAAAGCTGCTTGTTCTGTAAGTTTGAGGAGTGCAGAAGAGCAAGCAATTGGGCGAAAGGATTTGGGACCCGTTGAAGTGGTTTTGTTCGGGATAGGATTGATTTTGACCGAACGCCAGCCATCAGGAATCTTGGACTCCATGAAAGATAAATTAATAAGATTTGCCAAGACAGGAGCTAATTGAAAAGAGGAAGATTTAAGGAGAAATGGAGAGACATCATCTGGTCCGGCAGCTGTTGAAGCTTTAACCTTGTTGAGGTGTTTCATGACTGTTTCCACGGACAGTGGAGAGAAATCACTTGGTGGTAAGGAAATATAATTTGTCGGGAGATAGGAGTCGGTGGGAGTGTGGATGAAGTTTGAGTTTAACCTGTCTAGGTCAACATCAACATGTGCCAGTGTATTGCATTGACCAGTGAGACGTTTGAGACTCTTTCATATTTCGGAGGAAGTGAGAGGAGCGGAAGATGTAGAAGAAGTTAAAAGCTGACTAACAAAAAGTTCATTCAGCCTGGAAATGTCACGCTTCATCTGGACGTTCAGATTCTGTAGTCTAGCTCGCAGACCTAGTTTATAGAAAAATGCCTTTTGACGTCTCAAAGATTTTAGGTGGGGAAAAGATATTCGGTCAGGTCTAACCATGACAGTGTCAAGAGGACAGCAGACGTTAAAAATGTTGTTTAAAAAAGTAGTGAGATGTCTACAGCATGATTTGACATCTGAGTACTCTAGAAGGGTAGAAATATTGCAAGATATGACGGTCTGAAGCAAAGAAATATTATGTGAGGAGGTGTCTTGAACCCTTATTTTCCTCTCGGGAATTCGTAACAGCCCTTTCTAAGATCTACAGTAAATGATTGGCAAGCCCAATAACACAGAATGATCTGAGCCTGCCAACGGTGCTCTATTTTTGACGAAAAAAAGTTTGGGATGGTTGGTAAATATGTGATCCAGAGGTGCGTTGGCCCGAGTGTTGAAGGAAACTAAATCATCTAAACTTAACAGTGTAAGGGGACGAATATTTACACGGTTGAAGTCACCGCTTAAAATTATGACATGCTCGCAAGACAGTGCAGAAAGTTTTTGGGAAACGAACTGGAAAAATGTGCCTTAAGCACGTTGGCATGTAGATGGTGAAATGTAAATACAGTGGAGTCCGGTTAATGTGGACATGGTTAATATGGACAACCGCTTAATGAGGATAGTTGGCCAGGAACGGAATTTCTCCATAGTAAAATCCTCCGGTTAATCTGGACAGCCACCGCTTAATGTGGACAGCACCAAGCTGTCAACCGGTCGGTCGACCCACCGATTTTGTCAAAATTCCAGTCCAAATCGCCCGCGGTGGGGAATTCCCGCGTCCTGTTTGCCACAGTTGGGAGGTGCAGTTGTCGAAGGAGGCCACCAATACGTAATCTAGGCTATTCTCACTCCCCTTTGTCTCGCTTATCTGCTTTCCCACAGATTTTGTCAAAAATCCAGTCCAAATCGCCCGTGGCGGGGAATTCCCGCGTCCTGTTCTGAAAGTTTTGCTTCAGATGAACAGTAAACAAAGCTTTTCTGTTGGTTTGTCTGTGGTTGTGTACGTGTGGAGGCTGATCACGAGAAAGTGAAGTGCTTTTGACTGTCGTTCTTCGACTTCTGCAATCTTTCTTTTTCTTCTTTTCCAGATGGGGAAGCGAAAGGATCGAACACCAACAGAGAAACTGGATGTTGTGGACAATTTCCATGACCTTAAGTAGCAGTCACCCCGAATTGGTCTTCGAGAGGCAGCCGACCAGCTTGGAGTTTCCAAGTCGATGTTGGGAAAATTGGTGAAAAAAGAAGAGGAACTTTGTCGTGAGGCTTCAGAAGATGAACAAGGCCCTGCACAGAAACGCAATAGTTATGGAAAGGACAAGGATATCGAGGCAGCACTTTTGCAGTTTTATCAGTGGGCCCACGATCGTAACATCCCTCTCAATGGTCCGCTGCTTATGGAGAAGGCTGTGAAAATCGCAGAAGTAGCGGGAGTCAACTTCACTCCCACCGTAAGGTTGTTTGCGAGGTGGAAGAAGAGGAATGGATGACGTCTGGGCTGTGGTAAAATTTCTTACGAGAACTTGACCGCGAATTGGGGCGCCAGAAGCGCAAGATCCTTCTCTTGGCAGATAACTGCAGTGCCCACACTCGAGTCGAAGGACTGAGGAACATCACACTTCGATTTTTGCCACCCAACACAAATTCAGTTCTGCAACCCTGTGATCAGGGCATCATTCGATCTCATAAAGCCTTCTTTCGGACCGCGATCCGGCGAGAGATTTTGCGAATCATCCAAGACCTAGTGGAAGACGATGAGACTGGCATGCGTTTGGCTCACAATATTGTGAAGAGGATTGACTTTCTTCAGGCCATGGAGATGTTGAGCACTTCGTGGAAAAAGGTGAAGTCGGAGACAATCGTAAATTGCTGGAGGAAAGGGGGCTTCATCACAACTGAAGAGGAAGTTGCAGAGAATGAAGTCGCGATTCCGATCCCAGAAGACGTGACAGAGGACAGGATCGAGAGTTTTCTAGAGTGGGTTTCAATCGACGACGATGCCGAAGTCACCGAGGAGGCAACACTGGAGAAGGTGACAAGCGAACTCGCCGAAGCAGTTGCAGATGCCAAGAAGGTACCTGACGAGCAGGAAGAAGAGTCTGAAGAGGAAGACGAAGAAGTCGAGCCCCCAGTCTCATCAAAAGAAATGAGGGTGGCATTGGCCGTACTCGAAACGGGGCATCGACAACAAGGTTTTGATGTGGATAATTTTGACACTGTGATAAAGAACTTTAGGGGAGCTTTAAGAGAAAAGTTTAAACCAAAGCAATCAAAACTGAGCATGTTCTTTCAATAAAACTTCATTCAGATGCAAAATTCTGTTTTTTTTTTACGTAGAAACTACTGGTTGGGGGTCAGTTCGCTTAATGTGGACAACCGGTTAATATGGACAGTTGGCCTGGAACGGAGGTGTCCACGTTAACAGGACTCCACTGTACTGACAAAAATGATGCCTTTAGAATTGCTTAAAAATCTGGGCTTGCATACTACAGCAATGGCGTCTAACAAGTCGTCTGAATAAGAGAATAGGGACTTATTATTTATGCACCATTGCTGGTTAACAACGACAGCCATTCCATCACCTCTGCTGCTGGTTAAGGATTTTCTGTCCGAACGATCGGCGTAAAAAATATTGTGGGGTGATGAGTTTCGAATCATTGTCGCTGTTAAGCCAAGTTTCTTGCAGACAGATGACTGCAGAGTTCTTATGTTCTCTTTTTAACATAAGTTCCGATAATTCGACACTTTTGTTAAACAGGGATCTGCAATTTATCGACATGAAACCTGGAAGTGACAATTCTTGTAGAAGCTTACATTTGTTTCCTTGTTCCCAACCTGATCTGTGTGTTCTTTTCCGTGTGGTGCGGAGAATTGTCAAAGACATTGAATTGCAAATGCGACAGATTGGCCTCAGTTGACAAATGTTGCAATGTTGATGTGTTGTAGATACGATAACTTGTTTTCGAGCATTTACAAAAGTTAGCAGTGTACTGTAGAAATGACCTCATGATCA
>JAYGXS010000001.1:83376495-83389632 GCA_036362985.1 Ligula intestinalis | reverse complement strand
TATGTTGGCGGGCTTTCGAATTTGAGCTGCCGGTTTTTTTTGCTCTCCATTCACGCGGGAATTTATTAGTGTATACCAGACTGTCTACTTCTCTATTTTGTTTTTCTGCATTTCTGGACATGAGGTCATCTCTGCTGTACACTCGTACCTTTTTGAATGCTCGAAGGACAAATATTCTATCGACGGAATTTCATAACGAACATTCATGTACTTTTGGATTAATTTGCAGAACCTGCAGTACATCAGCACCAAATGTTATCCAATGGAATGCAATACGATCGCGTAAGCACCGATGCGGTTGGAAACAAGCTATGAAGCGTCAACCATTAGCCTCAATGTCTCTTCCGGGTCTAATGTCCACTAACTGCAGGTCTATTTTCAATAAAAGTCTCGAATTGGATGCACTTATGTTGAAACAGGAACACAGTAAGTGCGGTGTAATCTGTCTTCAAGAGACCTGGCTCAATAGGGATATAGAGTCGCAGCTCATCACACCTCCAGCGTATTGCTGTTTTCGTTAGGACAGAAAATCCCGATCAATCAGCAGAGGTGGCGGAGTAGCAGTTTTTGTAAACCAGCAATGGTGCACAAACTGTAAGTCCCTTTTTTCTTACTCCGAAGACCACATAGACGTTATTGCAGTAGTTTGTAGGCCTAAATTTTTACACAACTCAAAAGGCATCATTTATGTTAGTATTTACATACCCCCTTCCACCTGTCAAGATGCCCTTACCCACTTTTTCGATTTTCTTTCCCAAAAGCTTGCCGCACTGTCTTGCGAGCATGTAATTATTTTATGTGGGGACTTCAATCGAGTAAATCTACGTCCCCTCATATTGTTAGGATTTAGTGACTTAGTTAATTTCAATACGCGAGATGACGCCCCACTCGATCATATACTGACTAACTATCCAAAGCTTTTTGCTGTAAAAAATAGAGCTCCATTGGCAGGCTCAGACCATTCCGTACTGCTCTGTCAACCAAAAATCTATTCTAAGACCAACAAAGGGCTATTAGTAACGCCCGAGAGGAAATTACACATTCGTGACACGTCCCCACATAATATTTCCTTGCTTCAGACTTGTATATCTGAATGCATTCCCATCTTTCTCGAAAACAGGAATGTAGAGTCGTGTTCGAGTTATCTTACAACATTTCTCAACGGAATTTTTAACATTTGTTGTCCTTTTGACACGGTCATGGTTAGACCAGACCGAATATCTTCTCCCCACTTAAAAACTTTGAGAAGACACAAGGAACTGTTCTACAAACTAGGTTTACGAGAAAGATTGAAGGACGTTAATGCCCTTATAAAACGCGAGATCGCAAGACTAAATGACCTTTTTGTTAGTCAGTTATTTACTTCTTCTACATCTTCGTCTCCTCTCTCTTCATCCGAAATATGGAAAAGTCTTAAACGACTCACTGGTCAACGCAATACGCTGGCACATGCTGACGCTGACCTAGACAGCTTAAACTCAAACTTCATCCATACTCCCACCGAGTCCTATCTCCCGACAAATGAGATTTCGTTACCACCGAGTGATTTTTCTCCAGTGTCTGTGGCAACAGTGATGAAACACCTAAACAAGGTTAAAGGTACAACAGCTGCCGGACCAGATGGCGTCTCCCCATTTCTCCTTAAATCTTGCTCTTTTCAATTAGCTCCTGTCTTGGCACATCTTATTAATTTATCTTTCATGGAGTCCAAGATTCCTGACGGTTGGCGTTCGGTCAAAATCACTCCTATCCCGAAAAAACCACTTCAACGGGTCCCAAATCCTTTCGCCCAATCGCCTGCTCTTCTGCACTCCTCAAACTTACAGAACGAGTCGCTTTGGACATTATTAAGCCGTTTTCATCCAATTTTTTTGATCCATTGCAGTTTGCGTATAAGGCGAGGCGTAGTACACTAGATGCAGTTGCTTTAGTAGTCCACTCTGCTCTTAGGGACTTGGATAAGGGATGCCGTGCTTACGCGTGTGCTTTTCTTGACTATTCCTCAGCCTTCAACACGATCCCGCGCCATCTTCTTCTTAGTAAAACCTCTGCATGTGGCTCTCCTGGCCGGGTTGTCTCATGGCTAAGGGACTATTAATCTTCCCGCACCCAATTCGTTCAGACCGGGAAGCGAAAATCGACGGTCCTTCCCAACAATTGTGGAGTTCTGCAGGGGTCTATATTATCCCCTCATCTTTTTTCCCTCCATACTGATGACATACGATCTCCAAACGCATGTTTGTTTGCCAAATACGCTGACGATATGGTTGTCGGCCATCCTCTCAAAAGCCAGACCCATCTCCAAACACTGAAGGATGGACTGGACCATGTCACAGCATGGTCGTCAGAAAATGGCCTTTTACTTAATGAGCGGAAGTCAGTCCAGTGCATTTTTCGGCTGCGACCCCCTACCAGCCCTGAAACCATTGACTTTCTGCCTAACAATGTATCCTCCTTCCGATACCTTGGTGTAACACTTGCTTCCAACCTCTCATTTACTCTTCATATTGAAGACCTTTTTATAAAAATCCGCAAACTTTTGTATTATGTCCGCCGCTTGCGTTCATATCGCACCCCACAAGCTCTCATCTGGCGTTTTATAGATGCCTGTATCCTCCCTCTTATTCTTTATTGCTCTCCAGTTACTTTTCCAGCACAACTCAAGAAAGACTTGCTTATTATTAAACGTATTCTCCGCATGCTCTCTTCAGCTGCCGGTTATTCCTATGTTTTTTTAGCTGACCTCATCATACAGCGACATTTTAAATCGGTCAAGAATTTCGTGGACCGTATTCTAAGTGAGGTCGCTCACCCTCTCCACTCTGAATTAATGGCTGCGAAATCTTCTCGTACCATGCGCCGAAGCTTCCGTCATATGACCTGCCGTACATCGGCCTACCAGTACTCGGTACTCCCATTCTTAGCACGATTCCTCACGTGTGAAGAAATGGAAATTGAGAAGCTGAAGGCAGACCTGTCTCCATAACAGATGTGGTAACCGTGTCGACTTCTTACTTTGAGCATTTTGTTATCTTTGACCGCTTACTCTTGAGCTTTTTGAACCCCATAATTGATCTTATTTTTACTCTCCGTGAATGGAGCCACTTTTTTGCTGAAAATTTTGATATTATCATCAAAATATAGTTCTCTATCTATCTATCTAAATATCATCTATCTATCTTTATAGCTGGACATAATCGTGTGCGTTTTCCCTTGCATCCAGACAAGGAGACCGTCACTGAAGCGTGATTACTTATTGACTCATCTATAATTCCTCTCTCCTGTTCTTCTGTCGGTGTAGTCACTTGGATCCATGGAAATCTTTAGTAATATGCGGTTTGATCAGGCTTACATTAAGGAAAAACAGTGCACAGACGCTCTAAATCTCTGCGGTTGCTCACCTTAACATACTACATTGAACTTCACGCAGATATTATTAGTGAAATGCTATTCCCTTTTATAGGCAATAAAGTGGTAACTAGCACAAAAACATAGCACGGTCTATTCACATAAACTATTGCAATCCCAAGGAAAATCTTTAGTCACAGAAATCGATTTCGGAGATTATTCTTGTGACAAAACTGAAATAAAATGAAAAAGGCACCGATGCCGGAATAAGGCACGAATATCAACTGAAGTTGCCAAACCGTGCCATGATGAACTCGGGGCTATTATAAGGTTTCATAAACAGAGAAGGGACAGCAAAGATTTGACAGTACTGCGGAAGACCTTTGCAAGATCTTTGTAAGACCTCATTGACGATGAGGCAAAGCTTTTCCACATTATAGGTTTACATCGCCAAATTAACACTTTCAGTGCCTTAATCCAAAGAGCCCACAGAAATTAAGAGTAAGCAGTTCATCGATGCGGTTTTTGGCAAAAATCCAACAATTCTGTCACCTGCGTTCATAATGCCTGCTCCCCCAAAGTCAGGCGTCGTCACAATTAACTGTTCTAATGCTTATTTACCGGGGGGCTCCGTCCCCCGAAGCGTGACCTCGCAGTTCATCGATAACAGCTGCGCCAGCGTCCCCTGTCCTTCGGCGTTCCAGTGGCCCTCTACAGATTATCTCAGCTTACTCAGTCATGCACATAAGTGCGCACACACCCACGCATACATGTGCGTCAAAATGAGCATGCCTGCCTAAGGGCCAATCGAATATGCTACTCCTTGGCCGATACAGCAAAAACCTCTACAGGCGACATCCCTTAGAGTATAAGCAACAGACCAATAGCAAACCTCTTGAATTCGCTGCACATACATGGAAATGGAACTGTCATCACCCCACATAATAATATGTTAACACCAGCCGTTGTTCGCCAGTGGCCATCGCTGCCAGAGGCAGCAACGTAGGGTTCTGTGCACAATAAAGCTCTCATTCTAGTGACTTCTTGCCTTTTTATCCACCTGGTATTCAGCTTGGTGACTGCATTGCTTAAAGCAGAACCTCTTATTAGACTTTTACAGATTGATCTAAAGAGACTTGCAGATTCTACAAAATGAAAAGCGCCTTAATCCTGGGCAGTATTCGAAAAAATGAACTGGAAAATCGGCATCCCAAGAAGTATAATTCAGTAGAAGATGTTCTTTGGGAAACGATAGTTGATTGTGTGAATTTTCAATGCTGGCTCACCAGGTCGTCGGCAGACAGAGGTAAATTGTACGAAACAGTTCATACAAAACGACGCCTAATACAAAGATATATAGAGGGTCAGGGTACCTGTAGAACGTCGTCATCTACATGTAATTATGCGGTAAGTCGGGAAACTTAGTGTCACGCGCATGTAATAATGCGTTCGGTCGGGAACTAATTGTCGACCACATTTACTCATGCAGTCGGTGGTGCCTAGTTTTTGCCTCATCTCGCCGGATAGTCTGCCGTATTTTCCACGCTTCATGGAGGTTGGGGTACATAGTGTCCAATTCAATGTGCTTGTTGATGCATGATTCATTGGAGTTGATGTCCTCCAAAACTTCAGGGCCTTTCTTATTTGGCAGGAGCCAACAATGTAAGTTTTATCCCATGCAAATTGGTGTCCAGTTTCAAATGTGTGTATGGCGATATCGGACATGTAATATTGCCTCATCATCGCTTGTTGGTGTTTGCGTAAGCGCGTGGTCGCTGACCCTCCTCTCAGTCTACAATTAACTGCATTGAATTAGCTACAAGGAGTCTTGTGAATGACTTCTTCGCTGTCAAAATAGCCAATCTTATCCTTAGGGCTTACAAGCTGATTTCATAATGTGATCGTTCGTTTGTGCGCCACTTGCATTTGATGATTTCTCAGACGTATTTCAACTAGTACAAGCACGTTCTTTATATATTGAAGTATTCACCGAATTCTTGGATTGGGCGCCCGATCGGAACAATCTAGGTCGTTTTCTTTTTTCTTTTTAATCGATGTCGTCTCAGGCATCGATGCAGACACCCTCTGGGGAGAGTATTTTTTTCAAACAGTTTGGACAGGTTATTGAGTTCGGCTTGGTAAAGTTCGCGAATAAAATACTGTGTTCTTGCTCGACTGATTAGGACGGTTATAGTTTTTCGTTAAAAGGGCAGACCGGTGATAGGATAAAATCCCTGTATGCTTTTGTTTCGGTAAACTGATGTTTACAATGTTCCGTCAGCATTCCGCTTAACGAGGACGTCAGCAAATAAAAGGTTTGTGTCAACTTCTTTTTCTAGCGTAAACTTGATGCCGAGCATGCTTGTATTAATAGCGTTGTGCAGTGTTTCTAGTTGGTCCTTTGTACAACGAAAAATGTTTCATCAGCATGAGGTACCCATTAATTGGGGTTAACTGGTGGTAGGGCCATTGCTTCTTATGTTTGCATTGCGACTTCAGCCGAGAAGCCCAAAATGGCTGACACCATTGGGCTACTTTAACCTGCTGTTGATATTGTTCTGCGAAGGAAAAGTTACTTTGTAGGCAGAGATCGAAGAGTTTAAGCAGAGCAGATGCAGGAAAGTCTCCTATAAAGTGCCTTACCAAATCCAATGGTATTGACAAGAAGAGTGAGAGACAAAATAAATGATCACATTAATACGTCTGCGGCTATTCAAAGTCCTTACAAATTTTTAGAAACTCCGTATAATTATTGATTGATGTTTCAGAATCCTTTGCCAGATGATGGATTTTTCGGAAAGACACTTTCAAAATTTTGTAATTAGGTGCGCCGAGTAAGGATACCACGGATCGTAGTGGTACGTCGGGCTGGTGTACCTCAGGTAGACCGTATATCTTGGCTATGTTTGGTTCGGTGTTTTAAGGCCTTGAAAAGATCTCCTGATATTTGCTTCTTCCCTGTAAAGCACTTAAGAACCTTTTCAATAGCTGCATTATTTATCTTAATTTGATCCCTGTGGACAGGTTTGTAAGTTGACCTGCATTGTTCAAGGTGACCATGCTTTTGCCTGTTTTGAGAGACTTTGGTGCTTTCTTTTCTTCCTGTGATAGTAATGAATTTAATCACACTTGCATCAATTTACTGCCCAAATTACTGACACACAGATTTTGTATCTCATGAAATGTAGTGGATTCATTAAAGAATGCACTTTTTGCGCAAATCAGCACATGCGGCGTTTCCCACAAAGTAGTATAGAAGTAAAGTAAGAACCATAAGAAAAAAATAAGACACACATTGGTCCTCTTAATTACTATTTACTAGCATAAGAATATTTGAGTTACAAAAAACTCAAAATTAAGGAAATGAAGATGTGACAAGTCACTCGTCCAATGTTAAATATAATTCAAACGTTCCTCCTCTTTTTTGAAGTTCATTTATAGTGCAACATGCATAAACAAGAAATTATTTTCCGCAGCGTTTAATAGGGTAGGAAATTCCTCGGATATCAACAAACGCTGGATTTTATCCATTATTGCCTTTTTTCTCTTAATAAACTGCTATGAACGGAATTCAATTCTAATAAACTGGATTCTGTGCCTCAAGTAAACGCAATGGGCTATACATATAACCTGAAGTGTGTTTTAAATCCCCTAATACGCAACCTTTCATCAAATATGCAATCCACTGTAGCAAGGGGATTGCCTAGACAGGTTTTCCTAAGCAGTCGTCTAGGATCTACCATAATGACTAGTAAGTCAACTGCATTATTTAAGTCTGCCAGACGCCGTAATAATTAAGTTAGTTTACTATTCACTATGGCTTTCTTATTCGTGCATGCACAAGCATATATAGAAAAAACTAAGCAATCTTTACATAGTTTGTGAAATAAGCAAGTAACGGCTGGTCGCAGCCACTCGTACCTATGCGGTTCTTATTTGGTGATTGTAAAATAGACAACAACTGCACAAGTTTGTGTTTTAATTTTGTGACATAAGAGGTACAACATTTGTACAAGTGAAGGTAACACTCGATTTTTCGTTCCCTTATATATGCAGTTAAAACTGTTCCGGCTTGAATAAAAGTTTTGATTACCTGCGTGCAATAACAGAGAAAACCTCATATACATTAACGAAGCGTTGGCTGTGTCCAACTTTGGTCTAAGGTTCTCTTGAATATACTAATATGAACTGAAATATATTCAAAAAAACTAGATCCAAACTCGTAGCTTGCAACACATATCGGAGAGACTGGCCACAGCTTTGACTATCAAGAAGCGACCACCGTAGGCCGAGGAGCTGCAAAAGTGGAAAGACTTAGGCTCGAGGCATGGTAGTCAGACGCCAACTCTGTCAAGAGGCATCTGGACCTGCTAGCGGCCTACAAACTCCAACGCCACTACGTAAGTCAAGGACAGGACACGGTCAAACCGAACCTAGGATTTGCAGACGAAGAGGGACCTGTGAAGAAACCACCGGAAGAGGGAGCAGGATTACCAGCATTTTCTACCATGGGGGTGAAACAGAAAACGAATTGCTGTCAGGCTTCGACAAAATCCGCAGGTAGGGCTAAGCAGCGAGCATAAAAATAATCGATTAGCCAAAAGCCAACGTCTACAACCGCACCTTTACATTTGTTGATTGATAAAGTCGGTATACGGTTCACCAAAGGATAGCCGGCGCAGCCGTCCAAAACATGAAAAAGCCAACAAAGGTACTTCGGTGACGAAAACATTAATTACAATTCTTTACTCGGAGTTCTGCTTTTTTCAAATTTGAGAGTGTCAAGCCTCAACTCATGTCAGCTAACAAAATACCTAACCACAAATGGGCAGTAAACTACCACCTTTAAAGTCATTCTGCAAATTTCATGAGTTAGATAATCTACTGCAAAACTGACATCCTACTGTTTTTTTTTGCTGTAGCTTATGCCTATAAAAAACAAGTACAATACCGCAGAGCCATGCATGTACATATTATTGTTGATACTGAGCACGCTTTCAATAGTTTTGTTATCTGTTAATTTGTTTTCTATTTCCTTTGTAAGCTGCTTACTGTGTTTGTTTCCGAATTGTTAAAATACTTTCACAACATCAAGCGCAACAACAATCCTAAAAGTGCACAATAAATTGCTCTATAATAAACTCCTGTAAACTGTACTGTGCCATAAACTGTGAACGTCGTACAAGTTTGAACAACAGATGAGAGAAATTCTAAAGTGTTAGCACGCCAGAAACTTCAAATCCGTCGATGACATTATATTCTACACACAAATGATAAATCGTCCGTTATTTTAAAACCACAAACCTTTTATCCAATATTTTCAGGTAGCCACACATAATATTTCACTTTCAGAAATCACCGCACCGCTTAGTGGGCTAAATCTGCCAAGAACACCGTTTTTAAAATCAAAAAGATGTTTATGTACAGATTAAATACTACTTAAGGAATTGTAAATTAAGAAATGTAGGCTTAAATATTCTTGAGCCATTGCGTGCCACATCTCTGACCGTTGTGGTGAACAGCATTTAACGTAACTGCAAAGACCGCTGATTACTGTTATTCAGTGTAGCCCTTGGTTACTAGTCCAGTCATCTTTTGCGCTAGGGAGATAAGTAATCGGGAAGGATATATAAGCATAAAGGCAATTTGTCCTCAAATACTTCGCAAACCTAGTCTTCATAGGCAGAATCCTCAAAGAGATAAACATGTCTTAATCAGCATGGGCTATAGTATAGTTCACTGTCCAGGTAAGAGCTTGAATTGCAATAACTTTTGCGAAATTAGGACAGTTGTTCGCAGTTAAATGCAGATGTTTTTTATAAAATGTCACCTATTTAGTAATTCATGAAATATAATTATATGTTTGTGGCTATTCTCCATCTCCTCGCTTTAAAACCTTCAGCTGAATATTTAATTTGTGTGTGCAGAATCCCCTGAATCCCAGTGCATACGAATAACAACAATTGACTGCATGCAAAGTTATTCAATTTGCAAAGCATCATTCATCGGAGACTTGAAAATTTCTGAATGTAGTACATATGTGTACACCCATCATATGCAGGGCACACCTGCTCTGGTATTTTTAATGCCTTTAAGCTGTCATGGGTTGATGTGATCACACAACCGTTTGCTTCATTACTAAGTATATGCTGCTTTCTTTGTTTCAGTAACATAGTTATTATTTTAGGCATTACCGACAGAAACATTGGGACTTGCATTTTGCGAAGTTCGACCTCATTAGGTCTCATCAGATGCAGAGACTAAACTCCAGTGTAGATTTCCTTAATTTTTATTATCGTATAACTTACTACGGAAAAACCCCACTATCGAATTGCAGGTTTCTGGAATTTCCTCCAAAAATTTAAATGGCGGTTAGGAGGTCGTCTATTTCAACTCACCTGAGGTCCAACTTACCGTTCTGGATTATGATTAGTTGAGTCTGTGGTTCGAAGTGCAGCACACACCTTCAATTTGCATGCGGAACTATATATCTCCAGTGGCCGTGGAAAGCAAATTCGACTACATTTTTTCAGTTAACACTTACTTCGAGAAATTTCTTCTTCTGCTAATCCTTCTTCCCAACACCCCAAAACTCTATAAGCACCGCTTTTGCAGAAAAACATGCTGGGACTATCGGTATATGAGCGGGCCTGCATAAGCTAGTTTTGCTGCAAATTGTTTGACACCTTCATTGACCCGTCATTCTACCCGCTGAAAAAGTTCGATCAACGGTGGTGCTAGATAAAGCTGACAACCAAAACAAAATCCGAAAGCTCCTCAGTGATCAAGATTCTTACAGAGTCAGCAACGCCACCAGCCCAAAGCCAGTACTGCCAAAGGTAGGTAGAACCCTGGGTCGACTAAAAAAAGAAAAGGTCATCACCATCAAGGACTGGTACATAGCAAAACCTACCGAATCGACTATGGCAAGCTTCTACGGTCTCCCAAAAGTACATAAGCCAGGCATTCCCTTACAAAAAATCGTCTCCCTCCGCGGCACAGGCTAGCAAACTGGTTACTCCACAGACTCAAGTTCCTCGCGGTGAGCTCACAAACGACAGTCCACTCGGCGGTACAGTTCCTTGACAAAATAATGACGGTCGGAGTGGAGCCAGATGAGAGGATGGTTTCATTGGATGTCATCTCGCTCTTCACCTTCCTACCACAGGCGTTTGTTGTCGAAATCATCCGAGAACTACTGCGTCAGGAGTACGATGAGAAAGGTGATCAACCCAAAGTTCAGGATATAATAAAACTCATAGAACAATGCATCTGGACCTTCTTTACCTTCGAAGGGACCACGTACGAGCAAAGCAAGGGCAATCCAATGGGGTCCCCAATCTCCGGGTTCATTTCTGAGATCTTACTACAAAAACTCGAGAGGCCGTTGTTTGAAGAGTACGAACCGAAGTTTTGGGCACGCTACGTTGACAGGACTTTCGTTGTCATCAACCAGAGTCAAATCAACCACTGCAAGGAACGACTGAACTCAATTTCTCCTGACCTACAGTTCACGATAAAAGAAGAGATGGAGGGCCGAGCGGACGGCAAACTAGCAACGTCTGTCTATCGTAAACCAACAAACACGTCAAAGATATCGAGATTAATAGCAGTTATCCTCTACAACACAAGCGCAGTTGCATACGCACGCTATACCGAGGGTAGAAACCCCTTTGCAGCATGCCAGCTGCCAAACGAAACGAGACAAAGCTCCTTCAAGAACTGTTCAGAGCAAATGGCTATCCAGTAGCATTTGTTGAATGGGCTCGAATGCCACCCAAACTGCGAACCGAGGAACCCTGCTTATCAAAGTCGTGGCGGAGCATCCCGCACATGAAAGGTATTTCCAAAGTTGTGGCTAGATCTCTCGCACCTCCTGGAATAGGGGTTGCCTACAAGCCTACCTGCACCATCTGACAACAGGTAATGCGGCCAAAAGACCCTATACCTAAACAGTAGAAGTCAGGCGTCCTATACCGACTGCAGTGCAGCTGCGGGACGTGCGATAATGTAAGAGAAACCGGCCGACAACTTCAAACGCGAATGCAGGTGCATAAGCGGACTGTGGGGAGGTTGGACGCAATGTGAGAGGTAACAACCCATGCTGCATCCATGGGAAACGACTTGAACTTTGACGCGGTTAAAATTGTGGGCCACGGTGATGATCATACGTCAAGGCAGATTAAAGAAACCTGGATGTCGATTGACTGTTCAGTCAACCGCCACACAAATTTACCGGCCACCTATGTTGTTTTAAGGACCTTCTTATCCGGAAACTGACGCAGCAGTGAACAACAGGGCCAAGAATAAGTCCGGGCGTGACTAGGAACGATGGACCGAACGCTCTTGGGGCCAACACTGACGCACTTGAGATAAACACACGAGTAGCCAACATCCCGGCCAACGTGTGCATGCCATAAAACAGCTCGAGACACCATGGGAGGTGACGGGATGAACACATGGAGGTCTGACACCAGCGCAAGCCACATAACTATGCGGTCAGCCACCGCCGCCGCGGCCAACATGCTTATTCCGAGCACCAGTCACGGTGTCACAAAGGGCCTTGAACGAACACACAAGGGGTCGACACGGCGACAGGCAAGAGGCCGACGGACGAGGGGACTAAGGACGTGGCGAGAGACACAGAGGGTGGCTCAAACATTATTGGTCGGCCAGGCATTCACAAGAAAGAACGGCATAAAGACGAGGACCTAGAGCCAGAATATCCATTCTCTGAAGATGGGTTGACGAGACCACTACCCAAAAAGTCAGGTTTGTAATAAACCTCTCCCGGTGAACGCTTCTTTTTCTTCTGAGCTATGGGCTCGCAGATATACTGATGGGCAAACTAGAAACCATGCAACTAAGTCACCAGATAAATAATCTAACGTACTACAAATGTTACGTTTACAAAATATTTGTGTTTGCATTAGATCAAACCAACCATCCAGCTGTAATGCATACAGCAAATCCGGCGCACCCGTCTTTCAAGTCTATATTAGGAGAAAAACAAGCTGGATAGCTCCCCTTACTTGATTTATTATTGGTTAAGTGCTGGAAGTATTCAACGCCAGGTAACTCGTAAGAAAACGTACTCCAAGCAATATGTACATTTTACTAGCTCCATACCGTTGCATTTCAAACGTAATTTTGTATAATGCGTAACGTAAAGGATGAAAATGATCTGCTCGACTGAATGCTCTGAAGAGAAGCTAAAGATTGTTGAAGGCGTGTCTCGATGAAACGTTTATGCAAGTCGTTTATTGCTAATGAAATGGCTGAAAGGCCGCCAAAGTGCGCAGCGTTTACAGCGAAGAAAAAGCGACTTTTCTTCGTGATCTCATTTCAAGGAAATTAACCAAGCGAACTTCTAATAAGAGACGCCTGAGTCAAGCTGTAGCGACCATCTTTCCAGCAGCCACTGGCATGTACTATTCTCGACTACTTCCACCCTATACGGGGAGATCAAGGACAAACTGCCAGCCCAGACCATCTCTAGGTGCATATATTCATTAACCTGCCCCTGCGGTGCGGGATATATAGGTCCAACGAGAGGGCGTTTTTCCTTATTTGTACGAGGACACATCCTAGCATGCCCAGAATAAGGCTTATTAAAGGGCATAAACTGTTACATTCCAGCGCACCTAGTAGACTCACACTATCGCGAGGATTCCAAGGAGGCGTTTCGAGTGATCTACAAGGTGCCATCAAGCTATAAAAATTCCTTCAACAGCGTCTGTCTACTACAGCAGATGCGGCCGCCATCAGGGTACGCCAACCAGTCCTGTG
>JAYGXS010000001.1:83362486-83376395 GCA_036362985.1 Ligula intestinalis | reverse complement strand
ATTGAGAAGGTAAGGCGATCACGGGAACCAAAGGTTTATCGTCCTGACGTTTCGGAATCATACAAGCTTCCATTGTCAAAGGTAATAGTCACACGAATTGTCACAGTATTTAAGGGTAACATCAGCTAGGCAGGCCAATGACTGTTGTTGTCATGCGTCAGTGGGCTCGTCTCAGTAGAAGGCCAACACACTGCTTGAGGACTGCCAAGCATACCAAAAGTGTGAAGGTGACCCAATGAAAACGTTGGTAACACAAATCAACTCAACACTCAATGTGCTGCAGAACAATGGTGCGATGACCAGATTTGAACGATTGGCCATCAAACCAAACGATGCAGCGATGGCAAGACTCTACTGGCTACCCAAAGTTCACAAAGAGGGTACTCCACTTCGTCCGATCGTGTCATTGCAAGGCACACCCACATTTAACCTTGCAAAATGGATGTTTCGACGCTTGAATCCCCTTACCTCGGGATCTGATACGACAGTCCGATCGGCCACGGATTTCTTGGAGAGACTCACTGGGTTACACCTCGAGGCAGATGAAATCATGATATCTTTCGACGTCATCTCACTGTTCACCAAGATCCCACAGAGCCTGGCCATTGAAACTGTAAGCAACCTACTTGACACACGCTATACGGAGGCAGCCAAAACACCTCAACGCGGACATCTCATGCAGTTGGTAAAGTACTGCCTCAAAACCTACTTTTACTTCAAAGGGACGGTTTACGAGCAAACCAAAGGTACACCGATGGGATCACCACTATCCGGTTTCATCGCCGAAGCGGTCCTCCAGAGTTTAGAAGCACAAGTGTTCGCCACCCACAAGCCAAACTTTTGGGCGCGTTATTTAGACGACACTTTCATCATCCTAAAACGGGAAAGAGTCACGGACTTCCATGCCCTCCTCAACTCAATTTTTCCGGATATTCAATTTACAATGGAGGCGGAGAACGATGGGCAGATGGCGTTCCTGGACGTGTTGGTTCATCGCAAGTCTGACGGGAACCTAAAGACGACGGTTTACAGGAAAGCCACCAACACGCGTCAGATACTGAACTACCAAAGCAACCACCCATTGTCTCACAAACGCAGCTGTGTACGAAGTCTGTACAAAAGAGCTGAAACTCACTGCAGCGAAAGAGCCGACAAAGTGGCCGAACTCCGCTATCTACAGCAGATGTTCACTACCAACGGATACCCCTGGAGCTTCATAGAACGCAGTAGACGGGTCGATCCAATAAGAAAGCAAACGGACAACCAACCAAAAGTCTGGCGTGCGCTACCGTATATTGCAAACGTGTCCGAAGCAGCCGCTCGACTCCTGCAACCATTAGGTATCGGCATCGCCCATAGACCCGAAGCAACGATCCGTCGATTGATAATGAAACCAAAGGCTCCCCTGTCCCGAGGTGAAATGGCCAACGTCGTCTATCGGATCAAATGTAGTTCCTGTGAAGTGAACTATGTCGGGGAAACGGGCAAGCGATTGCAGACCCGCATGTACGAACACGAAGGAGCGGTGCGCAGACAGGAAGAACGCTCTCTAGTGGCAGAACATTGTGCAGCTACAAATCATACGTTCGCTTTTCAAGACGCTGAAGTCCTGGGACGAGGATGCGACCAAACAGCTAGGGAGACACTCGAAGCCTGGCATACCACATCAAATTCTATCAACCGCTGTGTGACGCTGCCGGCAGCCTACCAAGCTTTACGACTTAAGTATAAGCAACACGACCACGGAAGGGAACGCCGGCCAGACGCGCTAACCACACACGAGCGTAAACAACCGCCAGATGCAGTCGCAAACGGAAGGCAAGCCATGTCGTCTACAGGTCCGCGGGATCAGCAACATGATGTGAACGCAGACGAACGCGAGCACGCGCTGAGACCAGACCACAGCGAGGATGATCGCCAGCCCGGCAGCAACCGAGACGGGAGCATGGACCTGGCAACAAGCGTTCGCACTTTTGTAGGAGGCATTCAACACAGCAGGACGACGGGTGAACCCAACCAACGGGCCATGGTAACCCGATCAATGACCACTATCACCCCGACGCCACCACCGCCCCCCACGGAGACGAACCCACGACCGCCTGACAAGAAGGGCAATGCAGACAAACACAAACACACGCTGGGACCAGACAGCGATGATCACCAGCCCGGCAGCAGCCGACACGTGAACACAGACATGGCAACCACCGTTCAACCGCTGGCGGAAAGTTGTCAACACAGCAGGAGGACGGGTGAACCCTACCAACGGACCATGACAACCCGATCAATGACCGTTTTCACCCCAACCCCTCCCCCCTCCTACTGAGACGAGCCCACTGACGCATGACAACAACAGTCATTGGCCTGCCTAGCTGATGTTACCCTTAAATACTGTGACAATTTGTGTGACTATTACCTTTGACAATGGAAGCTTGTATGATTCCGAAACGTCAGGACGATAAACCTTTGGTTCCCGTGATCGCCTTACCTTCTCAATATATATATATATATATATATATATATGTGAATATTATCGTCTAACCAGGAAGGAACTCTCAGTTTTAAAAAAACTTAAAGTTTATCGATACCTACGGTTAACGCTTTTATGTAATATTTTATCTATTTTATCGCTGCTCGTTCAGGATGAATAAGTTTAAAAATATAATTAAACAAGGGAAATATCTTACTCACCTTTGTATAGAAAGATGTTCACTTAAACTTGCAGATTTTTAGGATTTTAATAGGGCCTTAAAACACAATGCATAGTACGTTACAGATAGGCACTTATATATTGACATTAAGTTGATTTCAGTTGAGATATCGAATCATAAATCTGATTAATAACCCTGTGTTGACCAAAATAAAAATGAATACAACAGTTTTTCACACCAAAAACAGGCCTTTGCATCCCGATGTGGGCAATAATTAATGCACCGATTGCACAATAATGGTTTGGAAATGTCGCTGTATTGTTACATGCTAAATGAGCCTATGTTTTCTAAAGAGTGGCCTGGACGAGGCCACCAACTTTTGGTTGATTTACCTTTAGTCTGCCGATGGCCTAATTCTCTGGCCATAAGACACTTCCCATTAATAAAATCATTCATCGTTGTCCCAAATCACTGAATCTTTTTGTGTTTATTGCCTGAACGTCAATGGGCAAAGATTCTTAACGAAAGGCCGTTTAACAGGTGTGCTGCTATGCAGTCGATAAACACTATGATTTAAACAAGTTATTTTATAATTAATCAAATATATTCTAATAAAACATAGAAAGTTGTATTCTTATTGTATTTTTTTGGGCAGTGTTCATTTCATATTATAGCGTGCACTGCTATTCCGATCCAACTTTCGCTTAAAAACCTCTAGGAGTTCCGAAATAACGACATCCAAAGGAAAAATATTGCAACTTTCGAGAAATATTCTGGAGAAAATGTACTTCTTAGCGTCAAGCTTGGCCCCAATCACACATAATTTGAGAGGATGACCTCTCGCGTTTGTCTTTTGTTCACTCTCCTGATAGAGGACAGCAGTTCTGGACGCGTAATATGCGGAATGTAAGTATCAGGTCATCCCAAGGCTGTCTGTAGCGCAAGGGAAAATGTTTGAAAATGTTTCTAGTTTGTTGATGCCCAACTTATGCTCCAAACAGGTTGATGCAGTGTCTTGAGCGTGAGTTAGGATTTAAGTGGTAGTCAACTTCCCGCAGCAACTTGAGCATCTCGCTCACCACTCATTCATCAGAGCCGATGTCAATCTGCCACGCCTAAAGTCCGGAGAACGTATTGCGTGTTTGTGCGGGGGAGGACATTCGAAGCGCGGCTAATGTTATCTTCTCTGTGTGGATGTATTCTACTGCGCGATGGCTGGACTATTTTCAAGTTTGGCGTTTTTCCGCTCCCATATGGCCCCTCTTCCCACCTGCCGGATAAAACGCCTGACTATACGTAGTGGAGGAGGGAGGGAGAACATGGCCGTGTTAGCGCGGTGGGCTAATTTATACAGTCGGCAGACGGAGCAGACAGGAAGTGAACCAGGTGGGATGTTATTTCAGCTCTTTCGCCCATCGCGAATGCCACATTTGGTGTTGTCAGCCTGCTGCAATGTACGCAAGCACCCCCGTCTACAATAAAAGCGTCAGTTTGTTGGCCTATATCATGGAAGGCGAGAATAGAGCTCGAGCGGAGGCTGTCCTTCAAAGCTTTGAAGCTTGACTTTTACTTCAGCGTTCGCTTAACCGCACTCCCGTTTTGGGTGACCTAGTTCGGCGGTGTGGCTATCTGGTTAAAGTCCGTAGATAACTTCCTCTGTTTGGAAGGGAGGCTCGAAAAATGGCTTTTGACCTTGGTCCTAGAGCCTGGCTTTGGTCAATCACGGCCTTATATAAAACTTTCTTTATCGGTCTTGACCAGGGACACGGATCTAAACCAACGCTAGCGAGTTTGTCCCTTTCTCGTTGAAATGCACATTTTCCGAATTTAGGGTGAAACTTTTCCATTTTCGCACACACCAGAAAGAACTTCGCGTGGACAACTACATCCACCTTAGAGGCAATATTCTTACTGATGTTGGTGATAATGCTCGTCGTGGTCATCTTTTTATCTTGCCGTCAAGCCACACTGTGTCTCCTCGCCAAATACATAAGCGAAATCAAGATGCGTTGGTTTACGTTAAACATTTTGGACGCCCGAATCTATTCATTACGTTAACCTGCAACTCATCATGACCTGGAATTACCGATGAGCTGCTCCCCGGTCAAATGCCAAAGGATCGCCATGATTTGTCCGCGCGGGTATTCCAGCTTAAGTTGAAAAGCATGATGAAACGCATCACAATATTCAAACTTTTCGGTGACGTTCAGTGTCATATGTACATTGTAGAGTAACAAAAGGGAGGTCTGCCCCACGCTCACATTTTTATCGGGCTTAAGGAAAAACTACAGTTTTCTGATGTCGACAAATTCATTTGCGCAGAGTTGCCTGACCAGTCCGTCGACCCTGTTCTGCTTAAAACGATCAAAACTAAAATGGTGCATGACCCATGTAGTCAGATAAATCCCAACAGTTCTTGCATGAAGAATGGTAAATGTACCAGGATATATCCCAATCTATTCCTAGGTGTAACTCAGACTGATGGCGATGGTTACCCTCTCTACAGAAGGCGACAACCTGAGATTTGCGAACTTGAAGCAGTTAATAATGAACGGCGAAGCGGTTGGGTGGTAATTGATAACCGTTGGATTGTGCCATACTGTCCCCTAATGTCAAAAGTATTCAACGTCCACATCAATCCTGAATTTTGCAACTCAGCGAATTCCATTAAGTACGTCTGCAAGTACATGAACAAAGGTTCTGCCCCCTTAACGCAGTTTCATCACTGGCAACGCCACATGTTCTGCATCACAGCTAAGTTTAAAGGTATTTACCTTTATTCCCCTAATAAAACTGAGCTGAACATAATTATTTTCAGAGGTTCTCATATAGGTTTACCTAAATAAGGGACAACAACATGTAAGGAAGCCCAAGGCGAAGCCGGGATTTCGCGCTAATATGTAAATAAAAGGCTCTTTGGAGATGTATATGCTAAAAGCAAGTTTACAAAAATTAAACTTATACCTACGCCAACCATTTCTGTGCAAGCTCATTTTTTCGAAAGTGAGATTACACGTTTGGATGATTCTATAACGATAGCCTCAACAGACAGCTGTGTAAAAATAATGTTTTTAAAACCTATTATTTAGCTAAATGTTTTCAATATTTATCTTATTTTACGGTAAAACAAAATCGATATTTATGCGCAACCAAGTATAAAGACTGAAAACTTAAAAGTGCTAAGCAGCATTTCATGAAAGATCCGAAACCCCTCGTAATCATACCTTCGAACTAATTACATAATTTGATGGAAGGAAATTCGTTTTAATATACACAAAATGATAGGTTTACGAATACATACACTTACTACATTAGACTTTAATAATCCCTGACCAGCCTGTCTACATATGAGCTGGCGGAATACCTTACTCCTGTGAGGTCTCAATCGGCAAACTTAAGTGAAAATGTGGTTTCTTTAGTCCACTGTAGCAGCAGAAGGATAGAACCAAAGAACCGATCGGAACATCACGCGTGTCATGTGCTCTCAACGTTCCATTGCTGTTCCGCTCCACAATATACGATGCTTTATAGTTCACGCAATGTGGAAGCATATTTATCTAAAAATTTCCCAACGCACTATTTTGAACGTAATTATACTACTTGTGCTGCCTTATTGCCTCAGAATTTTGCATGCGCATACTGCCTCTATATTTCAAACTTAAGTTTTTAAGTAGCCATTATTTTTTTTTAATCCTCTGTTTTTTTTCAAAGACTAAATTTACCTTACAACCCCATTTTATTTGATTAACCGCAATACGGTTTCTTTTTTACTAGAATGTTTACTTTTCTACTGTCAGAAGTTGAAGAATACAGCTTGGGCTGATTTCGTGTACCAGCGCTTTTCTTGTAGAATTTCTTGGTTTTCATGAGTGAACCCATTAATTGTATACCGTTATTTCATTAACTCGTATGTAAAGCTAGGTAATTGGCACGCTTCATGAAACTGCGCAAGGAACTTGCGTAGTCTGATTTCATGCCGCCGACGCGGATACATGGTAATGCAAAGTAAAATTTGAAGTAAACAATGTTTTTAATTATGTTGCTTCGCTCAGAGTTTTGGGAGAGATTGTATACTTTGACATATTAGGCCAGCGTTACCTCCATGATGATCGCTTTGCGGCTATTTCTGTAGCAATTGTAACATGTATTTTTGCTTACCCTTCCATGTGCCAGACTATCCTAGAACTCAAAAATCTTGATCATTTTAATCATTTTCAACTTGATTCACGCATATAATATCAAAATGTATGCGAGAATTCGTATCGTCCATTGTTTTGTTTCTCAAACGAGCAGAATTTCTTGTGATTTTATTCGTAGATGAGAAAAATTGCCCTTTATCCGATGAAAATGCAATCCAAAAAATTTTAATGCGCGACCCATTCTTGTGGTATTTGCCCACACCATCTGTTTTCAGAGAAAAAACACCTTTTTAGTTTAAACTAGAGTAAGTCAACTTAAAAAGGGCATTTACAGACAGATATCTATGGCCAATATGCTGGCTACTGTGCTGAAAAATAAGCTAACTTGTACGAAAATGCGTATGATATCTGAAAACTTAATATGAAATAAATGATTATCATCCTCATTTGTAAAACAGTACTTTGTATGCGCACTACGCCTGGTAAGTGGTTTTTATGCGTAATCTTGTGTCTTCGAATACGTAAAAATATGGCAAAAGCCTGAGATAGTTCTTCTAAATATAGTTCTGCGAATCCTGCCAATAATTTTCAGAAGGAAATTTAACTGGGCATTTTAGCGTATATCTGGAAAGGTTGTTTTGACCAGCTAAGCGAATATAATAAAAATAGGTTCTTCGGTTTCGAAAACTGCCTTCTAACTTAAAGTTATTGGGGAAAATAGGCTCTCATTTTGGCTAAATCATAAGTATGTTTACAAGAAAGGAATTCCGTATGCTATAAGGGAAAACAGGAAGAAATTTTCTTCTTATATACATTGTGTTGTGGGAGAATTCCAAAATAAGTAAAGAAAAGGTGGAGTTATAATCCCTTCCAGTAATGAAAAATGTTGTGTGAAGTCGATCAAATGGAACTAAAGCGAAGTTTAAGGAATTGCATTTAATTTCTGCAACAAGCAGCACTAGAAGTTTAAAAAATTATATTTATCTTTTATGTAAAGATTTTTTCGCAAACGATGCAGTAACAAATTGGTCTTGGAAGAAAATTGTCTTTAACCGCACAACTGGTCGTGCGCGTAAACAAATTTTCCACATGCTACTGCGCCGACAGCCAATAAAAAGCATTATTTCATGTAAGTCATGAAAAAATATAGTCTTAGTAAACAAGAGGTTCCGCTCAAGCGTTTTTTTTTAGAAACAGAACAGCCAGAAGAATAATAAGTATTTCAAAAATGGTCACATATGTGGCCTGTTTATTTTTGCACTCGAACGTTTTTTACGGACCTTGTAATAAATCTCCACAAGTGAAATATACTCCTTTATAAAGAGAAAGGTATGTTCTTTCATCTCCAGTCAAGTTTAATCGTTTCTCTTCAAACAGTTGAAAGAAATTGTCAATCGTCCTCAATCGTTCTGTGAGACTACCTTGTAAATAGTAAATATAAGCACAAGTTCATCAGCTATATATCCAATAAAAACCCTTTTTTAAGATGTAATCTATTATGGAAACTTTTTTTATTAATTTAAGGAATAACAATATGCGTGGTATCTAGCAGACCTGCTGTATGCCCAAACATGTGGTTTGCTCATTTGAAGCATTCCCACATTTGACCAACATGGCCATCTGCATAGGAATTATTATCTAAAAGCTCGTTTTTTTGGCAAATGCTGTTAAGTTATATCTTATTTTTAAGGGTTTGATGTAAACGTCGAACAAGCGGACACATAGAAAACATCTGAATACATACACCAAAAAATATCGAAAGGAAGAGAAAATTTATTCAGCGATTTTTAAGAAATACAAATGTAATTTTTCTCAAAGATACAAAATATTTTGATTAAAAGCAAGTTCTTTTGTATAGAGTGAGTGGGCGCTTTTAATTTAATGCTTAACAAACTTTCTAAGTTTATTGTTCTAAGTTAAAGCTATTTTTGACGTGTCCACAAGCTGGGAATTATCAGGAAAATTTAATTTTTCTTAAAAAACACTGAGTTCTTTTTATAGTTCTTTTTAGTACTTAATATGCCTAATGTTGATCATTTTTATTAATAACTTTTCGTAAATGCGTTCCCACTGGTATAAGAGAAATAATAAATAAAATATTTACAAATTTAGGACAGTTGCTTGCAGCACTCGCAGAACTGTATGTGAGGCCATCGTCAAAGTAAGTTAGAAAGCGGCATACGTTGGCTGCGCATAAACAGAGGCGTGGATGTGGGGTGGCACTTTTGATTTAACCATGCTCACGCCATCTTTTCGTGTCGCATCTGTGCGTGCCCTTGGAGTTATGGCGTGCCACGGGGTGAAAACTACTGGAGGCCTGGCTATTAGACTCCAAACCCATCTACATGCCTGTAGTGAAAAGGCCCTGTTACTTTGGTATCCGTGCTTCCGACCAGAAACCATGGCCCGGTTCCTCGCCAAGCACACATGCTGCCACGCTCAGGATGCAAAACACGGCGCCAAGGTCACACACGATAACTCTAAGGACGTGCATAGGGAGACAAGATACGATGCCGTGAGCATAGACCAATCACAAGTGCCAGCCCCTCCCTCACCCCCTTTCGCAGGTAGCCAAGGCTTGCTCCTTTCTAATTTACAGTGACGATGGCCTCTCATAAGGAGCCGAAAGCTTGGAACAATAAAATCGCAGTTCCACACATTGCGTGTTCTTTTACTTTTAAATATGTATTACTCTTTCACCTTTTCTTATCATTAAGACACCGTTGGCGGCTGCGAGTTATTTCCTAAGATCAAATAAATAAGGATGATCCACTATTTGTTTACGGTTAATGCTATCACCGTTTAGAGCATTAATATCGAGGTTACCTAAACGACTCTTCCGGCCTCTCAAGTTTTGCTTTTCGGAAAGTGTTAAAACGATAAAAGTGACTGTTCAGTGTCTGCGGCGGCACATGAATTTTGGACTTAAAGCCGAAAAGGATATTATTACATTTTAAATCCTCCTTTTCGTTACCACAATCCAAATACGTCTGTCAGTATGAAAGGTAAACGGGATTCTTGATCGAGAATACAACAGAGAATTCCAATAATTTAAAACATCGAGGGCTTCCTTCAAGTTTAAGTGTGTTGTCGTTACGGAAGCAACGAATAAACGTTGGATTTCACTAAACACTGATCAGTTGTTTTACTCGATTTCTCAACCGTGTCACAGCTACTGTCATTTTTCACAGCGTATTAGAATGTCAGCTTCCGTTTTTTATGGCGAGTGGACTTAAAGAAACACCAACGAGAAGCACTACGTGACGTTCCTGAAAGTACAGTATGGCGATTGCTGTAAAAACCATTCGGCAGTTTGAAAAAGGCCGGTTACCTCTCGCAAACAAACATTGAGTAGAATTGCAATACTATAAATCACGCAGTCGAATTCCAATTATTGACAGTCACGCTAGGATGCCAACTCTGTGATGAGCTTGTTTAGTACCGCTGCGAAAAAGTTGATTCTGTAAAAATTGCCATTTACATAGTATGCATTTTTATCATCTATTTTGACTACCTTCATAAATTTAAATATATTTTAAAGAAAGCATGCACGAAACAAAATCCTATTTTATGGTTATTTAATAGCAACTTACGACTTCATTAAATCTTGTTCTTAAAGAAAGGGTTTCCTTTGGTTTTAAAATGGGTCTAAAGTGCCAAATGATTTTGAAAGCTACCGACTGGCAGAAATGAATGCAAATTTTAAAACCTGATGAGTCAACAACATACAGTCGTGAAAAATAATCGAAACAAGACATTTTTTAAACCGAAGGAAACCCTTTCTTGAAGAATGAAATTAATAGAAGGTGTTTATGCTATCAGATAGGTATAAGAAAATGTTTTCGTGCATGCTTTCCATAAAATATATTCGAATTTAAGAAGGCAGTCAAAATCGATGATAAAAATGCATGCAAGTAAGAAGTGATTTTTTTACAGCATCAATTTTTCCGCAGTTGTAAAAAGAAAGCTCATCAAAGAGTTGGCATCCTAGCGTGATTGTGAATGATTAAAATTGGACTGCATGATAAATAGTATTGAAAATTACTTAAAGTTGGTTTGCGAGTAATAAACGGGGTTTTTCAAATTGCGAAATGTTTCATGCAGCACTCGCAATGCTTTATTAATCCAACTACGGCTAATGCATGCCTTTTAATTACGACGACGATAAAGCATTTAAACGGGAATAAGAAACATATTTACCATAGAATTTTTCATTTTCTCACATCATCATCGGTCTGCCAACTGCATATGGATGCTATATTTATCAGGCTGTATGAATCTGGTATTTCTGCTTTTGTGTTAAACTGTATACATTGTGAAGGAAACATCTTTGAGCACGGCAGCCCTAGCGTATTTAAAGATATCCTCCCCCCAGAAAAATGAGTGCAGTACCATTTTATGCCTGCGGTAAAATTTTCTTTGAGCAATGTATACAGTTAGATACCACTACTTAAAATTTTATATGTGTTACTATGGTGCAAATAATTCTTCGTAAAATAAAATACATGTCATTGTTAAAATACGTAGAAATAAGGAGTTCAATATTTAAAATGATATTTTTTCTACCTTAAGTTTTTAATGTATACTTTTATGTGGTTGACGTATTATGTATTTAATCTTATTCCTTTTGAAACAGCTGCTACAGTTTTTATAAAAAGCATGTGCAGAACGAATGTTAATGTACCATTTGTAGTTTTTGCACAAGCGCCGGCAGTAGTTGGTGCGATAAGTGTACCTTAATTTTTAAAAATTTCAATCATCTGTAACTTTATTTACGGCATTGTTTGCATGAGGATTTATTAGCACAAAATAAGGTCAGGATTTTAAAATGCAAAAAAAGCAATTACCCTAAAATGCCTGTTAGCTTATTTTGACTAACAGCCATAATATAGTAAAATACAGGATGATTTTAAAGTACTGCAAAATAAAAATATTTTTGATTTTTCTGGTATAGGGTATTTAATTTAAAGCAAAGATTTGAGCTATTTCTGTTTATATATCTTTTTATTAGCATATCCCTTGTAGATCAGGTTCAGAGAAGCATTTGTCGCCTACCACGTTCTAGGGATTGCTATATTTAGAAATATTAAAGATTTATGTTAAACCTACTAACATAAGCAAAATCTAGCAGTTACTGTGGTAAAGAAAAGTTGGTTGCTTATGGTCAATGAAGAGATGCTTAAAAAGAAAAGAGGTTAAACGTGCAGCGCAATTGTTAATACAAAATGCAATACACTTTGCGTTTTGCGTTTTAAAATAAAAAGAAGCATAAGTTTCTTGAAAAATGTAGCGTAAAGCCCTTAATTAACAGAAAGCTGAAAGAGGGTAACTATGTAGCGATTCCCTGGACTCTTAGACGTAATATACGTCTCTTAAGGTAATACTGATCTTCAGCGTTCCCAGAACAAATCGGTTCCTTTAACTTTGCCTAAATGCGCAAAAGAGGAGCACTATCACGTAACTGCCAAATTAGTTTGATGACTCATGCATTTTTATGAGTAGGTAAAAGCTCCATTGAGACAGTTATTTATTCTAGCCAGACAAAAATTTGAGTCTGATACACTTTTTCATTAACGGGCCATGGCCTGAACATTTATCAAGACCCAATGCGTGGTTTTTAACTTTAAAAATATTTCTTACAGTTTAATACTTATAGACAGGTCATTGCCAAACAATCATAAGATCTGCGTTAAACCATCAGTTTTAAAGGCCTTTTATTCAAAATCTTAGACGTACTAAAGGCTTCATATCAGTAGCCTTAACCTGTTTGCACATCTTGCGATGATAGTCCAGAATGAAATTTCTTTTGGTTTTTTTCATGGTAATAAGTGTCAATGCGAGGATACTGCGCTGCATTTGTCCGAAAAACATCCTGAATAACCATTTAAAAGGAGACTTCAATAGGCCAAACAACGTTTGTGCAGAAGCAACTGTTATTTATAACACATTAATGAAAACGTGTAACATGTGTCCTGACAACTTCCTTTGCTTTGCTGATTTTCTAAACACTTCATATGAATTATAATTAATATTTTTTCTTAACTTTCGAAAATATCACTTACAGAAGAGTTTTGTGAAAATTTAAGGGCACCGCGTCAAAACTTCAAACCATAAATGTGAACATAAAGACATACGTGCGTACGCTTAATGTTGAATCCCTTCACAAAATTGGCGTAGGTTTATATATATATATATATATATATCCCGATCATCATCCCCCAATGAAGGCGAAGAAGGAAACAAGGCGCTGTCGTGGACCACACTGTAATTGTGCTGACGTTTCGGAAATAAACTATTTTCCATCATCAGGGTAGTGGGTTGTTTGTTCCTGCTTGCCGAGAGTTGGAATTCCGCGCAGACCATCTGGTGTTGTAGCGATGGCTGACGCACGAGCGCTGAACTTCCTGCTGTCCGTGGATTGGCTGCGGCACCTCCATTGTGGGTGGCTGGCGCCCGTGTGTGTCATCCGTTGCCTGTCCGTGTGTCGTTAACGCGTCTACGTCAACCGACCCGGTAGTCTGACCACCACCCGACCTCTCCTCTGAGCCGGATGCGCGGATCAGCCCTCGTTCCGGGTCCGGTGTCCGTCCGTGGGTAGGTGACTCATCCCGGTCGTCTGCGCGGCGATGGGCCCTCTCTGCCCGTCCTCCTACATCCCCCGTTGCCTGTACGTCTGTTGTTGTTGTCATCAGGTCTGTGTGCGTATTGTGTGCACTTGGCCGGCTACTATCGGCTCTCCTTCCATACTCGGGTGGCTGGACCGGTTGGCATTCAAAGCGCGGACCCGGCTCACATGTTTGGGCTCGTCGGTGGACTGATGGCTCATGTCGGTCGTTTGAGTCGCGATTAGTTCTCCTCCCCTGCCTCGTCGGTGGCCACTGTTGACGAAGTTGCAAGTCGCTCGCTAGCGCCGGCGGCCTCGTCGGGGCTGATTGGAGTCTTGTCCTGAGGGCCTGATTGGCTGGATTTAAATCAATTATTCTGTTGATTGTGCCCACGGATGCCCAACATCCAAGCACCAATCTGGTCATCTTGTCGTTGGATCGGCCGATGACTTTGGCGTTTTCGAAAGCGAACTTATGCTTCTCCCGGTCCATGTGGCCGTATACCAGTGACAGTTTA
>JAYGXS010000001.1:83335835-83359445 GCA_036362985.1 Ligula intestinalis | reverse complement strand
GTATATATTCACTCAGGAATGTGCGAACACCGATCAAATAGGCTTCCGAACTAAACAAAGTTCGGGTGGTGGTCAGAGGTCCCCAACGGCAAACCGCCTGCCAGGCCGCTTCCGGCAAAGTCATAATAGCAGTAAAGGGGTATGACAGCATTTGGGGGTAACTTGATACAGAACTGTTCCGGGCTTATTTGCCTTCATCAGCCAAGCATAACCCTGATTACCAGCTGTTGTTGTTGTTGTTATGGCTGTGATAATGCCTGATCCAGGCGGCCTCAATGAAGTCACGAACGGTACCTCTCAATGCGTGGCGATTGGCGGCAGTGGATCTCGAAAGCTCCACCCAGTCCCTTTTCTAGCGATGGAGGCCAAAGATAGAAGGTGCAAGAACTGCTTCCATGTCTTGACGGACGGTGTCAAGCCAAGTCTTCAGTTGCCTTCTCTTCCACGTTTCGAGGTGGGCTGCGGTGCCGGGTCGAGGGCAGGATAGGTAAGCTCGTGGGGCGGACGACGGAGAACGTATCCAAACAACCTCAGTCACCGTTCTTGAATGGCTTGAGATATCCTCGTTATACGATCGCAGCGGATGCGGACTGTCTGATTTGAAATGAAGTCGATATACTTAACTCGCAGGATCGTCATCAGGCACTGGTGGTCAAAGACCTCCAGTCTTCGCTCATCTTCAGCACGCACAGCCCAGCATTCACATCCATAGAGGAGGACTGACCGGATGGATGCACGGTAAACACGAATCTTCGTGGCGATGGAGATGTCACGTCGGATCCATAGGCGCTTTCGAAGGATTGAGAAAACCCAGCGAGCAGCATCGATACGGGAGACAATGTTGTCCTTGCTCTGCCTATTCGGTAGCAGCCTAGCCCCGACGTATTTAAAGCTGTCTACTTCTTCAAGTTGATGGCCATTAATCCCCAGGAGTGCCTTTTCCTGGTCAGGGATGCAGCTCGAGAACAACTTCGTCTTTCCGGATTTTATGGACATGCCTACCGACATAGTGATCTCATTTAACCGCGACACTACTGACTGTCGACCATCAAAGTTTGAGGCTAACATCGTAATATCATCGGCGTCGTCAAGATCAGTTAGCCGGCGTCCGGGTGCAAGTTCAAAACCGTCCTCTTCATGTAGGGCTTTGCCGAGAATCCAGTCAATGACGTATTTAAACAGAATGGGTGAAAGGACGCAGCCCTGTCGGACACCAGACTGGATATCGAACGACTGAGAGAGATTTTTGTGGACCAGGACTCGTGCGGTGGTAGACCGATAGTAGGCCTTAATCATCGCAATGAGTTTGGTCGGCATTCCATTTAGTTCCATTATTCGCTACAGGGACTCACGATGGCTGGAATCGAATGCGGCGACAAAGTCGACGAAACAAACGGCCGTCGGTTGCTGGTAGCTATGGCGGAATTCTAGAGTGCGCCTCAGTGTGAATATTTGATCCGCACATCCACGCCCAGCTCGGAATCCGGCTTGGTTGGGTCGTGTCCTGGAGTCACCTACAGACTGGAAGCGCCTGAGAAGAACAACAGCGAAGATTTTTGCAGCAACATTGATAAGATTTATGCCACGGTAGTTCTCGCATCTTGTCTTACCTTCCTTCTTGTGGACAGGTACAAGAATACCTGAGCCCGTCATCGGGAACGGCCTCTTCTCGTCACGCCTGTACAATCACTTCATGGAGCCGAGGAACCAGGGTGTCGACACAGGAATTGTAGATTTCTGCAGGAATACCGTCCTCTCCGAACGCCTTGCTGTTGCGTAGCCTCTGCATTGCATCGGTAACTTTGTCTTCGTAAGGAATGTCACACGATACTGCGAAGGCAGGAGAGGATTGAAACTCCGCTGTGGAGGAGAGGGAGGGTGTGTTGCCTTGTTCGTCAAAGTTGAGTAGGTGCTCGAAGTGTTCACGATAGCAATCGACCTTGGCCGAGTTTTCGGCAATAAATCCTCCATTCATATCGCGAACAGAATCACAGGGTGTCGGGGGCTTACCGCTAACTTGGCGAATGATTTGGTAAAATGTTTGAGTATCACCATCATTTGAAATATGCTCCAACGAAGTCGCCGTTTCAGACCAATACTTCTGTCGGTCATCTCTAGCCGACTTTGCTATCAGCTTTCGAAGTTGGCGGAAGGAGGCATCGTTGCGGGATCTGGCTTGAGTCGTCTCGGCCGAGAGCTGCAGGGTTCTTCTGCTGCTCCAGTCACTGCGGTGCTGCTGAGTGAATCCAAAAATTTTCTCAGCTGCCCCATAGATGGATGTCTTCGGTAATGGCCACCAGCTGCGGCCTTTGCTGTCAGCCTGGGTCGTAAGCCGGGACCGGATTTATGTGCTAAGAGCCTCGGTAGTGTTGGTTTGCCGGAGCTTTGCGACATCAAGGCGTCTCGCACGTGGAATTCTGGGTGCAGATGAGAGGTGAACCTTCAGGCGCGTGCGAACGAGAACATGGTCAGACCCGTGGACGTTACCAGTTTTGGCACCTCGCATCGACCTGCTATCCTGGACCCAGCTTCAAAACCGTGAACCAACTAGAATGTAATCGATCAGACTGGCGGTACGGCCATCGTTCGAATACCAGGTCAGGAGATGTTTGTGACGATGCTGAAAGCATGTGTTGATAACAAACAGTCAGTTCTGTTCGGCAAACTGCAGCATCCTCTCGCCATTGTCCGTTCGAGAGCCAAGCCAACAATGACCAAGAATTGAAAACAGGCGAAAACAGCAGAATTCATTGATATCAACAAATTTCGAGACAGCTCATCAGCTGCTTCTTGTCGTTGCATAAGAATGTTAACGAAGACACATACAGGAGTGGTAAATCTCACAGAATTACTGTTAACAGCAAGGAACCTGAGTCAGTTTAAAAATTAATCGATAAAGGACGGGAACGTTAAGTCAACATATGGGGAATAGTGGATGGGAGAAGTTAACGGAAAACACGTGGGAAATTAAATTTAATGGCCAATTACCAGGGCAGTTTGAGGTTGACGACATGATCAAGCTGCTTGCATAGGTCAGGTTTCTCCCACCGTATGTATGCAGCTTCTAAATAGCGCAGGATTCGGTTTGTTCGGGCCCGAACAAGTACTCGAAACGCTGTTTTAACGTCGACAGAATGACCGCTGTCTAATAGATGCTTGGTAATGGAGGACCTTGGTATTCTGTCTTCTTGCTTCAAATGCCAATTAGGCAAGTGCTCAGCGGCCCTGGCTGCGAGTTGCCTTTGCGTGCGTCCAATGTATTTGCATCCGCAATTACATGTGAATTCGTAAACACAATTGGAGGTGGCGTGCAATGGCAGAGCATCCTTTGGCCGTTTTAATGGAATACTTTTGGTAGAACTTAAGAAGACTAATTTTGCTGCGTTGTAGGTCCTTTCTATCGTACAGCGTAATCGTCGCTTGATTGTGTTGGAAATGTCGTCACCTTTGAATGGTACGGATATCATAACGGGCTTTTTTGGAACTGACTGTTCCAGAAATTTTGGCCGTAGGGGATTGCTATACTTTTGAATAAAGCGTGCCGGGTAGCCACAGTTGAGTAGGGCTGAGTTAAGACGAGAAAGCTCTTCTGGTAGAGTCTCACTAGAGCACCTTCAAATGACCAAGAAGGTGGCTGTTTGTGCGCTGTCAGACTTTGATTACCGGGTTCCAGAAATGTACGCACATTCCAGCATCGAATACCAAGAGTCCGTTTTTTGTTTAGTAGTCCACCTTGCACATTATTCACCCGGACCACCGGACAAGGGTTGCGGAGCGCGTCGGTTTCCGCGGACACCGTAGCATGTGTCGTAAAATCGTAAGTTGACATGTTCATCAGGTTTCTTGGGAATTTTGAATACAGGCGGGTCCCCAACGGCCGCTCGGATTCTTTGTTCGAGGTTGTCTCCTCTAGCACTTTGGCTCAAGAACCTGACCTCAAGGCCGTGATGTTGGTGGCAAGCAAATTAATTTAATGGCGGTTCACACTCGCCATGTCACAGTGTCGTCATTGGGCCTTGCGGCATTTTATAAGGCAGTCGGTGCGCCAGACCTCAGCCCACCGCGCCCTGGTAACACTGTCGCTGCTGCGTCCGCGACTGCTTATTCGCCAGACCCGGGAGCCTGCTTATTTCGCAGCTAACCTTCACTGAAGGCCGCACCACTATCCGCCACCCGTGGACGCGCCAGGTAGTCTGCAGCTTGGCTAACGGGTAACCCTCCTTTCCTGGGTAACCCGCCTTCATCTGGTTGGACAACAGAAAAAAACGCACTCACAGACGGCGCTGTTGGTCCACCACTGGTGTCTATCAGATGGGTCATAAGCACTTCATCGAACCACAGTTCATAAGCACCTCGCCACCTGCCATTTGCTGTCACTGCTGATCGGGTATATATTCACTAACAAATGTGCGAAAACCGATCAATTAGGCTTCCGAACTAAACAAAGTTCATGTGGTGGTCAGAGGTCCCCAACGGGTGACCGCCTGCCAGGCCGATTCCGGCCAAGTCATGACAGCAGTAAGGGGGGTATAACAGAATTTGGGAATTACTAGATACAGAACTGTTTCGGGCTTGTTAGCCTTCATCAGCCAAGCATAACCCTGAATACCAGCTGGATGATGAAGGCTAATAAGCCCGAAACAGTTCTGTATCATGTTACCCCCAAATGCTGTCATACCCCCCTTACTGATATATATGCGTTCGAGCATAGAATTCACACGTAGGTGCTTCCCACGTGCACTTTCTTCAATGCTATGCATGTCAAGAATTTAATTTCTGCAAAAATTGACTTCCTGTTACGTTTTTGAGAGTTTATGAATGCCTATTTTATCTTCCGTTCTAGCACTTAAATCATATGCTTGATCGTTTTATGCGAATTCGTTTGACAGCCAAATGCCTGCGTCATGACACTTCGCAGACATAGATGCACTTCAACATGGGCACCTAGCTCTAATATCTCATTAACTTTATTTCAAATTATATGTTAAGGTGAGCTTACATTTACGTTTGTAAATTTTCACGCATAAAAAAGCTCGTTCAAATAATCACGTGTAGTATATGACCTATCTCATTAACCCTGATAATTTTAATCAGCAAAAATGAATTGACGTCAATTGGAAGGCCATATATTTTAATATTTCTCATAAACTTTTGTAGAGAATGTTTTTGTATACGAGATATTTTCCGTATTATAAACTATCATCCAACATCATTTCAGATTTAAAAGAAATGCAACGTTTTCGTGTATTCTGGTGGTTCATAATGCCCGTATGTTAAGCTTGCGTAACCACTCGTGATTTTCTTTCAGAAACAGATACTCTGGAGTTGAAGAGGTCGTAAGCACTACCCTGGATATCCACGCCGCGAAGTCTATGTTAAGTTTGTTGCAAGTAGGAAGATACATTTTGAAGTGCTATAACTTTCCCTTATGCTTGCAAAAGATACTAAATGCATATATTAAAGTATCGGGATCCATTTGTACTTACAAGACCATTCGGTCTGCATTTCTGATCTGCGAACGGGGCCTTAATGTGTGCGAATGTAAAAGCAGTATACTTATAAGCATCTCCCCCACAGGACCCACGTTTCAACTGATCGATCGGTGGCATCTTCAGCATGGATTAAGGGAACAAAACTAGAAAGCGATCTGAAAAATTAACCTCAGGTATGAAACCTGATGAAGGTAAGGATGGTCAATTTACGGCAACCGGAAGCGGCCTATTATATTAGTTTTTGCAACATATTCCACTAATGGTCCTTTTTTCGCACGTAGTTAAGTAAAAAGAATCAGCCACAATTATAACATATTTCAGAGGAGAAAAACTTTATCTTGTATTCGATAGCTAGCCTAGACTCCGTTTGCGTATTCTTGAGGGTTTTTTAATAGGTGGATAAGCTTCACCTGTCGATGGTATACATACCGCATTGCCAGACGCAAATTCTTATTTGCTACGACACTTCAATTAACTGAATGAAAAGTATAAGGAAGTGAATTATCTAAGAAACTTGAGTGCGAACATGCAAAACATGCAGTAAAACTCCTTTATAACGTCTGCAGGAAACTCTCTGTTTATACTTTGGGATATTTTTGCGTTTTTGAATTAGTCTTTTATGTTAATATGAATGGAAACCCTCCAAACGTCATGTTGAATATGAGTCAAAGGATACAATGCGTTGGCGTGTTATAGCTTTCCCGTACGCCTATGTAGGAGGATGAACGTATGGATTAGCAGATTTTGCTATATCTTAGTATTTAAACGGACTCCCTGTTTTTTCCAAAAAAAAATCAAATAATAATTTCTTGTATGTGTTCTCCACAAAATATATTGGAATTTATAAAGGCAGTCAAATTCAATGATAAAAATGCATTCTACTTCAGTAACCATTTTTACATTTTTAGCGGTCAGAAAGAAGCTCGTTAACAAAGCTGGCACCCCATCGTGACTGAAATGAATTGAGAATAGGTAGCATGCTAATAAGCATTACAAGTGAGGGAGAAACAATCTTTCGAAATTGCCAGTATTTTGTACGTATTTTGCGCCATACTTCATACAAATGTACTACCAACACATCGTACGTAGATTATACACGGAACCTTCGCTTCAAAGAGTCAGTCAACGACGAGGGCTAAAATGGAGTCGAATGAGAAAATAATTTGAAATGTAAAATCGAAATATGTAAGGCAGTGGCTAGGAATGTTCGAAAAGGGCTTCCATAGAGTCCAAAAGAACACAAAAAATGCGTCCCAGATGATTGTGCGGAACGGGTTTGCACGATTTGGGGAAGAAGGCTTTCAAATTCGAGCTGCCAGATTTTTTACTCTCATTTTATGTGGGAATTTGTTATTGTATACCGCATTGTCGATTTGTTGGCGTTGTTTGTCTGCATTTGATTATAAGGTCATCCCTACAGTACGCTGATACCTTCTTGAATGCACAGAGACCAACTATTTCACCTCTAACATTTCATGATGCGAATTTGTGCGTATAACGTCCCATCTGCCGGAGTTGCAATTCATGAACGTTAACACCTCTCTGAAGAACGGCCATACGAGTAAAAAGAAAATCGACCCGGATGGCAATAGGCAATAAAGCGTAAAACATAGAACTTAGTGCCGCTCAATTTTTAATAAAAGTGCCGAATTATCCGCACCTTTGTTGAAAAAGGAGCACAGTAAATCAGCAGTTATCTGTTTCCAAGAGACTTGGCATGTGATATTTAGTCGTGACTCATTACACCGCCGGATTTTTGCTGTTTTCGTTCGGACAGAAAATCCTTATCTAGCAGGAGAGGTGGGGGAGGGGTTATCTTTGAAAACCAGCGATGTTGCAAAAATTGTAAGTCCTTATTTTTTATTCGGACGACTTAATAGATGCCATTGCCGAAGTCTGTAAACTTCGCTTATTTTATAATTCTAAATGCACTGTTTATGTCAGTATTTTCAGTCCTCTCTCAAGATGTCAAAATGCTTTAGTCCGGTTTTTCGATTTTCTTTCCCCAAAACGTGCCCTGTTGTCCTGCGAGCATGTTATTATGTTTTGAATTGACTTCAACGCCCCCTTAAATTGTTAGGTTTTGACGATATAGCTTCCTTCAACACTCGTGCTGACGCCCCTGTTGATCACATGTTGACCAACTACCCCAACCTTCAGTCTGAGATTATTCTGTTATTGGGCCTGCCTAAGATCTATTGTATTTCTAAAAAATGGCTGTTCGCAAAATCCGAAACGAAACTTAAGGTTCGCGACACGTCCCCACATAATATTTGTTTCCTGCAGACCGTCATATCTGACAACCTTTCTGCCTTTCTTGAACACTGGAAAGTCAAGTCATGCACAGTGATCCTACAACTTCTTAACAAAGCTGACATCTCATCGTGACTGAAATGAACTGGGGACTGCTGCAAACTAGGTCTATGGGAAAGACTAAAGGATGTGAACGTCCTAATAATGTGTGACATATTCAGGCTGACCGACTTGTTTGTTAGTTCACTGTTTACTTATTCTACATCTTCCTCTCCTCGGATGACATTTGGAAGAGTCTTAAGCGTCTTACTGGTCAACGCAATAAACTAGCACATGTATATGCTGACTTAGACGTAGATCGTTTGAATGTAAACTGCATTCACACTCCCAAAGACTCCCATTTTCTAACAAGCACTTTTTCCTTATTCACAAGTGTCGTTGTTCCTGTGTGCGTGTAAACATCGATAAACCATATTTAAATGGTTTGAGGTTCAACAGCTGCCGGGCAAGATGAGGTCTTACCGTTTCTCCTAGAATCCTCTTCTTTTTAGTTACCGCGTGCATTGACACACCTCATCAATGTGTTCTTCATGAAGTCTACGATTTCCGATGATTGGCGATCATCGAGAATCCCAGAAAAACCCCTCTTACTCTTGTCCAAAAAACCTTTTGTCCAATTGCCTGCTCTTCTGCACTATTGATACTTGCAGAACGAGTTGGGTTAGACATCATCACCCCATTTTAATCCGATTTTTTCGATCCCTTGTAATTTGCGTGTAATACTAGGCGTATTACACTAGACGCTGTTGCTCTGGGAGTACATGCTGTTCTAAGAGATTAAGATCAGGGCTACCGTGTATACCGATGACCTTTTCTCAGCAAATTCTCAGCCTTTTATACCATCCCATGCCATCTTCTGCTTATTCAAACACTTGTATGTGACTCTCCCGGCTGGGCTGTCTCTCTGCTTGGGAACAATTTCACTTCCCGCACTAATTCGTTCATTGCAGCTAGCGAAAATCTACGATACGTCACAAAATGTTTAGAGCTCTCAAAGGGTCTATTTTAGCTCCTAATCTCTTCTTCATCCACACTACCGACCTACGATCGCCAAAATAATGTTTGTTTGTTAAATGTACTGATGGTATGGGTGTTAACCATCCTCTTAAAAGTCAAAAAAAAATCTCCAAGTACTGAAGGATGGCCTAAACCAGGTCTCAACACGATCGTCAGTAAATGGCCTTCTACTTAACGAGCGAAATTCAGTCCAGTGTATTTTTTGACTGCGACTCTCTCCCAGTCCCGAAACTATTGACCTTCTGCCCAATGAGGTATCCTATTACCGGTAACTTAATGGTACTCTGATCCGAATCTTTTATTATATATCCACCACTTGCGTTCATATCGCACACCGCAAGCCCTTAGCTGATGATTTATAGATGCCTGCATTCTTCCCCTCATTCTTGACTGCTTTTCAGTTATTTTTCCAAGTTTACTTAAAAAAGACCCGGTCATTTTTATGCGTGTCCTCCGAATTTTCTCTTCAGCTGCCAATGTGTCCTATGTTTTTTAGCTGACATTATAAGACACTGACACTTTAAAATGGTCAAGAAACTTCCTGATCACATCCTCAGTGAGGTCTTTTACCTTCTTCACTCTGAGCTAATGACTGCGAAGTCTTCTCGTAAAATGCACCGAGGCATCCTTCGTATGTCTTGCCGTACATCGGCATATCAGCACTCTGTACCCCAATTCCTAGCACGCTACCTCACGTGTGAAGAAGCGGAAATTGAGAAGTTGAAAGCTGGCCTGTCTCCATAGTAGATGTGGATATCGTGTAAAAATTTTATTTTGGGTATTCTAGACCTTTTACTATGACCCCTTACTTAACTTATCCCTTGCTGTCCGTGTATGCAGCCATTTTTGCTGAAAATTTAGGATATTCTCTTCTAAATAAAGCATTTTTCTCTCTCTTAAAGAACTCATACGATCAAAAAAGCGCAAAAAAACAATTCATTAGCATGAACCGACAAAAGAAAATGGAACGTGGTATAAAATGCTCAACGAAAACAGGGCATGATATCCAAGTCAACGCTATGCAATTATGGCATCGTAGTGGTTCTTGCTGCCCTTCTAACTGTTTGCATTAAAAGAAGTGCACTCCGAGTTAGGGTAGTCTCAACCTAGGCAACGTCCACTGCTGCACACAGTCCTCTGTACTTAAGTAGTGTACACCAATTTGAAGGTAGGATCATGCACGAGGTCTCAACAGTATCCATAGGCACACGGCATAAGCAACTGACACCGACAGCTTAGTCCTGTCTCCAACGCAAGGCCACTACTGTAGAAAGTAAGTATTTATCGATGGTGACAAATCAGAAGATAAAAGAAATAGTCCCGTTAAGGAACAGTGCGTCGGAATTAAGAAACATTCATACGCTTACATAACCGAAAAATGAATTGTTGAAGACTAAGAATGACTAGAAAAGCTGCTGAATCAAATTTTAAATTCATGGTGGCCATTGTTGACGCCTGGCATAAAAGAAGCTGGGCAAATGCCCGTAGAGACCAACTAAGTACAAAAGGCAACTAACTATGCAAACGTTTTAGCGAAAATTACTTAATTTGAACAAACCAAAGGCAATGAGCTTAGCAGCATTTAGTGACGTCGTAGAATTTCGTGACTTTTTTTATTCAACTGATGGTGGGCATTTCCCCACTAATAACAGTCACAATAAGCTATCGAACTAGAAGTCTGTCTGAAACGTGATAAGTAAATTGACCATGAGCGGTTGGTGTAAGATACAGGTGCGCATGGCTAGGGGTGAAAGGAGTGGGAAGTTATTATCTAAACGAGGCGGTTCAGGTTGCAGTGAGAACCTGTGAATGGGACTTAAAAGTGCAAGGGCATAGCAGCAGTCGGTGTGGTGGGGCGAGGCGCGCGGGGGATGGGTTTATCGATCCATATCACGGCAGTGCGAGGTTGATCACGTGATCTATTTGACACACAGGTGCAGTTTTCTCCGCACGACAGCGGCCTTGGCAGAGCGCAGGAGGCGTCAAATCTTCGCCCGAGGTATGACCGTAAATGCGATCTTCGGGTCCATCGTATGGCAAGTGTCCGCCAGACGCTTTTTGATTGAACTCTTGGCTATTTTTTTACACTCTAAGCGGCCTGCCTGTCAAGCGTGAGTAAAAAGGGGTCAGGATGAGCAAAGGGTAGAACTGGTTGTCGATCCTCGGGGAGAGTGGACGTAAAAAGACGGCAGAGGGAGTGGTGGGTTTACGTTCTTTATTGATCATTACTACGGCTGCGTACAGAGTTCTGATTTCCTCGTCCGTATTTCAGTGGCCTCCGCAAATGAGAAGGGCTTTTTGTCTATTAAACAAGTAAACTGAACGTGCGCTGATTGGCTGTTTTTATGCTGGCAAGTGCGCCAAGGAAATCGGGAAAAATAGTGGGTCTTGCATTATTGCGGAACGTTCGAAGCATAAGAACATTACAGAGCAATGTCTGCAACCCTTTAACCAAACACATAACAAAAAGAAAATCTGTAGGCTTAACCATAACACTAACACTACAACTAATCCTAACCAAAGCACTAAAACTAACCCTAACCCTAGAAATAACCCTAAAACTCAACCTAACGCTTACTTTAAAACTAACCCTAACCCAAAAACTAAACCTAAAACTAACCCTAACCTTAAAACAAACCCTAACCCTAAAACTAACCCCAACCCTAACCGTAAAACTAACGTTAACCCTAACCCTGTATGCCTCCTTAACGAAATCAACAATAAATAAATAATTAGATCATCGACAGTATGTATTTGGTTTTTTGGTTGCTTTCGGTGCACACCAATATTTGAGTTTTATTTAGTTGGATAATTTTCAATGAAGGAAAGGAAACTGTGCAGAATAGAAATCGTAAGAATTTATAAATGCAAGAAATAAAAGAATAACAAGCATTCTAAAGTGATTTAAAACGAAAAATAGTCTCACACAAGGCATCCTATCAGCGCACATCGACCTTGATCAATTTTACTTACCTGATGGTCCATAGTTCATCACTCCGCAAATTGCGGGAAAAAAGCAATCAGCAAAATTTTTAAATTAAAGTGACCACTAAGACAGTAAATTTTAAGACCCTCTTTACCTGCCCAACTATACGCTGTCGATAAATGATGTCGACATGAATTTTCAACGGTCGGACGAGCTATAATTATTTGCTACTTCATTTTAGTAAACGGGCATTTTACCTTAGGTGACTGCTCTGACAGAGTCTTTGACCAAGCGTGTATTTGGTCACGTTATTTTGATCCTATGCGTGGATGTAATCCTGAGAAAGCCATTTAGTTTACTTTATTGACGGTAATAGGCATTTATTTTTGCGAACTCATAGGAAGGCCAACATTGAGGGTATTTCCTATGCTTTTAAGTTTGCAAGCGATTATCAATATTTCGCAAACGTTGACATTTTACAGGACCTATGCGAAAACTGCTATTCTATGCATTAAACTTCTTAGGCAAACTTTAACAGAAGCTATAGCACGCAAAAACTATCTTAACACTTACAAAGATTGTAACATAGTCCCCGCTGTGGGCACATTTAGTAGCAACGCACAAGAATAAATTGGAAAAGCAAACAAAGCCGAACGTTTAATCAGATAATTGACAATATAAGTTATGAATGCTTTTTTCGAATGTGAAAGTAAATTGCTCAACAGTAGCCAGTTTCTTGCATTTCCTTCATCTAATTTAAGTGGCGAAAAATGTTAGTGAGTTGCAATTAGGCCTATGTTAATACCCACAAAGTTAATTTATCTTCCTAATGTAAACTATCATGTTTCATGGGATAGGTCATATACTGTACGCAATTAATTGAGTCACCTTTTATATTCGGTTAACGGTATATGTATAAATGTTAGCTCTCTTGAACATTTAACTTGGGATGTAGGTGGTGGGATATCAGGGCTAGGTGTATAATTTTAATTACCATTAAATCTGTCGAATCTGCTCGACATTACGCTGTCGAGTGAATTTGCATAAAACCATCAAGCATAAGGCTTGAGTGCTATAACTGAAGATAAAATAGGCATTTATATACTGTCTTGGAAGTGACCGACATTCAATGTTTGCAAGAGTCATTGTTGGATCATTCAAGAAGGACATTAGAAACGCCCTTGCTGGTATATAGCATACTCTTTCCTAAAAAAGGAGGGCAAGAAAAATGAAAAAAGGAGCAACTGTTCCTTAAACACTTAGAGTATACAAGCAAATTGGATCATATTTTCCTCGACTGATATCGGCGGCATTACAGGAAGGTTATATTGAGAAGTTAAATGGTTAAAAAGAAAGTCCTATCCAGTTTTTTTTTAATTCAGACTACGTGAAAAAGCTTTCTAATGCCATCTTCTGAAAACCCAAAGAATATATGGTTGAGCAGCTCCCCAACCGTCTTTGCAAGGGAACCCAGTTATGTCTCACAATGAAGAAACGTAAACTACCAGTAGTCGACAGCAATTGTTCTTAGACTTTATAGGATTCTGCTTCTGAGGCTTTGGATTAAATACTCTCTTCTTTTTAGAAACAGCACAGTTTTTAACTGACGAAAAGGCCAGCCGTGTTCTTCTAGGCGTCACTTGCTACAAAATATGCAGCCCTCGTTTAAAAATCCGCAACCACTACACCACAAGTTAATAACGGAAGGCGAGTTTTACCTTCATTTTTTGTGACGTTATAATGATTATCAATAGTGAAGAACATGCGCGTTCCAGGAAGCAGTTCAAAAGAAAAGGATGCAACTACTTAAACAAAAGTCTTATTTTTCTGACGTTTCGGATTCCGTCGGGAATCTTTACTCTTAGGTAATGGTAGCATTACCACAGTTTTTTGCTGCGCCCAGCCCTTCCCATGTAACTGATTCTTATGCTCAGGAAACTTCTCAGTATACAGCATAGGAAAGCCAAATTGTTGTGCTTGTTGATGGACTGGGGGGCTGAGAATAATAATAATAATAATAATAATAATAATAATAATAATAAAGAAAGCACTGCTACAGCTCGTCAAGCAGATTTGTTTTCCCTTTGGTGGCAATAATGGCTTTTAAAATGTTAGGTCTTGTCTTAGGAATCTGCTCTTTTCAACTGAACCTATGTTTAAAGATTCTCGACAGAATCCAAATAGGCAGGAAAATAATATTTTTGTTCCATTGATGTCATTTCCTTCCCCATCAATACTTTCTGGAACTTGCATTTTTGCTTCTATGGGTAGAAGTCTGCAACTTTAAAAGTTAAAAGTTTCCTTACTGAAAAACACGCTGAAATGCTAATAGGTGCCATTTTCATCTAAACATCTTAGTACAGCACGTTTAACAAGGAATTCAATTGTGTTGCAGTAAAGGCAAAGCAAGCTTAGAGTCCTACAGCGGTTTTTTTCCACTTTGCTACCATCTACGGCCAAGGTAATTTACTTTTGATATATAAAGGGTCAAGCTTCCGCCACTATGTTGAACTCTGTCATATCGTAATATATGTCAGCAGTTGATACTGACTTGGCTGAGATCTATTGTTTAAGATAGCCACATGTCTTTCAATTCACTTATAAGATGTTTCGGAGCTCATCGAGCTTGTTAAGGAGGCTCTTATAAAGGAACAGGCCTAACCGACTAGTACACACGCCCTCCCGATGGCTCGTAATCGTGCCATACTATCAATTTCGTAGAAGTTTTTCCCTAGCCCAACACGTCTAACATTGCCCTACTGCTGCTTTTGACGTTTTTGGAGCCCAGTATTGGGCACTACAGGGAAGCAAAAGTGCGACTTCAAACTTCCAAGTCTCCCAATATTATCGAACAATAGTCGTTTCATGTTCACTCACCTGATTCGACGATTTATTATTGGCCCCTCTAAGAGAGACTGCCTTGCAGGAACGCTCTGCGACACGCTAAAGTACACTTAGTATTTCCTCTGTTAGAAATAACTTATAAATCCGTTTATTATTGTTCAGTATGTTCCATCTTCTCGGTTTTTTAGGACACGCCATTTTACTTGAATGAACGTAAAATTGGTCTTAAGTAAGTTCGGCTTCGCATTCCACCTATCTCTATCTTTCTATTACCTGATAATTAATATCTATGGTAAATACTACGCCTAGGTCACCTGCCTCACACGAGGAATTATCTTCTCAGGCACAGGGGCTTGGCAATTATCTATATTTTTGGCATCGTTGGTGGTACTTTGAAGAATTCATCAGTTAGAATGCGTGGTTGCCAATTTCACAAACAAACTGTTGGTAGCTCAGAACAGGCTGGCACTGAGATTTGGAAAGGCAAAAATACTTATTGCGCACATAGAAGAATGAGGGGCGATCACTGGAAGAAGAGTTTTTATTTTTCTGACGTTTTGGATTATGTCGGGAATCCTTCATCACAGATAATCGTAAGCTAGTCTGAGCCATGCGCAGATAGGGGTGAAACGTGCGCAGATTGCACGCTATTCATAGTTCGCAGCGGTCATAGGCGTGCGTAATATAATTATCCATCCGTCTCCTGTAGTCACAGCTAAGGATCTTAATTTGTGCGGTGATTACTTGGATCTTCGTGTTCGACTGATTATTGGCCGCTATTTCCTTGTCCGTGTCTGGTGCGGGCTTGGTAATTGCACACAAATTATGCTCACTTTCGTCAAAGTTGTTGCAAGGCCTGGCTCTTCCCACTTGCCTGATTCTCTTGCTCAGGCACCGTATCAGTACGCAGCATGAGAACGCTTAATTATTGCGCTTGTTGGTGGATTGAGGGCCTGAGAACCATGACTTGAGCAGCTCGCGGCTTACTTGTTTGTCACCTCTTGCGAGGGTTTTGGCCTCATTAAACTTGAAAATATGGCCGGGCCCTGACGGTTGAGCTGTAACCTCAGAGTTGGCGTCTTTTCTCCTAACCATCACTACATGCTCGGCCATTCGCGTCCGGAGTAATCTCACGCTTTATCCGACGTATTTGCTTTGTCCATAACTGCATCAGATACGGTAGACGACTGCAGCCGTTTTCTGCCGTGGCAGTGGATCCTTTGGTCTCATGGCGCAGCATCTGGTGATTGCTTTAGGTGTGTGCGCAACTCCAAATCCAAGTGGGGTGAGCAGGCGGCTGACCGCATTGCAGTGAAGTTGAAGAAAAATTCACTAAATTCCACTATCTTCGACGGGTACTAAGAGCGAATTGTTACCCATGCAATTTTGTCAGCCAGTGCATACGCAGATGAGAGCAGAAACCAGATCCAGTTGGTGCAAACGTTTGGCGTGCTCTTACCTATGTGAAAATGTTTAACGAGGCCAAAATTCTCGCAAAAGCTGGCAACCGAGTGAGCCGCGAGCTGCTCGAATCATAGTTCTCAGGCTTCCGATCCATAAACAAGCGCAATGCTTTGACGTTCTAATACTACATACAGATAAAGTGCATGTGCATGTGCATACTTCATAGTTATCTGCATATGGCTCACACTATCCAACCATTACTTATGACAAAGGATTCTCGACAGAATACTCCCTGATTGTTTATATGTTAGTGTGTGTATCAAGGGGTACTAGTCGTACTGTTGAGAGCACAGAAGGATTCGTCGACCTTTTCGACTACTGCGCCTGATCCCGTCTCCAACCTTTCTTGCTCCATAATTTCACAGGGCTCAGGTAGGTGAGAGCAGCGATAGTCTGGTAGATTTTGTTCAAATTTTCAATCAATCACTTTGATTGAAATCAAACCACAGTCAAGATTCCCCAACGGTCTAGCGTTTTATAACTACAACTACTCCTTACTGATAGTTGCTACAAATTCGCTCGAAGCATTATCACTGGGTCCAAAACCCATTCGGACAATCTCTATAATCAAACTTACGACCTCAGGCCAATCTCCGCAGATAGTGTCCACCACTTCAACTCAATACTTCTGAATTGTAGTAACTCGTACTTGAACAGGAGACGAACAAAACGCGGACTACGGACAAAAGCACATGTAGAAAAGTTTAACAGCTGCGAAAAAAAGACGTACTGGTTAGTAGCCCAAATAAAGGAACAGCCGTCGTTCTAATGAATATATTGGCGTAGGCAGGCAATACTATCGGATCAGACGAAATTTAAGAAAGCAGACAGAAAAAAGATTGTACGGATGAAGTAGGGGTACTGCTCGCAGGCTCCTAACATTCAGATTTGTGCGCACTACGAAAACTGCCCATTATATGTTTGCAGTTTGACAGGCTAGAGCTGACCGATTACAAATATTAAAAAAACAATTGATTATTATATTTTATTTTTGCAGGCATTATGAAATGAAAGCCAATACCGGATGAATGTTTAACGCAAGTAAAATCAAGTTGACGTCAAGGTGCCCTCGTGCCCTCTCTCCTAAAACCGAGAATATTGAATAAGAAGAACAAGAAGAAAACGCTTGCGCAAGTATATTTGGAAGGTATAATGTGGATACGAAACCGGACCCAAATTATGCACGCTGAAATGATGCTTAATACACGTAAACACATTCATGACTGAGCGTTTATGCATAAAGTACGAGTTTTTTGATGACATTTTTGGGCCATGTAAACACAACTACCCTATTTTATAAACATATAAGCAACATAACAAGACCGCATACCCGCAGAAGCGCAGTATAGTGTATCTGACCGTACGCAGTTTTAAGTAAATTAGAAAGATACTGAGGCTTATTAATCTATGCTATTATATATGCAAACGCTAAAAGATATTCAGATCGTTCATTCGAGTCCTTTGCACAACGAAAAATATCACTAAAAACCATTGATATTTGCAGAATACATAACGCAATTCCAGGATTTTGGTATTGTTTAAGGCTGTATTTCTTTCAGAACAGGTATATTAACTAAAATTTGTCCAAGTTTTTATTCTGCAAGGCCTTTGCATCAAGCCTTATGAAAACTAAAGTGCCTGTTGCGTGATTTTAAAAATTATCTAAGCCATGTTTTGAGATACCTGAACCATCTTAAAGTATTTTAATTTACTGCCTTTGCTCATCAATTGACGAGTATTAAGGAAGGTTTATCATTAAATGCCAACCAAGTTCGTTCAACTATATGTACGGGTTCTAGCATCGCTCAATTTCAAAGGGCCGCAATAGAAAAGTTTATTATGTGCTAAAGATGAACATTACTCAAAAATCTTTCTTTAAAATAATGCCTCTTATGAAAATTTCATAACTGTACCTTTATATATGTGATAATCATAGTTATATGTTTATTGAGAAAATACATTGCTAATCATCACAGATAATAAATGCCCATTCGTATAACGCGGGTTTATATTATATTTAGCTGACTTGTACTTTTTTAAGAGACAGCAAAGAACGAGCTAAGTAAAGACATTTGTTTATGCTAAATACGAAATATAAACTTTATAAAATGAAGTCTTTACCGACAAAAAGTGTAATTTCATTTTCCCTGAGTGGCAACGTCGGAGCAGAGTTTATTGAAACAACACTGGCCTTTATTGCATTTTCTGCATGGCTCACCCTCTGTGTATGGTTTCTCATTGTAGTTTGGCCTAAAACATCCAAATTTACTTAAGAATAAAAGGCCATCTCCCTTTTTAAACAAACATCTGATGCAGATGGTTTTAAATGCCTTCATTTCTCAAATTACATCATTTAGTTAAGTATAATTACTGGTACAATTTATTGATTGAGCTAAATTTTAAAATAACTTGTAATAAATGCTATTGCGACGCACGAAAGGAGACGTCTGGTCCAATGCTAAGATATTGCCAATAGGGGAGAATATACGAGTTCCAGGCAGCAGTTCCAGTTCCCCCTATCTGTGCATGCCTCAGACCTGTTTACGATTACCTATGACTAAGGATTCCCGACAAAATCCGAAACGTCAGGAAAATAAAGTCCTTGTTCCAGTGATCGCATCTTCTTCTTCGGCTAAGATATTATTTTAAACGCTTTGGGTTTATCAAAAAATCAACCAAATTACTCATACAAATCAACTCGTTTAATTCACATTTTACGTAATCTGAAGACAACGTTGTAGTGCATTACCTTATTTTAAACCGTAAGTGAGCGAAGTTGACGATGTGAAGAGGCTCATTTTTATGCAACTGAGTGCTTATGGGTCTTGCAGTGTTTCGCATTAAGGAACTTAATCTCAGACCCTTGCAGACATTCTAAAGCGTTATAAGGCTGTTATTTAATCATCTCAGAAACCTGATCCAGCCATAGATGGCTTTTACCTGGGGGATCTAGGGTTGTTTCGTCAGAAGACTCTGACATAGATGCTTTCATTTCCGTGGTCGACCTTGACGTCACACGGCGGTCCCTTACCTTTTGACAGTCGTTCGCTCCGGGTTAATGACAGCAATTACTACTCCATGTACCTGACCCCTGACTTATGCCCACAACCTAAGCCAATTTTCTCCCCTCTCCCCCCCCTCTCCCAAAACAAAGACATCTACACGTTGATCTCACCCCGCGAGTGGCAAGAAACTATGAGTTGCAATAAGAGTACACTTATTTATCATGCCCAACAATACAATGTATATTATCTCTGAAAATGTACTGGCCTGATGGAGAATTACTGAAAAAATATTGGTGCTAAATCGACTATTTAATAGTGTTTTTTTGCGTAAAATGGGATAAGAACAGGTATAAGCTATCATATATGAAGCCTTGACTATGCACCAAAGGAAAGGATTTGTTATACATAGCAGCATAGTAAAAGGAATCCACGCTTGTGAAATACAGGACAAGTGTTAAAAAGAATTAAATGGGTGGGTCATATCAACGTAAGGAAAATTTATTTACAACGAACAACATATCAAAAGGAAAAAATGATAGTCATAATTATTTCAATACTCTCATGGTCGGCGCGCGATAATTAAAGAGAGCCATAAATGCAATAAGAATACAAGAACTGCACAAAACGCAGAAGAATTGCTGAAAACTTTTGTTTGTAACTAAACTGTAATCTACCCTATGGGCAAAATTAGGGATAGAACGTCGAAGTTATCAATGCAAATTAAAAAAACTGGGAACCATTGACCGTGCTCGCAAGTGACGAAGTTGCTTTAAAGGAAAGTGTCCATTAACCCGTTATCAAGTAAGAACACTTTGTGCACCTAGTCTCAAGTGCGCTGAATTTCCGGGCAAGATAATAATACTGTCTTTACGTTACCTCAGGGCAGAAACCTGGCAATATGCAACCTTAAAGGGATTACTAAAAGCACTTATTATGCATAAGTTTTTTAATATGCATTGATTGTCTTTTTCCCATGTTATATAAAATAAGAGATATCTACATGTGCAAATATTTGTGTGAACAAAAAGTACGATCGTTATTTAATTCACAATGCTAAAATATGGAAAATACTGATAATCATCCGCAAAAACATTTAGTAGAGATGTAATATTGATTAGCGCGTAGCCTTATCAAAATTTATTTCAGTCAGATCAGGATGCTGGCTTTTGAATGACATTTACTTGGCCGCTTATAAAAAGACTATTCTCTTAAAATGGCTACTTAAGTAGTTTGTATTTAACTCTTTGATTGTACCTTTTAAATTTAAATATTCTTACTAGGAAAAAGTCCAGAAATTATTCTTCCATCTACTAGTTTCGTGGCAACTTACGTCTTCTTCCCGGGACTTCCATTATCAAACACAGAGAAGCAGCTGCAATATGAATTGCGGATAACTCCTCATACTTGTGCTCCTCATTTGTATGTGCAGGTACTATTTTGGATAATTTTTTCCACACATATTTGCAAGTGCAGTAAAGCAATAACAGGCATAAAAAACCACATAGATCGATGGCAGACATAACATTTTGGTTCTGTACAGACAATTAGCTTTATATTCTTCTTTAACGTTCATTTTGAGGAGCAGCAGAGGACCGAGCAGGTAAGCGACTGTGGTCGTCAGCCACGTGTCAAATAGGGCCTCACATGTACGTATGGAGGTCTCAGACAGGATTTTTTGACAAAACTTACTTGTAGGGCCCTCTTAATATATATATTTTTCCTTCCCAACTGCTAAAATTATTTTGTGGTCAAACATTTAATTCTTGGCTTATGAATGTAAATGAACGTTTAATCTTGGCGGAAGTGATAAAAATATTGAACTAGATAAGGTTATGTTTGTTTTAATATACTAAATTAGAATTACATTCCATCAACATGAACTTCCGTTGGGCAGGATGCGAATGCTTATGTAAGTGGAATTAAACTAAATAGAAATTTGATTTCCTTTTGGTGTAGCTAAAAGAAAAAATAGGAAAGCCGAACTACTGAAAATCTTAATGTCGTTTTTATTATCAGTTGACGATGATTACAGCCTCTAAAGTCAGCCCTGCCTGTTTTTTAAACAGAATACATTCGCTTGTATTAATTGTTTAAAGACTTCGATTAATGCTGGCGTGTGTTAGCTTAAATCCAGAGTAATTACATTTCTTAAATTTGCTTGACCGACGTACCTTGGATAATAGAGACAAACAAGGCGATATGACTTATATTCTTCGTCCGCGTTGTAAACACGCAGCGTGCAGCCAAAACTTCGTATTGAAGCTGAAATAATCTAATAAAAGCATTCTGCATTAATGGTTGCAAGTATCATCTGCCCGTTTGGATCTTCTCCTTTTTTAGCATAATTACCCACCTGAATATAGGACTGACAATCCTTGTCACATTTGTTTGATTCAAAGTCGTATGTGTCTCCTGGTTCTACCATTTGGTTCATAATTTCACCCAGGGCCTCCTCTGTACCACTGATCGTACCGTAAGTATAACCAAGTCCAACACCCACATCCGCATATTCTGTTTCATTCGGTTGAATGAAGTTGAATTTCAAATTCGCCCATGCCTCAGCCCGTTTCTGTAATTCTGGGGAATACTTCTGTGTGAAATGCAGAGCACAGAGTATTTTAATTTTTATACATACGAATGCGTTTAACAGACGAAGACTTACGATAATAAAAAACATTTAAAAAATAGGCAGCTGTTGGTTAAAATATGAGAAACACGTGATGTGAACGCTCGTTCAGACTGCTGAATGTATAAAGTAATAGAATCAGAAGTTTGCTTACCATAAGTTGCATATCTGCAGCTGAAATCCAAACATCACTGCGGACTTTATTATGTAACGCAAACAGTAGCTTTTTTTCATCATCTGTGAGCACGGAAGATACCATGACTAGCTGACATGCCAAGGCGAGATATAAGACCGCACTGATTATACGGTTTTGGGTATCCATTGAGTGACTTGATATAAGCTACGAAAAAATAAGCAGAGACAAATATAAAAGAATAGTATGCAGTAAACCAAGCATCATGCTCAAACTGTATGCTTTGTGTTCTCGAATTATTACTTTTGTGTTTCAAAACAAGTTCATACAGCAGGAGTTATTTTCAAGCACAAATTTCAACATGACTCTCCAACTGCTACATATTGTTATGCAAATAAGTTCTGCTATATACACTTGTTTAACTCGAACACGGATATAGATGTTTAAAACTCCTTCGTGTATCAGGTTGGAGATATATTTGGGTAATAAGTAGACAAATATTGCAATTATTACTTAAAAGAACATTACAGAGTAACCTATTTTTAATATACTGATCCAGCATTAATGCAATGACGAGCAAAATCACAATTGCGGAGGAAAATAACTTTCGAAGGTAGTACAAACACGGTTTAACTACTTTGCATAATATCATGACAGTTATTAGCAGTACTTCCGTTTTAAATGACAAATAACGATAGAAAAAGTGATACAATGAGTCACACATTGCTAAACATCCATTTTGTACTTCCAAGATACCAGTGTAAAGTGATTGACTATTTTCCATCTATCCGTGGCCACATTTTAAACTTAACCATAACGGGGTCTTTGATATTGCATTCAATATTTAGCCCCATTAAAATGAATGCGTAATGGGTTGCTGTATGGTTATATATAGCTTACAATCATACGGTTTAAAATGGTTTCGCTAAAAAATTAAATAAAAGTTATGCTTCTTAAAAGATAATGCACTGCGTACAGTAGTTCGTTATGCTCTCTGTCATCCAGAAGAACTAAAAGATGTCATGTTAAATTACAAACTCAAGAATCACTGCAGTTCACCCTTCACTGTATAAGGGAAATAGTAGTATATTTAATAAAAATTATTCAATATATTCGTTACTGTGACTGCCTTATTTTCAGCAATTATATTTGAACATGCTTTAACAAAGCATTTTTTTCATTAATAAGCGCATAAATTTCCTTTGAAAAAATACACTTTCACTACTAATTTAACAATAAACGACATGTTTTAAATGCACACACTGAAAAATTCCCCTCATTTACAATTCAGAAATCTACTGAAAACTATGATTGATAGCTTTGTAGCTTAGTGATTCTTATTAAATTACATACATCAAAATTCTCTTCGGTATTTATTATCCGTAATAATGAATGGTCAATATACGAATATAGATGAACGGATATCGTTCAGACAGCAATGTGAAAGTTCTAGATCAACATAAACATTGCAAGCTTATGTATATCACCTGTGATGAAAAATGCCCTGTTTTTCTCTGTACTTGCGCTTGTTCGTTTATATCAGTTTTCTTCCAGCGTTTAAGGTCAACCAGCGTGCATAATTCTTTCTGCGCATGTTCCTACTTGCACATCTAACCCTTTTGGAATCAAGCTAAGTTGCGCGTACTTTACTTGAGCTTGTCAAGGCATGTATTTGCGAAGACAAAATATTCTAAGCAGTTTATGACAAAAGCTGAAAATATGACAATGCTAATTTGTCCGTCATGGAATTGTAACAGCAACCGTTACGAAGCCTGTAAGGGTCAATCATA
>JAYGXS010000001.1:83294974-83335825 GCA_036362985.1 Ligula intestinalis | reverse complement strand
TACTTGCAAGAATCAGGCACAAATGATAGAAATATCAATTCTTAGGGCTCTGTGATGCTCGGAACTGTAAATCGTATGTCGTGAGCAAATGAAATAAATCCGACAAAGCAAAGGGAGTCCGTAATGACAATTTCTGGCTTATTAGCCGTCTTTAGCCAAGCATACCCAATCTCAAGTCTTGGAACCCCCAAGTCTTGGGTTATCTGTAAATTTTTCCTTTAGAAGAAGCAGATTTATCGAACACTGGATTGCTTATTTCGTTAGCCTGAGCTTTCGAGCCCCTGCAGGAGCAGCAAATGAGGTAGCTAGTTTTAGCGTGTGCACAAAACAGCTAAAATTCGAGCGGGTAGAAATTCAATAATTGTGTGATTTTGCCGTCAGCTCGCTAGTGGGCGACATCAGCGTGGTGGGTGGGAATATTTACAGAAATAAAATCGTCAACGAAAAGAAGCAATATTTTATCGAGAAAGGTCAATCATAAGTCATAGGGAAGGTGGAGGGATGGAGGGACAGGACCACCAGTTCCGTGAGTTTGGAGATACCTGCGCAGGGCAGCATATGATGGCGCCAGCTCGGTGAATCGGTTAACTGAGTTGTCATCCGACGCCCAGGCTTCAATACGTTCTGGGCCTGTCCTACTGCTTGCGTGGGCAACTATCCTCGCAGCTGCGAAGTTGAACTCATGACCAATCTGGTAGGAGTTGGCGGCCACTTGCGAAGATTCATCACCAAGTCAAACAGCGGACTTGTTTTCGTGTATGCGCGAACACAGCATGCGTCCAGTCTGTCCCGTGTAATTTACTGAGCAGTTTAGACATGGCATATGATACACTACACCCGACTGCTCACTGGGATTTAGTCAATCCTTGATCATCATGACCCGGCTGCGCATTGTAGCCTTAGAATGATGTGAAATTCCAATGCCTATTCCCGCGGCAATACGCTGTTTCGCACTCGACAAGTCTTTGATATATGGCAGCCTGTGCCAAATCGTGGGGTATGGTTCTGCTTGGGTCCTCGGAGAGCGGGCACGTAGGCAGCGGCTTATGAAGGCTTAAGGATAGCCCTTCTGCATAAACTGGTCGCGCAGATGTCGGGCCCCACGTGCTCTTTCTTCCGGGTTACTGCAGCGAGTCTGGATTCTTTTCAACAGTGTCCTCACACAGCTTCGTTTGTGAGCCATCGGATTGCCCTTGGATATCGCCCGTCTCCGTTTCCGAACTGACGATAAGTAACATTGCAATTCCCATTCAATTTTATTAAACTTTCATATCGTTTTGTACCATATTAGCATGTTTTTGGTTACCAGTACGGATTTTAACTTTACGTTTACAGTTCAGTCACTATATTTTCCTCCACGTTTTGTACGCACTTTCTCTGTTTAACTTTACGTTTACAGTTCAGTCACTATATTTTCCTCCACGTTTTGTACGCACTTTCTCTGTTTACATTCTACGTTTCATTTCCCGAAATATACCCAAATTTTGTTTCGTATCCAAGTTACGTCATCGTTCACCATTCTTCATATTGTTCTTACTAGTTTTTACCTAATAAACAGTTATTCCACGATCCGATCTTTACTCCTGTCTGACTACGACTGGGTGGCGGCAGATTCTGACCGAGTTAATTTTATGAGGTAACCTGACGAATGTTCTGACACTCCCTCACTATTTCAAAACACACCCGTTTTCTTAAATCTCAATTCTGGGTCTGTCCATACTAACCCCTTCCTAACTGATCCGGTCCGGAACTATAATCCTTTCACCGAATCCTGTCCTCGAGCACATAACCCGTCAGGCGATATTCTGGTACAGCATAACCCACCAACATCGAATCATCCGCCAACCTCCCGGTCTTTACCCGCCAATCGTAGAAAAGGAGAGTTCGAGAAGAATAAATGTAAGTTCGCCGTAGTAAAAGCGTTTTGATGGCTGTCTTCAGACTTCTGATGTAAAAGGGACAATAAACTGCTTAGTTAAAGTATTCATCTTGTTATACACATGTATTTTATAAGGAAATGATGATTGAAGCTAGTGTGAGGGTTCGAAACGTCGGACAAATTAACTAATGGTCTCAGAGGACGTTTTACCGTCTTCTAAACTATCCATATTCGCTGTTGTTCTTGTTGACGTGTTAAAGCCTGCTTTAAATTGACGACTTTTTGTGGGGGCCAATCCGATGCAGAAGCATTCGTAAAGGGCAGAAAACTGTCAGGACATTAAAACAAAGGATCGGCAGGAGACTTTATTACTGCGTTTTTCGGGGCACCATAACGTCTCCTATGCTTATAAGCACTCATTATGACATCGCTGTAGAATAACTGCTTGTATATGCATGCAGTGTCCATCCTCACGACGGGCTTGCGCCATCCTAGTTGGAACCACCTCAAAATTCCATGACTGCTACGACTTCCAGTCCACTCAAAGAATTCCGTGTCCGGGACTTTGTTTCGCTACCCCAACTTCTGTATTTTCCGAAGACAGCTGTAAGAGGTTTATTAAACTGATTTGCCTTCTTAACGTAGATAGGCCATGTCTCCACTCCATAGAGCAGCGTTTTCACGAAAACCTGAAACTCCTTACACTCAAGAGAGGGGAAAATAGTGTGAGTTGCGGCTTACTTGATTCATAGTTCAAGCCCCCCCCCCAATCTTTAAACAAGTGCTATGACTTGGCCAATCCATATTCGGTGCAGAGGCTGAATTGGGCCGAAGCAGGTCGCCTCTTGTGGAACACACAAGCCAGCGCGTCGTCTTACGCCAGCGCCAGATGGCCGAACAATCATCACGCCAAATCGCACTGTGTAAGACTGAAGTTTAGCAGGTAAGCTGACAGGCAAGCAATTAGCGCACAAGTGCGCCATTGTCCTCGATAGTTGAGCAGTCAAGTTTGGCAAATCATCATCAGGCCAAAATATTTGCAGGGTAGTAATAACTGTACAGTTAAACAGGGTTAAATGCTGTAGTCTAATTACAATTCATCGTTTAGGCGTCGCCCGCATGGCGAGTTCGGCGTGTAGAGGTTCTTGTGTTGGGGGACGTGGGAGGGGAAGGGGAGGTAATTGGGTTAGTTTGTGGGGGTCGATCAAGGGGCAGATACATGGAGGGATAGTTGCTGCTATTTGCGCGCAGTGAACGACTGTCACTGGGGCGTGGGGAGTAAAATGCGATCACTACCTGGCGTCGGGGTCAGCTACGGAAGTGCAAGGGCTTCTGCTTCTTCTGACAACACAGCTCTGGATTCGCTAGCCACATAGCCACTGCTTCAGTTGTTGCAAGCACCCTTTGACGTAGGCCCGTGGAAAAGTTGGCTGGTGTCCGATAGAACACCTGAGAGGCTTCGTTAGTATCGATTCGATTATTCGCATCGACAATATGTGCGAGAATAGAAATCGAGGTCAATTTAGTTTTACCTTTACTTAACCAGGCCGGTGCGTGCTTACGTACCCTCTTTTCCAAGCACCTCGTTGTTTAGCTTATGTATCCTGGGCCACGGGAACAAGTGAAAGAGTGAATACACATGGATGTGGCCTTCGACGGGAGTCGGTCCTTACCTCCCAATCGTAGGAGGTGAGAGTTCGTGAAGAACACCCGTAAGTTCGCCTCGAAAGGGTAGTCCTTAAGTGGGCCGTAGTATGGTGACTGTATCATTTAATTACCGCAACTTCCTGCGTATTAATTACCCATATATGCTATCATCTCTGATGATGAACCCGTGGCGGATTTCTAAAAGTCGGATGAATAAATATTTTGTACTAGCGATCGCGTCTACTTCTTCTAAATAACTTCCTGAAACTCGCTTTTTTCGCTTCTATCAGTACAGCTAGCCAGTTCATTCGGCAATTCATCATCGGGCCGGTACAGTTGCATAGATCATGTAATTAGTACATTGATAAGACGAAGAAGACATGATCGCTGAGCCAGTACTTCCGTTCACGGATTTTTCATCAGAGACAAGGACAATAGCAGAAACAGGTAATTCAATCACAGTAAGCTGCAGTATTTATAGAATATACTCACCGTGCTACTGCCCACTTTTTCGCTTACTGCTTGATAACAGGCGGGTGGGTGGTGAACAGTTAAACATTCATCAAATGTAATCAAAATGGGCGTGATGAATATTCAGCAATCTGGGTCTCTGGCCCTAGCTTTAGACAGAGCGTTGGTCTGTGCGTTTCTCAAGTGACGAAGTGTTTTGGCCAAACTGAACCTCAGCCCCGAGTATGGATTAGGCAAATCGTTGCACCCGTTTATAAAATGACGACCCGTGAACCATGACTCAAGTTACTCGCAACGAATGTGATTCTCAACTATTGCGAGAAATTCTGCCTCATCGAATTTGAATGTGTGGCCGAGTCTCGTTGAAAGAGCCACAATTTCAGAATTAGTCTCATTTCTCTGCACTGCTGTCACTCCCTGTGCATGAATCACCCGTTTCTGCTAATGTAGCTGATGAAGATTCTGCGACGGATTTCGAAACGTCAGGCAAATAAAAATCTGGTTCCAGGGATCACATCTTCTTCTTAATTTCTTCCCGGGACTCGTATGTTCATTTGTATTGGAAATTAGTACAGTCAGAAGGGGAAACTAAGTTCCTTATGATCAAAACCCATCGCTTTCGCCCCGCCCGCATAGCTTGATCGAAGTGTAGGGATCATAACCCTGGGGTCGGGGGGTTAGGGAGGTAAGGCTGTGAGCATAGGTCATTTTTCAAGTACGTGGAGGGAAAATTAATGTCAATAACTGTCACCAGGGGGGAGACGCCACCGGTCGTCGGCCACGGAACTGATAGCGCTTGTATTTACATCTTCTGACAACCCAGCACTGGATTTGCTAGCCGTTTAACCATTTTCTTGGCTGTTGCTAGCACCCGTTGACGTAGGCCCTTGGAGAAGTTAGATGGAGTCCGAGAGTTTATCCGGAATGCTTCATTAGGATCGACTGCGTGATTCGCATTGACAAGATATGCGAGAGTAGAACTTGATATCGATCTACTTTAATATTTACTTAACCAGGCCGGTATGTGTTCATGTACCCTCTTTTTTAGGTGCCTCGTTTGTTGGCCAATGTACCCTGCTCCAAAGAAGCACCTGAAAGAGTAAATGCACATATATGTAGCCTTCAACGGGAACGGGTCTTAACCTGCCAATCGTAGAAAGGGAGAGCTCGTGAATAATAAGTTTCAGTTTGCCGTAGTAAAAGTGTTTGTGATTGCTGTCTTCAGACTTCTGAGGTAAAAGGGACGATAAACTGCGAAATTAAAGCATTCGTCTTGTTAAACACGTGTATTCTATGAGGAAATGGTGATTGAAGCATTTAAGTCACCATATTGCAACTGATGCACAAAGACTAAAATCAACTAAAGTCATTTATCTGCAGACGTTTAGTCTTTCACGTCGAGGTGATACTTTGGCGAAAGTGCTGATAGGATCTGAGGGAAAATGCAGGAAAATTTGGTTGTAATTTGTTTTATAGAGACCATTATTTCCCGCTGAACGAGTTTGAAATTTTCCACGTCCCTACCCCAGCGAAACTCCTGTCCGACCTGCAAAATTCTTGCTTCCCTCTTTCAAATGCGGCCGCCTCTTCCCTTGAATGCTGGCCGCCCATGTCTGAATAATACCCCCCGGTTTCGGTTCCCCTATTTTCCCATTTCCCATTTTCACATGAAGATCAAATCGCGTGAAGTGACTGTGATGGCGACCCAGCTGTCCATTGCCCCTCTCCCCCTTCCTGACCCAGCTGCCGCGGCTACCCCGAGAGCCACTGGTCCAGCCATTCTCCACCGCTGATGCTTTCAGGTGGCCTCTGTTCACGAACCCCTCCCCCGTTCGCGCTGGTGTTTCACACCAATCCTGATGCTACGTGAACTGTCCCGTGGAATCACTCCCTCTCCCACTAACGAACACAAGGTTTCTCAGGACTTGTTTCATCCTGCCTGGCGTTGTTCTTGATTTCATCTGTCCCTTGTATAGATTTTCTTCGTTCTTTACTTAGTTTGTCCATTGTTTTGGTTTGTACACTATTTACCCGTTATTATTTTTGCTTAATAGTACCGTACCACCTTCATAGTTGTTATCACTGGTTTTTGACGTACGCGTGGCTGCTAGATACTGCCGGAGAAGTCAAGAGACGAAGTAGAGATAGTAATCTAACCGCAGGGCAAGGCAATTTGCGCTCATTTATGAACAAATCCAAATGATCACTGTTACATAGAAAGGTTCGGTGTTTCTGCCGAAAGTGTACCTAGGCCTTCTGGTCGCACTCACTGACATTTAATATTTAAGTGTTCAAAAAGCAAATCGGATTGTAAAATTCTTCCTGTTAACATTATCAGAAAAAGGAATCAGCAAGCGTTCGACCATACCCACTCCGCAATTGGCAAAATATTTTGTATTTTTATTCTCCTTTATACTGTCATTTTAACTAAATGTACAAACTCTTAACATTTCCTTTTGGGCTTAGTATACATGACAGAGCAAATTGGCAACTGTGATAACTCATTGAAACGATACACTACAGGAGATATGTGTCAAATAAATGTAAAGACCCAAGGTCATAGATTTTGTCCGTATTTTCTAGCCTTTATACCTAGTTCTTAACACGTGCATTATAAGCATTCAGTTGGCCTCAATAATTATATAAGGAGCCGGTTAGGGTATATAAACCTCTCCAACATACCTGATCAAAGAATAACTGTTTCCTCCTTCTTGACCCCTCTGACTCTATATCCAGCTGTAACGCGTACGATAGTCAACAATGGATACATAAAGTAAGGAACGAAGAGGGTCGGCCCAATTGCCTGACGTTCGAAAGCCATGCAACTCAAGGTAAAGCCAATCTTGGGAACGTGTGTGTGTGTTCATGTTAGAAGTGGCGACCGTTAATTATATGTGATTTTACGAGGCAGTTCCTGAGGGCCCCCATTGGCCTGAAACACTAGCGCGAAAGAGGGCGGACGTATGCCGAGGCAATACTGCACCACCATAAGGGGGGGGGGGTTGGTGGCCGTTACTTGCAAGCTTTTTGAGGTCAGCGAAGAGGTGACAGATTTCATTAAACCAGAGGGGGAGGGGAGTTGATATCGAGTGTCAGCAGCCGGGGGGTCTTCAAGTGTCCCTTTAGAATGCCTCGGTTTGACAAAGCGGTTGTCCAAGTGGCCCTCGCCGTAGTCGCTTCTATATCACCACGCAAATAGACGCCTGAGTCAAGAATGTTCAGGACAGCACAGCCCGAAGGCCGCTGCTTCTAGTCAACTTTCCTGCTGAAGGCCGAGAGAGGGGGAACCGGCGTATTCAAATGACTCTTGAAACAGTTGTCTCCTGATGCAGCGGAAAAAAGCTTTGTGGAAAAAGGTGATTAAAAGGAAAGGAAGCGAAGGGGATGTGGACACAGGATTCAAGTCCCCCTTAGCCCACGGGCTAGTTTTAGCACCAAAAAGGTCAACAAGAGCAGCATTCTTGGAGGAAGGGGACTCAGGCACATCGGTGAGGGGCAACAATTGTAGTAGATCTTGCTGGGAGGCAATGTAAATGGACGTGGAGTATTTCAAACCTGTTCAGTTGGAAATAACACTAACATTATTTTGAAGTCGCAAAACCTGGAGAGGGGATGCTTCGGCCATTACTTAGTTTTATGCTCACAGTACGCCTGGAGAACAGAAAAGACTTCATTGCTCAAATACGTAATTGTACCTTTTTTAGTGAAACTCCAACTGTACACTACGTCAAAAATTCAGTTAGTCAGCAATCAAATCGGATATACATAATTAATTCGATCATGCTCTCTTTTTTCGAAGGGCCGATGGCATTTTGGCAATATTATAAAACAGTTTGCAGCCCCCTGTGATTCAGAGGGCGACGATTTCTCGATTGCAGTTGCATCGCTTCTGACCTTCCCCCCCCCCGTATGCGAACATGTCCGTTCAGGCTTGCAACCCATAACCTTATGAGCAACAGCACTGATCGTGATATTCAGGCAGGTCACAGTACTTTTTCCCACGAAAACGGGTTGCAACACGCAAGTCTTTTGAGGCGACCCCAGTCCTGGGATATTTAAACTGCAGGATCTAGAGCGTAATTGACAGTTTATTCGGGGCGACTAAGCGTGGAAGCCAGACGTTAATCATATCGGTCCATACAAAGGCAGTTTCGGAGGTAACATGAATCTTTTAAAAATATGTCAGCAAGCAGTCTTATGACGAAAACAAACATTGCAACATTTTGACTGGTTAATTGTTTATCATTTAAAGTAATGTTTTGTAGACTAAGCATTATTTAAGTATTTTAATGACTTGCGAAGCAAACATTGTACTTTTTGTTTCATATTTTTTAAACTTTCCGGCTGTTTAAGTGGGAGTCATTCTTTTGGAAGGTACATTGATTACTTAAGTTCTTAAATGCTGCATTTTGTCAAGCTGTAGCCTATACTGATACAATCAGATATGCTGTTTCATGTTAAAACCTATTGGAGTAGGATCGGTCTTTTTTCTTCAAACGTAAAATATCGAAGTAAAAATAAGTATGTACAGTTGAAATATAAAGAAGCCTCTACGCAATCCAATATTCCTCTCCTGATTTACAGAAAATGAATTTATTTGCTCCATTGGCCTGTCTAATGGTTCACGCGATGCTAGTCGCCACGGACTCCTTCTCGGATGCACTTTTGGAGATGCACACACAAATGCGATCCGATGTCAAACCACCAGCTAGCAATATGAAGATGATGGTTTGTTTTTTTTTCCAGCTGGCAGAAATCATTAAAACAGCTATTACTGGACATCAGAACCCAAATTAAGCAACTGATCTGAACTGTTTCAGCCATCAACAATTATTATTAGCAGGTGTTTTTTCAGTGAGAAGTCGTGCTTCCGCTAGAAGATTTCAACAAAATTAGTCCACAGTTCACATTTTCCTAAATGTATGTACAACACTAGCAGTCCATTAATTTTCAAACTTAACGCACGCAGCAGAAATACGGTTCTTCTTTTCACATCTTCTCGATACATGACCTGGCCCGTACAGTAAATTGCAATTCACAAAAATCGGGCTTCCAATAAGTTAGAAGCTGTAATTTTGGTTCAACCAATACGACTCTTAAAAATAACATGGTTGTTCCATGCTGTTTTGGAATACCATCCCCGGCGCAACTTAACTACGGTTTACTGTACTGGGGAAGTGTACTTTGTGTTTACATTCACTTGCTCAAATAATTTTCTAATCAAAGGCCTTGTTGCATGACCAGTAGGCTCGACTTTATACGGTTATTGGTCGAAATATTTCAGCTGGCATATAATTTACATGTAAGCCACAAAATAACAAAAATTAAAAACATTCGCCTTCTAGCCTTACTAAAGGAGCCAATATAGAACCCAGGCAGTTGTCTGCACAACAATAACAATTAACAAAAGTATAAAGAATGTACTATAAGGTAACTTTTAAATTAACTGTCCGCTTCTGACTCATATATGTACACTCAAAAACTGGTAGGTACGGCAGTGACTGGACCATTTTATCGTTTGTACCATTGACTGACAACTAGGACTGCGGCTTTTAGCCTCATACTCAATGGAAACAACAGTTTTCCTTGCCATGATCGGGCCAGAGAAGTCCTAGTTTTGAGTTGCTTAACTATTTTCGAACGCAACGGACAAGATCTGATCCGGTGGTGATTTAAAAGCATCTTCAGATGTAGTAACATTATATATCATAATCAGTAAGGTAGAAAAGCGGGAAGGACGGTAAAATCAATTATTTTAATGCAGAAAGATGGGAAATTCTAAATTTGAAAGTTTCAGATATTCAAATCACAGTCTTACGGATGGTCAGCTGAACAATAGCATAAGGTGTCAGGTAATTTACCCTACTGTTGCTCTTATTATAACTATCTTATCACTTTAGCAAGGAATTCACCATAAGAAACCTTGGAACCGAACGTTCTAAGTGCTTTCTAATAGACGGCTAGGTCAATTAAGCTGACTTATGTGCGTAACTGCTAACATCGTCAGTTATTTATGTGAATGTGTTTGTGTGTCTGGGCAGCTATTTAGCGCTATGAAGAAACGCTGTACGCTTCTACGCAAAAGCATGAGTTCCCACTCAAATGAGTCATCTGTGGCATTTAAGCGTCAGTAATGCTTTTACCAATTGTCTGTGCATTTGTTTTACAGCCTAAATTATAGTTCATGTTTTGCAGACCTATTCGGAACCACTGGCCATTTTGGCCAAAAAGTGGGCAAAAAGATGCCAATTCGCCCATCCTGATAATTCTCATCCAGAGTATAATGGCCTTGGTCAGAATATTGCTTGGCAAAGTGGTCATGACCCAAAGAACAGCATTCGTATGATGGTGGAAGCGTGGTTCGCCGAGTGGAAGCTTTATGATTATCAAACAGGCAGAAGTAAAGGCGTCACTGGTCATTATACACAAGTAAGTAACGTCGCTCTACGTTTATCTCCAAATTTCTTTATATTAATTTTGGATTTAAGCATTTCATATCTATAACATAAGAAGATATGTTACTGAAACTCCATTAGTAACATTAAAGTAAGAAGCCTTGCGAAATCAAACTAGTTTGGCATGAGCTCTTGACGAATCAAACAGGATGGGCAAATCCTGAAAAGACAGATCAATGTTCGACTAACTACTATATACATTTCTGCGAGTCCTGCAAGCAACTTTCCTAAATTTGTAAATGTTTGATTATTTCTCCCATACCAGCGTTAAAGCATTAACGTAAACTTAAAAATAATAATGAGCAGCATTAGCATATTAAGTACTTAAGAGGACTATAAGACGTCAAAAATAGCTATAAATTAGAGCAATAAATTTAAATATTTTTTTCAGTATTAAACTTAAATTAACCACTTTCTTTATACAAAAAGAACTTGCTTTTAATCAAAGTATTTCGTACATATGGTAATGAGCGGATACGTAGTTATTGAATATCGAGGAATACAGTCTCTCATCATTTCGCTAGTTTTCGGTGTATTCATTGATAAGTTGACTAATTGTCCGTCTGTTCGATGTTTACATCAAACCCTCTAAAATAAGATATAACTAAAGAGCATTTACCGAGAAAAGAGCCTTTGGATGTTATTTCGTATGCATATGACCATGTTGGTCAAATTTGGAAATGCTTCAAAGCAGCAAACCACATTTTTAAGCATACAACATGTCTGCTAGGTACCACGCACATTTTTATTCCTAAAATTAATCAAAAAAGTTTCCATAATAGGTTACCTCTGAAAAAAAACCTTTATTGGATAGTTAGCTGACGAACTTCTGCGTGAATTAACTTTTTTCAAGATAATCTCACAGGCTAATTGGGCACGATGGAAAATTTCGCTAAATTATCTGAAAAACGATTAAATTTAACTAGAGATGAAAGAACATACCTTTCTCTTTAAAACGGATTATTTTTCGCTCAGGGATATTTATTTCAATATCCATAATAAGCGTGCGAATGCAAATAAATATGCCACATATATGATCATTTTCTGACATGCTTATTATTCTTCTGTCTGTTCCGTTTCTAAATAACGTTTGATCGAAAAGTATTGTTTAAAAAAACTATATTTATATCTGACTCACATTCAATAAGGCCTTCTACAGGCTTTCTTCGCAGTATCACATAGAAACTTTGTTTACGCGCATGGTCAGCTGTTTGGTAAAAGAAAATATTCAACCAAAACTTTGTTACTGCATGTTTTGCAAATAAAGCTTCACAGAATAGCTAAGTATAACTTTAAAACTTCTACTGCCACTTGTTTGTGAAAATAAATGCGATTCCTTAAACTTCGCTTAAGTTGCATCAACTTCGCACAAAATTTTTCAGTATTGGAAAGGATTATTATTCCACCTTTTTTACTAATTATGGAATTCTTCCACAGCACAATGTAAAGTAGAAGAAAGTTTGGTTCTGTCTTTTTTTGCCATGACGATTGATCAAAGCTGAGCACACATTAACTCATCATACTGTGTATCCTGTCATGTCGCACGTAAAGCACCGCCGGTTTGCTCAATCGCTCGCGAATTCAGCGTGCAAAACTTCATTAACCAGTTATGGGAACATATATATATATATATATATATCCTGAACGAAATAGGCTCTTCACATGACTAGAGGTTTACTCGTGAATTTCAATGGGTGGACATTAATCCTTTTTCAGGCCAAATGAACAGAGGAGAAAGTGAAATAATTCAAATAGACCAGTTGGCGCGACCGGGCAGAAAACAGGCCACCACTGTGTGAGGAGAGGGTGTTGGAAACATACTTATAACACCATTCTGGACAGAGAAAGAAGAGCGAGAACTGCTACAGCTCCCTGTGTAGGAAGAGAATGGGAGGACAATTCATAATGAGTGTAGGCGGTAGACTTAGCGGTCGTCAAGGCGGGTTAGATTTAACTGATCTGTGCGTCAATACTGGAGGTGGCAGGCGTTTAAGTCGTGGTTAGCTGCATCCGGGGAGGAGGTGGCGAGATAGTGAGATTTAACATAGCTTGAAGCTCATGTTAGTGTACAAAGGAGCGGTTGTGGATAAGCAGTGGACATAAATCAATGAGAAGAAGATGATTCAATCGCAGGTACAACACCTTTATTCACCTGGCATTTCGAGATCCGTGACGGATTCTTCATCAGAGACATAAGCAGAGCCTGAGCTGTACCCGCAGGCCTTCGTAGTATGGACATAGGGGCCGTAGCAGTTCACGCTCTATTCCTCCACCCAAAATTCTATCGTAATTATGTGTCCATCAGCCCTCCCCTTTCAAGCATTGGTTGCCTGGCTGTCCATATCTGTTCTGTCCCACCAGCTGGTCTAAGTTGACCAATTCACTTTCTCCTTTCCTCATTTCGTCTGACGACAAGCTGGTGTCACCAACTTGAAAACTCACGAGTAAACTTCGCTTTTTCCGACGATTTTTTCTGGCAACAGTAGCTCAGGTGGGCTCACACATTAATCCCTACTCCCTGCATGTATTCCTACGGAAACGGTAGTTATAGGGTTTTATAGGTGACGAATAAGAACACGCAGTGGAATATACTTTAATACATGCTAAATGTTTTTTTTATTTTACTGCATTTAGAAATGTTGCTGATTCATCTCTGTAGATTTTCTATTCTATATTATCGTTTAACTTATTGCGGAAACATCTGATTATCAAATTGCAGATTTCTTGATTTTTCAAAAAATTGAAATGGTGGTTATGAAGTCATCTACTTCAACTAACCTGAGGTCAAACTTAGCGTTCTGGAGTAAGATTAGTATAGTCCGCGGCGCGAAGTGCCACGCACACCTTCAACTTACATCCGGAACAACTTACTCCAAGTGGCCGCGGGAAGCCACTTCGACTGCATTTTTTCACTTTAAACTTACTTCTAAAAATTTCCTTTTCTGCCTACCCTGTTTCCCCAACCCCCCACCCCAAGGGGTTTTAACCACCGTTTTCTCAGAACAAAATGGTGGGACCAGAGGTATATGAGTGAGCCTACATAAGCTACTTATGCCTTTTTTGTTTTTCATTGTATAATCTGGGAAAGCGTTCTACGTCATTTATTCATGTGAATAATAATATACGCCGTCATTGTGTGACTGTTTGCAAGACTGTAGGCCAGACGAAACGGGCCGATACATGAGGACGTTGTTTAATACAATCAGTGAGCACACATCTATCACAGTAACTAAGTCGACCACAGCGCAACTTGATAGGAAGGCCAAGTTCCAATGATTATACCATCACATTTCTAACCACCAAAACGCGTTTTCCAACCCTATCATTTGCAAAAGTTTGGTTTGATGTGGCTGGCTAAGGATGGCTTATAAACCAAAAATAGTCATTCCAACCTTCCTTGTCTTTATCGTCAATGTGTTTCTTCCTATAATATGGTATAACATGGTAGCTGTTGAGCAACTGCTGGCGGAAAAGTTGAGTTCCGTTAGCGGTCGGTAAACGTTCGTCAAAGAGTGTCAATATCTCCTGGCCTAAACCGCCTAGACTGTTAGCCGCTACGCCTACTGTCAGGGCCCAAGAAATGATTCCCAAGTCAGAGCGGCAAAAATGAGCTCCATTAGCAGTCTGCCAACGTTCATCAACGAGTTTTAATACCTCCTGACCTAAGTCGGCAAGACAACGAGCTCGGGACTCAATGGTTAGAAGGTCGCGGGTGCATGCCTCGGGTGGTGCGCCTATTGGGATGGGGTATGACTAACTGACGACGGCTAATAAGTCGGAAATGTTCATTCCAGGCTCCCTCGTCTTTGCTGACAATTCAATCTGCCTGAGTACGTCTGTGTTACACGCAAATGTGGCTTTGATTGGTGCCAATATTCTCTGACCTGAACTGGCAAGACAACAAGCTCGTGGCTCAGTGGTAAGTGCGGTAGACTGCGATCAAAGTTTGAGTTCGTGTGGTGCATCACTTGGGGCTGGGTATGACTGGCTGATGACGGCCAGCCAGAAATGGCCTTTCCAGTCTTCCTTGTCATTCTCGGCAATACTGCCTGGTATTGGATCGCCAAACTTCCATTTTCTCCCTCGCCCCACCTTATCTCCAGCCACTTTACCTTTTCATTCCATATGTATAGCAGCAATGATTTTTTCTCGTCCAAGCTAGCAGTTGTGGTTATGAGGGCTTGAGCGAGAAAGAAGAAAGCCGAATCAGTATTTACAAGTTTTGAGTGAAGCCTTTCGTTCAGTCCTGACTCCCCTATACCAATAAGTCATTGTGGGTTATTTTGACAAGTACGGAAACCACTTACACTCCAGCTCGTCCCCAGACCTAAAAATGAGGAATGTTTTACTTTACAGTGGGGATGACGCCTCAATCGGCGGAACAGGAAGTTCGCTAAATCGATGCGTACTCAACCTTGTATTCGCATCGCTTCATCGCATCATGAAGCAGGGGACCGCTACTTTTGACAAAAACTTGCTGCCTGAGAAATGCAGTCTATAAATACTGTAGGGCCCTGAGTAAAGGCCACTTCGTTGTTGTGCCTGAGTATGAACTTGAGTGTGAATTCGAAGCTCTCAATCACTAGCTGTCTTGGAGCAACGAGCGAGCTCTCCCAACTGCTTCCTTCTAGTTGCCTTTACCCTTGTATCAGCAACTGATAGACCAATGAATGCTTCCTCCAACTCATCTTTGCTTTTTGTCAATTGATCTCATTAGATGGTTTGGGCAGATACAAAGGAGATCGGATGCGCCGTAATCAGTTGTCCCAATCTTGAAAACCATGGAAGATATATGGGCCAGGCTGGAGAGTTCTTGGTTTGCCAATACAGTCCTCCGTAAGTCACTGCTCAATAGTATTTGCTTAATTATTTGATACTTTTTTAGGCAAAATTGTATTCTTGAGGCCAAAGTGGTGTTGTCGTATGTTTTTCATGCAGACAGTTGCTTCAGATATTTGCTGACATTTACATTTGCGGGTACTCAAAGAAGTCACCTAGGGAGAAATCATTTAGAGAAAAAGTACTGTGTTAACTGATATGCGCCTTTCAGTATTCTGCGTACAACAGGTAGTTTTGACGATTATTGCGCTGTCAAGTCTTCGGAGATCTGAATAGAATGGAACATGCAACAGGCATATTTTACTATAACACTACTAGGATAGAAATCTGCGTTATCTATGGCTTCCAAGGAGGGTGGCAACAGGTGTTAGTTAGTACGTTAAGCTGTGCCACGTTTCAGCAAACCATGGACCCTCAGGCCCAGGGTGCGCTGGCAGTTTTCTTGGATCTGCGCACCCACAGGGTCTACAGACCGTACACATGGTTGCTCGGATAATTGTATCTTCCCTATCTGATCTAGAGGAGTGAATAGCGACTGATGGCGCCTAGCGCCAACGGCGGCTATCAGGGTCTCGTTTCTGTAGTCGCAAAGGCCATCCGGTTGGTTATTCCGTGTTTATCTTACAAAACTGGCCATTCTGAGCATGCTGGGGCAGGCTTACGGGCTGGATGAGCCGCATCAGCCACTCACGCACTTACCCATCTCCGGGCTTCTGCACTTTGTCTTAACACCGAGCGTGTGTGTGTGTTCGACCATCGATTTTTATGAAGTTCATCAAATGCATCAACAGGCTGGTATAGAAGGTGATGGCCTCAGGAGTTAGCTTTAAAGCGGTAGAGGACAGAGTTAGCGGCTCCGCACTCTTCACTTTCTCCCGGAGTCTCGAAGACTAAACGGGGTCCGGCGTAGGCTGCATTATAAAATGCAAGCCAAAACGCTGTCTATCTTATTCTTAAGTGACAGTAGGCTTTGCGCGGGTGCTACTGCACTGTCTACTCTCACTTGCCTATAGAAGGTGTCTGGTCGGACTCTAGAAAACCAGAGCTGGCACTGCTACTACCACTACTGCTAATTCTAATATTACCAACTAGGGTGCAGCTAGGTGACAGTATTTGCTGGTACTATTACTGACTATTGTGAGTCAGAAATGACGCTGATTAAAGTAAGCACTGGGTTCATATCCCCTCAATCTCAACAGGAAGTGCTGTTAGCACTGGTGCTACCATTAGTCGGAGTTGACGCTGATTCGGCCACGCTAGGGCTGTGGATCTTGATTTCAACTACTCCGAGGAAGTACATGTTTGAGGCCCTTAACACAGCAGAGCTTTCTTGGTTTCCACCCTCTTAACTCTATCCATCAAGCTGCAATCGTTTCTACTCGTTTTGGACTACGATACTGCTGCTTGAAGTATGTGCCTATGCTGAAGTGCTAAATCTTATAATCATGCTTACTAAAGCCAGTAAACAGTATACGTAAGTACGGCCAATGTGTGCTTTTTTAGGAAGTCGCACCCAGTAGGCACTCCTTATCTGTGTGAGGTAAATTGATTAGCATTTTGTAGCAATGAAGCGTTTGTAAAAAATGCAACAGTCATATCATGCTTGCGATAGCTATTCTAGCATCTCAGCTATCAGCCTTTAGCTGCATCTTGTTAGAACGCGAAATCGGGATCGTGGTTGGTCAGGCCGTGTCTTGACTATCTACAATATCTAGTTTTGCTCAGAATTAACAGACTATAATCTTATTATTAGGAAGCCAACTTCTCCACAATAAACTAGTCATGAAAGCTTCTTCATTCTTATTACAGTATTGGAGGTTCAGTAATAAGACATGCATCCTATATGCGGGGTACAGGTACGAGAGCGGGGCTTAATGCGCATCGGCACTGACTTATTCCTCTGAAACGCTCGTCTTGTGAACCGAAACCACGTCATCTGCATCAATTCGAGACGACAATTACTTGCAGTGCATGCTCTAGCTTCCTTTAAGTTCATTTCTTTCGTCAGGAAGTGATTGAGGCGTAATATGTCTTCTCTGATCAATAAGGATATTGTGCTCTATCTTAGTTATTTGAGTAAGAGCGAGATGCAGCCAAACACGAGACAGGCTTCATTTTAGAAAGCCCGTAGATTTTCTGTTTTTATTTGCCCTGTATCTGTTTGGTGCAGGGCCAGACCCTCCGAAATACAGTTGTTTAGTATTCTGTTTTTTTCTGCTGCTACAGAGGCAACTATATTGGTCAGAAGCCGTACAAGGCAGGCAAACCCTGTTCATCTTGCAAGGCTGGCGACAGTTGTGTGCGTAATCAGTGTGTAGCTGGAGGGTTAGTTACATTCTTATTACATACTGCTGTTTTTGTGGCCTTTTTATTGTGTTCTTATTCTTAAAAAGATGCCATTTATACATATGGAAGCTAAGTGACTTGCAACTGTCATTGAGTGTCAGTAAATTAAGTGTATTATAAACGGTTGAATTGATTACAATCACAAGTATAATAGTACAGGAAATCAGTTATTTCACTACCGCATATGATCAAAAATACTTCAAGGTGTTCTCGGAGTCGAATTCATATTACTTTTAACTTGTATTATTGAGACCACTTTAAACTTGCGAATTCTTTTAATTTGGCCACTTACTTTTGTTTCGAGTACTGACAGCGATGTCATATTAAGAATTATCGCCAGTTTTTCGTGAATACCTTTAAAGATATTAAATGGAAAAATCTTACACATAGCAGGGCCCACTAGCATAACAAAGACAAGAAAATTAAATAACGAAAATTAACACATTTTGGAGCCGATCTTTGGTTTAATCATCGTGGTATGGTAATTACTTTTGTGCGTATGTACAGCATACCCTAAAATAAGCATACTCGCTCTGATAATGCATGCATGTACGAGGAATATTCAATAGGATTTGACGGCTGCAAATACGGTTTTTATGTTTCCATTAAATTCCTTCAGTGAAATCACTCTGCAGTTTGTAAGCCTTCTTTGTTTTCAGGAAATAAATTCTTCCTTTTGAAATACCTCTCTTGGTTTCGCAGTGGTGGTGGTGCTGCTGTAGGAAAGCCGACAACTTCGAAGCCCACCGGCGGCCGGACGCCGACTTCCACAAAACCCTCAACAATCGCAACCTCCACCAGCTGGACCAGCAAACCCTCGACAGGCGAACCCTCCACTAGCGAGAGCAGGAGATTCCGGGGACGCCAGACCACAGACTGGAGATCCGCGCGACAGCAGTTTTTCGGTTCTGATCCATTTGCGTTTAATAATGGCTGGAGCGGCCCGGACAAGCGTGGCTACTGGACCTACTAAAGAGCGTCGTCTAAAATAAAGTTGACTAAGCTTTAAAGAAAACACAAATCCTTCCCTTTTTAATCACGATAGGATTCTTTGCTTGCTTTATTAACATACAACTACCGCTAGAAAGCGGACAATTGATTGGTTTGTCAAAATTGCTTAGAAGTCAATAAAAATTATACAGTATATATTGCCTTTATATTTTGAAATAAAAACCTTCAAAAGCAAATGTCATTTGGTAAAACTTTCGTATGTGAATTTGGATATCTGCGATTGTAATTAAAATTACTTGCAGTCCTCAGGCACACATGAAATAGATATCAATCCTTGGGGGCTGTGATTTTATAAAATATGCAACCGTGTGCCTTGGCAGTTTGTCATTACTGCTTGGATTTTAGACCCTCAATAGCCCTGTACATTGGCGGAGCGTTAAATATTCATATAATTTTCCACTCGCTCGCAACGTCCAGGCTGTCACTACTCTCTATTGGCCTAGGTTAGCAGCTTATACAGCACGCGCCAGAATTCGTGCAACATGCCGACATATGCGCAAGATTGATACTCTTTCGCTAATCGGCATTAACTCTGGTTGTGATACTGATTATCGTATAGTCTATTCTGCGGTTATTTTAGCCATGATAGGATGCGAGCTTTTTATTAAGCTTCGTTTTGACCACATGCAAAACACATGTACTGTAAAAAGTAACTACTTAAATAGTTAGACTTTGTCATTGATTTTGACTGCCTTTATAAATTCAAAGATATTTTATGAAAAACATGTACGAAAAAATATTTCTTGCACTCGTTTGGTAGCAGATTTCGCCTTATTTGAATTATATACTAAAAGAAAGGGTATCCTTCGGTTTTAGAAAAATCTTTTTATGATGAGCTTTTTTACGATTGTGATGAGATCATTTATAAAACATCCTACCCGTCAATTAATTAATGCTGCCCTTACTGTATAAAGTATGTTCCGCACATTTTGCAACATTTTATGAGAACTGTGTGACTTATTCTTCAAATTCTGGGCAAAATACTTTTACGTAAACAGGATGTACACAGTGTGCAGTTTGTAAACCTTGACTTCGAGTGTAGCAGTCGGTAGGTTTAAAAATTATTCGGCAATGGAGAAACCTTTTTTTAAAACTGAGAGACCCTTTCTTTAGGTATGATATTTAAAGAAGGTGTAATTTACTACCAAACGAGTACAAAAAGTAATTTCTTCGAGCGTGTTTTCCATAAAATATATTTGAATTTATAAAGGCAGTCAAAATCAATGACAAAAACACATACTATTGAAGTAGTTACTTTTCACAGTACATACGTTTTGTTAGTGGTCAGAACGAAGCTGATTAAAAAGCACGCATCTTATCATGACGGAAATATCTGCAGAATATACTATACGATAATCAGTATCACAACCTGAGTCAATGCCGATTACCAAAAGAGTATCAATATTTCGCATGTGTCGGCATGTTGCACGAATTCTGGTGCGTACTGTATATTTGTCGATGAGATCACAAGATTTTAGTCCTCATCTTGCTCTAGTCGTGAGCAGAAAGTTGACAAACATTATCCAGTCTCTGTGTGCGTTCAATATTTGCGTGATTTGCATAAAAGAAAAGTAAGCAAAGAATTGGGCATGCCTGAAACGACTACCCCAACAACCACTCTCATTTCTTGGCCAGGTCACCTGCTTAAGGCAGATGAGGCTGTTGCTCGTTAATGAGCCTTTACCGATCGCTGGCGAAACTCACTCCTCCCGCTCTTCTTCCTCGCCAACCTCGCTAGTAGCCACTTAGCGGTTAAGAGTTTAGGAAAATGATACTGCTGGTAAAGACTAGGGGGACTGGAATGGCCATTTCTGGTTAATTAGCCTTCCGCGGCCAGCTATACCCAAGCCCAAGTGGAGCACCACCCGCAGTTGCAGCACGTGATTTTTTTTATCAAAAGTTCAGCGCTCTAACCATTCAAGCACTTACTTGTCGTTGTCTTACCACTTAAGAGATTGCTATTTTGGGTACACTTTCGGTTTCAGTTCAGGGACACTGAATCACAATCGAGGGCAGTAATACGGTTTTCTGGAGAATGCAGTGAAAGTACTATATACCTTTCGGCTGCTTCGTTCATTCTGGTCTGTTAGCTATTGCATAGCAAAGTGTTTCGCTTTAGCGATACAAATGACAAGTCGAGTCCTCAGGAACTGTCCAAAGTTGCAGTTGCCTTAAGTTCCGGACTCACACTTTTACTGCAGTTATCGGCATTTCTTTTTAGCCGGACGCTTAATCAAGCTTAAGACCACTTATTTCAGGAATTCAAGTTAGGCGAACGAATGTATTCGACTAATTCATTATCAGGCAATACAATAAAATAAGGGAGGGCAGAGATCAAGAGTCGATATCAGGCGCGATTCTGGCTCACATTCAAAGTTCCTGCGTCAGCGGATACCTGCGATGGCAGAGGCAATCACTCTACGCCTTACTTACTAAATTATATGTGCGTAGAAGGAGTTTGTCGTGGCCCTAAGGCTCCCGTGGCCGATGGCTAACTCAACATCCGCCCTCCGTCCCACGCCGCGAAACAGGGACGAGGCCCCGACTGCAAACATCCCCGTGCAACTCACGCAGTCACGAGACGATGACACCTTGCATCCTCACACCTTCCAAAAAATGGAAGCCAAGGGCGACGGGACGACACGACGTCAGACCATTTCTCCTCTCCTCCCCCACTCTTTCCCTGCCCTAGTCCCCAATCTGTATACTTAATAAGTCTTGTCTGTCGCTATGCCGACCTCCATTATCATTGGTGGATGGCATCTGTTTTTAAGTCGATCACGGAGTGTGGGCGCACACACTGGCGCGCAAGCAGGGCATGCGCTCCTGTCCGTATATTAGTCACGCGCGCCGCCCGCCTTTCGCGCGCCAGTCTGTAGGTCGATCACAGGGGTCAGTGCTGGTGTCACTGTGTGTGTTTTGTCCCCTTTATCATTGATGGCAGGCAGCTGTTTCAGACTGGCGATTGACACCCGACGGGACAGCCGGATGTAAATACGCCACGGGGGGTGGGAAGGGGTGGGGAGGGGTTTTCATACTCACTGACCTAAACCCCTTGACCTACTATCACTTGCCCCCCCTTGGCTTACGCGTATGTTTTCGCGGGCTAGTTCTGAGATTAGATTGAATGGCCTACCACATAAATCCCTACACTTTCATTCAAACCTTTACAAACTATCATTATGGACAACAGTAATGCCTTCAGAAATGTTCTGAACACAAACAACCCGACAAACGATGATGGGCCGGTGAGTGAAGGAAACGTTGTGAGCTTACTTCTGTTCTACCCAGTGTTATTTTGTTCAGAATAATAACCTATTTGTAGGTTCTACCTCATTAGGTAGAAAAGGAATTAGAGCAGCCGCGAGAACACAAGTTCAGACGATGGAACAGAAGAGATTTGCCAATGTTAATGGACGTTCACAAGAAACACATGCAGAAAGACGGCTTCGCCTGGAGACAAATGCAATGCGTCAGCGATATCGACGCTCCAAAGAAACCGAAGACCAAATGCTGCAAAGAAGACACAAAGATACGATTCGCCATCAAACGAATGACTCCCAAGAAACCGAAGAGCAAATGCTCCAACGAAGGCACGAAGACACGATTCGCCATCAAACTAATCGCTCCAAATAAACTAAAATCCATACTCTGCAAAGAAGAGAGCTAGGTAGGATAAGAAATTTGCAACGTCAGCCAATCAAATAACCTAGACGTAGAAGTGCACGTCTGGCTATGCAAACATCACAAAAAGCGGATCAACGGCCCACCGATGATAAAAACTCAAGTTCGCAACAACTTCACATGCGGTTCGGCGACCCTGACCCGTGAATTGCTTCCATAAATGCTCAAGTATGGAACAAAGCCTCACTCAATTACAACCCAAGTCTTGGTTATGCGACAGCTGCAAATTTTTCCGTTTGGAAGATGGTGGAAGTTTGCGGGCATTGTCAGACGAAAAAATTGACTGGTGAAACAAACGGCATGTGCTGTTCCAACGGCAAAGTTCTCCTGCATGACTTGCCCCATCCACCAGAAATACTCCAAACATTGATTGCTGGTGATACGGACGACTTGAAAAATTTTCTCTCAAACATTAGAAAGCACAACGGGGAGTTTCAAATCACCTCTTTTGGTGCCAACACTGTTCCTAAGGTTGGATTTATGCCAACCTTTAAGGTGGAAGGCCAAGTTTGCGACCGGATTGGATCGTTACTACCTCCTCCTGATGGCGAGCGCAATTTCTACAGATATACTTCGTAGAAGACATCAACCTGCAGGCTCAAAGCTGATCCTGAGTGTACCCAGACTTGAAGCATCACATAATATTGCGCCTTCAAGACATGCTACACCAACGCAACAGCTACGTTAACAGTTTCAAGTCCGCCTTGGAGATGCACGCTTCCATCGACTTAACTACTGTCAGAGATGCTGCTAAAAGTCCTCGTGGAGAACATCAACGAAGATTTTATGCTCCCATATGTAACGAGGTGGCCGTCATCATGTCAGAAACACAGCGTGGCAACAGGGATATTGTATTGAGTAGGAGAGACGATATACTGCAAAGGATATATGAGACACACCGTTCATACGACGCTTTGCAATACCCTCTCATGCATGTTGATGGTGAAGCTGGTTACCACTTCAAATAGGCATCCATAAAACAGTCAGTTGTAAAGCCTTCTACTCATATCACTTTATGATTCGAGAACGATCCTACAACCTACTTTGTCGATTCAAAACGTTGTTCCTTCAATTTGCTGTTGATATATTTGCCAAAATGGAAACAGAGTGATTTTTCTATTCTTGCACACCAGAAAAAAACTTCGCGTGGACAACTACATCCACCTTAGAGGCAATATCCTTACTGATGTTGGTGATAATGCTCGTCGCGGTCAACTTTTCATCTTGCCGTCAAGCCACACTGGGTCTCCTTGCTATATGTATAAGAAAACTCAAGATGCGTTGGTTTACGTTAGACATTTTGGACGCCCGGATCTATTCATTACGTTAACCTGAAACCCATTATTGCCTGGAGTTACTGATGAGCTGCTCCCCGGTCAGATGCCAAAGGATCCCCATGATTTGTCCCCGCGGGTATTCCAGCTTAAGTTGAAAACCACGATGAAACACATCACAAAATTCAAAATTTTTTGTGACGTTCAGTGTCATATGTATACTATAGAGTGGCACAAGAGAGGACTGCCCAACGCTCACATTTTGGTCGGGCTAAAGGAAAAACTGCACTCTTCTGATGCCGACAAATTCATATGCACAGAGTTGTCTAACCGGTCCGTTGACCCTGTTTTGCTTGAAACGATCAAAACTTAAATCGTGCATGACCCATGTAGTCAGATAAATCCCAACAGTCCTTGCATGAAGGATGGTAAATGTACCAGGATATATCCCAATCGATTCCTAGGTGCAACTCAGACTGATGGCGAGGGTTACCCTCTCTACAGAAGGCGACAACCTGAGATTTGGGGACTTGAAGCAGTTATTAATGAACGGCGAATCGGTGGGGTGGTAATTGATAACCGTTGGATTGTGCCGTTCTGTCCCCTACTGTCAAAAGTATTCAACGTCCACATCAATCCTGAATTTTGCAACTCGGCGAAGTCCATCAAGTACGTCTGCAGGTACACGCACAAAGGTTCTGCCTACCTTAACGTAGTTCCATTACTGGCAACGCCACATGTTCTGCATCACAGCTATGTACAAAGAGGGGGTTCAAAGGTATTTACCTATATTCCCCTAATAAAACTGAACTGAACATAGCTATTTTAAGAGGTTCTCATATACGGTTTACCTACATAAGGGACAACAACATGTAAGGAAGCCCAAGGCGAAGCCGAGCTTCGATGCTAGTGGTTAATAAAGTTAGCACTTGTCACTAGGATCCTCGAAACCCGGTTCCCTAGGAGAGGAAGAAGAAGAAGAGGGGAGAGGCCGGATTGGTAGTCGCAGTTTACTCTGTACGAAAGGAATGGAGAATTGGTGGGGAGATATTTGCCTGTCAGACTAGCCCACATCTGTAGGTGCGCGGGCTTTGTCCGAATCGATGTCTGGTGGCAGTCATCCGGGTGGCGACTGAAAGCTGCTTTTGTGTAAGTCAACCTGAAAACTAACTGGTTAGACTGGATGGGGTTGCGCACTGTCACGGGCGCAGCCTCGGCCTCGCGTGTTCGTGGGTTGCGCAATTGAAGCATGCGACTGACTTCAGAGGCCAACCAGGCAGGCGTGGCATGAGTAATCACTACATTCCTTCTAGGGGGGTTACAATGGTAATAAGTTTTATATTGGGCCACTGCTGTTTGGACTCAGCTTAGCAAACCTCAACCTTCAGCTCAAGGGAAGTGAAGCATCTCGTGGAGGTGAACGGCTCCCCAATCAACTGGTTACGCTGCAATAGTGAATGTAAGGAGAACTAACTGCAAGCTCGTCTCCAACGAAAACCTATAATCGACAGAAAGATGTCAAGGGGAATTACGTGTTATGCTGCTACTATCATCTGGCATCAGCATCATAAAACATCCACGACCATAGCCAGAGTTCGACTAGTGGCGACCTCGAAAACAGACTGTTCACCCAACTCAGGATTCAGGGAAGATTTGTGGGATACGATGTGGTCCGGCCGGATAATAGGCGATCTAATGTATGCCAATATGTTTAAGCTAGTTAAGACTAGAATCTGACCACTTTGATCCCTTAACACCTTTCCCTCCTTCGTCCCCCAATTACTAAAGATTGATTGCTTAAACTTTCTTTAACTCTACCCTCCTTTATATTATTGTATTGCCTGATGATGAATTAATCGAAAACGTTCGTTCGCCTAACTTTACCTCCTGAATGCGTACATGGCTATCATCACTGAACTTAAACAATCATTTATTTTATGCACTGCAGCGTTATGAGTGATCAATAAAAAATATTTAAAGTTCACTGGCAATGAAATGGTCATTATGAAGCTTGTTCGTGATTTTTTTCATTAACTGCCTCTAAAATTCGCATTTATACTCCTATGGGTAACCATCTTAGACACCATGAACACCCTTCGATAGGATGGTGAAAAATAATTGCCGCTCGGTTTTCCTATGGGGTTTTACATTTTACGCATGCACCGGCAGGTAAAAGGCATGGGTTTCGGGTCACTCATCTCTAGACCAAAAAGTTATAATGAGAACCATTGCTGACGATCTTAAACTTACGTCCAATAATCTTATCGTGGTAATCTACCTTAAGGTAGCAAGTTATTTCTTTTGGTAGGTATTTTATGCTTACGTTTGCATTCATTTGCATCCGTAAGGATTGGTTCGATTTTACAAGCAGACTTGCGTTTTAGGGCTTGTATAGGGGGTAGAAGTAATTTTCGGACTTGACCTTACAGTTAAGGAATATAATGAGAGATTGCGACTCCGTTTTAGGACTTGGGAATGCAGAATAAAATTTGTTGCTAAGCGCTAGATCTTTGCGTTTAGGCGTACAGTTAGGATTCAACTTTATAATTAGTGCTTAGTGTAAGATTGTGACGGACGGCCCACATAGCTGTCCGGCTTCCTTGGTCAATGCCAACTGCCTCAAGGTCATACAGCTTCGCAGCGAGCTCTTTCCGACTCTTTGGATAACAGACGCTTGACCGACTTCCCCTCGCGCGTCCAGATAGTCACTGCTGCTTAAGAGCCAAAACACTCCCCCCCTCGGGTAATGCAACTCACAAGATGCAAACTACTTGAAATTGATCCAGAAACAGCCGTCACCGCTGTCTAGCTCTACCTTTAGCATGACTGGATGCAATCAACACTAGCTCTGGCTTCGCCAGTGGCTACTGCTGCCTGAGGTAACAACTCAGGTTTCTGTGCACAAAAAATCCCCCTTCTGTTGCCTTCCGTCTATTTTAACAACCCGGGATTTGGCCTGACGATTTTAGCCATCTGAGTACAAGCACAGCTTACACTCCTACAAGATCTTAAGGTGGTTAGGGTTTAAGGTTCTGGAGGGTTTGAACTTACGGTTAGGCTTAGGTATTAAGGCATAGGATTAGAATTTAGTGTTCGGATTTAGAGCTAAGCCTTGGTGCTAGGGTTAGAGCTTAGGATTAATTTTAGGCTTTGGGATTAAAGTTAAGGCTTAGTGTTAAGAAAGTCGGCTTCGGCATGCATCGCTTTCAATAAGGAAAATTGCTTTCTACTACGTTCCTGTAGTCATGGTTGCTGTAAAATTCACGGATGGTTAACTATATTGTCACATTTATTAGTAGGTGATTTCACAGCGTTCTCTAGGCATTTTTTGTATATTCATTGCTACGCATACACAAGGTAATACTATAAGAAGTTACCTTATGCAAGCCAAGGAGTTGGGCGTTTGGGTATGAAAATTCAGAGTCAAACCCGATAGGCCAATCAACGTCTGAGTCAGAGGTTATCAACTACTGAGGTGAAAGCACGTTATGCCCACTTAACAAAAAATATAGTAAAGAATTCATCTGGGGATGGGAGTATATTGGACTCCAAGCAATGGTTCTCAGCTTGACTCAGTTTTTGCTGCAATATAATAGCCTCATCCGCTGCAAAAAAGTCATAATTAGGTAATGGATAGGACTACCGCTGACTACGTTACGGGCCATAAACTCAGAGAAAATGCAGGCGAACCAACGGTCACCAGGGCGATAGCCGTCAAATGGCTGCCATGCCAGCCATTTATCAAGCTATGGACAGTTAACACGACTGCTAACCGCACTTAGATACCCCATGAATGCCCTATTGTTACTTCTGCAAACTTCTTCGGCCAGATACAAACTCTATCGGGTTGCGCGCTAGTCAATCCACTTCTGATAACAAACAGGCAGACATTTGATTAAGCCTAACGCCATTTATTAAACGAATTAAATTGCACCTACTGAAAGGGTGTGAGTAGAATACATTAAATGTTCCCAATTCAGAGGTCCGGGTGTATTCATTCTCAATATTGAAGGAATACAGATACTAATCCCACTGACAGAATTTCACTATGGTCCTCAAGCATCAATATATTTTGTCTGAAATGTTAGTCTTCCAGCATTTTTCAATGCCTTCTCCGAGACTTTTTAATTTCAGGTTTACAAAGGACTGTTACAGACGCCGCATTGGGGAAAAAATGTCCGCAAGCTACCTGATCCAATGTCATCCAGAAAGGACATACAAGTACCCAACTTGTGGTAGAGAGAAGGCGCAACTACCGGTTTTAGGGCACCGAGTTTCATCCAATACGCCTGAAACGGCTAAAATAATTGCAGTTCTGAAATAGGTCATTCGTTAGATGGGAGCGACGGAAGATACGAATAACTATATCCGACATCGTGTCATACTTTTAGATTTGTCCTGGGGTAGTATCGTTCCCAAGGTTGCAATTTTCTGCTACGAACGGCTGGTTTGGGTATCTTAAACAATTAATGCAGTAATACTGTTTAATAAACTATAGATAGCTCAACTTCGGAAGATAGAAGCAGGTCCAATAATCCATAGTCTGAGACAATTGACAGACGGAAAATATTTAGGACATCAGCATATAAGGAAACCGTGAGTTTGGACCAAGTATTTTTCACTCACAGAAACTTGACTCTATGTCAGCAAGATCAAGTTCAAATTTTTATGCAGGCTTCTAGATAATGAGCAGGTTTAGAATGTTTATTGATCGCGATAAAGCCAAAACTGGACACATCCCACCAAGCACAGCACTACTAAGCAGACACAATCGTAGAAACAAGAGCTTCTTTAGCCTGCCGTTTTGGAAGCTCTCTCGAATTAATCATCAAAGACAGTCACAGAACAAAGGTGAGAAAGGGATACATGGCGCAAGGTATTGATGAGTCGCATTTTTCAGGCAGCCACACAAAGTGCTCGTGTTTATCGCTGGTGGAGCGAGTGAGAAACCTTAACTTCCGGCCAATAAAACTTTTATTTCAATGATTTTGCCTCCTTCTTTGTGAGTAAATCTTGGAACTCGCCCATTTGCTTGTATTTGCATAGAACCGCACAAGAAGAAAATTGTCACACAAACCTACGAATATGTACGACCCATTCACACGAAGTAAATAGCAATAAAGACCGGAGCTGTTCATTTACTGAAGCGGAGCTTAGGCGACCAAGCCAAATATTCGGACACTTCGTATAATGAAAGAAAGATCATATTCAATTGTCAGCCGCCACCTGAAATACGATCCCACTTTCTTTTCCCCCCAACGACGGTACCCAGAGGAAAGGCAAAAATATCCGCTGACTCTCTTGCCACCCCAAATAAACAGATGCCCCTTTAGGTATGCAGTGCTGCGAATGGGAGTATGAATACAGCCGGAACGGATGAGTTTCTTGCTGCGCCAAATAGAAGATCAGGTACGTTGGCAAACAACAGACATGCGGCTTCACAGATCTTCATGTTTGAAAAGGAGTGGACAGAGGAGTCAGAGCTAGGGTTCGCAAAAGGAAAACAATAGTACTGACGCAGCAGACAAAAAAGCTCGGTCGCGGCAACGTCCGCAAGCGGGAGATGGAGGGGGAGCGGTAATCGTCAGCATCATGATCGTCAGGAGCAGGTACATGAAATTAGATGGACGCGCGACGGCGGCCAGGCAGGAAGGCAGGCAACGTATCCGTCAGGAAAAAGCATAAAAGTCGCCACCGCTGCCGCTACCGTCGACGCCAGCATGGCATAAACACATAAAGTAATCAAGTAAAGGTAGGAAGATAGAAATACACAACAGACACACCGGCGGATCATCATCATCAACCGGGTCTGGGGAACCGCACACGAACGGGAGCATTTCAAAGTGAGCTGAGCTGTTACTGGGAGGAGGGGGTCAGTGGGGTAGAAGAGCATAATAAACATTTTGATCAAGACTGGGTGGAGGCGAGGGGGGAGGGGAGCAGGGGCGCGATTGCGTACGCCAAATCGACCGGTAGCATCCTGTGGGCCAGGGTGGAGATGGCCTGCCGCCAGACCTCAGTGCATATCGGAGGTGGGGTGGGAGTTCTGACTGCCACCGCCAGCGGGGACACCGCCACCGCCTCCACTAGGATGGCAGGCCACGTGGTGATAGGCGCTGCGAATGAGAGCGTAGGGAAAGCAGGCCTCCTGCAGACTGGCCGTGAGGAAGGGCGAGAGGCGAACAATTTGGTCAAACAGGAGGTACACTGCATCCCGATTGCGGCTGTTGGGAAGTGCAGAGCCGCCACTGCCGCCACCGCTACCTTGTTGGTGGTGATGCGGCGGGGGAGCGGTGCCACTGATCTCAGCCGAGACGAGAGAGGAGCTGGTTTCAAGGCCCAGTCGCAGGAGATTGGAGGAGGCCAGAGCGAGGAACTCCGTTGACCGTTCTTCCAGATCACCGGGGTTCAGCACGGAAAACATGGCAATCTGCGAGGGGGCGGGAAAGGATAGTACATTTCAGTTTTACTAAAGGAAAGACAGGCAAATGCCTTTGGGCTCTTTTTTAGTTACACAGCAGCTAAGAAATGCATCAGTACGGCAGAAGAAGAAATTCCAAGAGGTCATTTACATAATTGTAGACAAAAAGCGAGAAGCGATCGGTTATCCATAAAAGTTAAACATATATATCTAGTCACTACTTTCAAGTAGCACGTGTAAGTAGTGGTACTTTGCCGAAAATTCCAGCGATACAAGGGAATGCGGGAAGTATCCAGGCAACTGAGTGCGAGAGGTTGACTTTCTACAGATCCTTATGGTCAGCCAACCAATGGAAGAAAATTAGGTTTTAACCGACAGAACAGAACTTTGCAGCAGGGAGTCCATCCCTTACCAACATTCTAGAGAAAGCGCAATGGTGACTTGAGCAGGCGCGGTTGATAGCTACTTCACTTCATCGTTTCGCACATCCACCATGTTCCAATAGCAGCATGCAGAGTCAAACAACATTCACAAATGCTAGGGATTAAATAGGCCCTTATGTCTCACTCATTGTGCGCCACACACACACACGTGTTGATCATTCAAGTGGCCATAATCAGACTTCTTCAACTTGGAAATTAACATTTTGGGGTGCGAAGATCCGCCAGAGCATGTTTGGCAGACGAAGAAATATAAGCTATGCCCGGCGCTCCACCTCTCATTCACCTACGCTAAAGATGACATCAGAATAAGTAACCAACAGCCCACAAAGCTCGCACCTCTAAAGCTCCATCAATTGACACAAACAGCTTAATTTTACTGGTACTTGACATGGCTGCAAACATACTTGATCTAGACGGCCTCACAGAGGCTAGCGTCAGCGGATTTAACACAAACAAGACGACAAACCGGAAATTCGCCAAGGACCTTGATGATTTTTGAAAATTCAACCACGCGAAGGAAACAAAGGTGTGCGATGACCGCTGACAGAGGCTGTGAGTATCGTGGACTTGCTAATCAATGGTGCTTGAGGTAATAACAATGCGACTGAAACGCATTGTTTTGGTAGATATGCGCTCACCGATCAGTTACAGAACTCACTCGCCTTGTTTTGGCTTGGGGCTCGCTCTCGAGACCCCGGCAGCATACCCTCAACGGCTAGCAAACTATAGGCAGAATGACATTACCGGCAAAGACAAGGGAGACTGGAATAATCAGTTCTGGTCTATTACTTATCATCAGCCAGTCATACCCAACTTCAGGTGTTGTGGCATCCAAGGTTCGACCCCGAAACTTGTTGCCTATAAGTAAAATCAATCACGGGCTCATTGTCCTGCCAGTTTCAGTGGCCATTCCAGTCTCCTTTGGCTTTGTCGAGATAAACTCTGAACAAGCCCGCAGCCGGGATTGGCTGAACTATCATATCACGTTCTTCCCTCCTGCAGTGATTGAGTCTGTCAGAGCAAACGCACAGCATATGGTCCAGCAAAGTGTTGTGGACCCCGACAGACAAGAAGGCTGGATAAAAAGTCATCCTACATTTTCAGGCTGCGCACAGGCCATGGAACGCAGGATAGCTGCAGAAAAAAACAGGAAAATGCATAATGTAGGACCTCGGAGCCAACTGGCGCGAACGACATTGTTTACATTAGAGGTAAAAGAAGGTGCCAGAGCTAAGTTGAATGGTAAAAACGGAGCGAGAACTTCGCGCCTGCGGGCCATAGTGAAAAAAAACGGGTTAAGTGAAACACACACCTCGAGAAACATAAATAGTTAAGTTGGCATGTGTAGGTCTTACGAGGAAAACATAATCATGGCTAGCGCGTCGGACTTCTAATCAAAGAGGTCGCGAGTCCGAGCCTTGGGTGAGGCACAACTTGGGGTTCGATATGATTAGCTGATGACGGTTAATGAGCCATTCCAGTCGCCCATGTCTTTGCCGGCAGTGTCCAGCACTAAGAAAGTTGGCAAATGGTTGCTTTCAATAATGCTTCATCATGGGCAATAGGGTCTACATAGAGTACAGCTCAGAATTCGTGTAATACGCCGACATTTCCGAAATATTGATACTCACTTGCTGATCGGCATTGAGGAAGATAGATAGACTGATTATCCTGTAGCCTATTCTTAAGTCATTGCAGTAACGATATGATGTCGGCTTTTTAACGAGCTACCTTCTGACCGCTGACAAATAGTATAAACTGCAAAATGCGGCTGCTTAACTAGCATCCATTTTTATCATTGATGTTGACTGCCTTTATAAATTCAAATATATTTTATGGAAAACATACATGAAAAAAATTCTTTCCTGTACTCGTTTGGTAGCAGGTTACGGTTTTATTAAATTTTATACGCAAAGAAAGGGTATCCTTCTGTTTTACAAAAAGTTCTAAATATGACATTTTGGCAGAAGTTTCGTTGGTAGTGGTCTTGGTTACAATAAGCCCTACGTTTTTGTCTTACGGGAATTATGAGAATGGGGTTTTATGGTTGGGGAAAACTGTTGCACGAAAAAGGAATTTGTAAAAATCAGTACAAAAAGTCGTAACATTTTGTTGAAATAGTTTAATGTGGTGGTTATATAGCGACGGCGTTGGGCGCGTAAATCGAAAAAAAGGCGCGAATAACCAATCGTGCTCCAATCGATGTCGACAAACCTGGAAAAATGGAGTTTTATTCCGAAAACTTTCCTTTTTCCTAAAACTCAGGAATAACGGACTTTTTGGAGACCTTTTGTAATATTATGCGTTTATTATTAACCCTAACCTTTACCCCAACCCTAACCCTAACAGGTATTCACTGAGTCGGCATATAAATAAGAGCATTGGTGCGCTACCAAGGAAACTCCTGCCGAAATTTTTAACGATTTTGAGGTGTTCATTCATAATACATCGAATCCGTCAATTCATTAATGTATTTTTTATGGAAACATGTACGAAAAACGTTTTCCTCTACCTCTTTGATAGCAAATTATGACTTCCACAGATTTTATACAGATTTATACCTTTAGGTTTCAATTTTTTTCTAAATTGCCGATTAATTTTGAATACTACTGATTGCTACACTTGAATTCAAGGTTTGAAAACTGCACGCTGTGCACATCATGTTTAAGGGAAAGTATGGTTTTGTCTACAGTATGAGGAAGAAGTCACAAAGTTTCCATAAAATGTCACAGTAGGTGTGGATCATGCTGTATGCATCACAGACAGTATTAATGGATGGACGGATACGATTTATTATGAATGAACACTTCATAATCGTAAAAGACCTCATATTTAGGTTTTTTCTTACACAGAAGGATACCCTTTCTTTAAGCATGAAAGTTAAAAAGTGTAATCTGCTACCAAACGAGTACAGGAAAGCATTTTTTCGTCTATGTTTTCCATAAAATATATCTGAAATTATAAAGGCAGTCAAAATCAATGACGAAAATGCATGATAGTTAAGTAGCCACTTTTTACAGTTTATACTTTTTGCCAGTGGTCAGAAAGAAGCTCGTTAAAAAGCCGGCATCATAACGTGACTGCAATGACTTGAGAATAGATAACATGATAATCTATCCAAATCTATCCAATCTTACTCAATACCGGTTGTTAATGTATCCAATATATCATTTAGTACTCAGCCAGTCAAGCTGCAGTAAGTTACTTTGTTTCGAAACGCTTGAAAATGAGTCATTGAGAGGGCTTACTGATATAGGAAATTAAGCTCGGTAAGAAGAGCTCTGTAAAAAATGGGTTGCGCACTTTTACAGACCATCATACCGCCTGCTATGAATGTATTATTCCATGCTACTGTCAACTGCCACACAAAGGCGGGTTGTACGCGTGGAAGATGAGCAAACACGTGAGGTAATTGACCACCACGGCCTGAGTACTACACTTCAAGTGCAGTACACAGACTGCATCGCAAATGAGAGGGTCCGTTCTCTGGCAACAAAGTCGCAAGGATATGTCAAGCACTCCAAAAAAGGCAAGTGACGTGGTTTAGGACTTTCTGTATCTTCTACCTCACGAGTTCACTGTTGCTGCCCTCGATCCTACACAGTTACGCACTTGGAGGCGCCAAGGATAGAAATTTCCCTTATTGGGTATAAGAAGAAACCTAACATATATACTGCCTAGATAGTCATTCTTGTGTAAACCAACCAAACTTTCCACGCGTTTACGCGAGTACTATAACTTCCAATAGAAGCGAACATGCGAGTCCCAGGAAGCAGTTGAGAAGACGAAGAAGACTTGATCACTGGGACAATACGCTTATTCTGGCAGACTTCTCAAGACGCGAATTGCCGAACACGCGGCAGCAGTGCGGCAAAATGATGCCAATTCCTAAGTTACGCCTTATTCGACGAGACCCAGCCACACCTTCAAATTTGATAAGGCCGAGATTCTCGCAAGAGGTGACAATCGGGTGAGCCGAGAATTACTTGATTCGTGGCTCATGGGCCCCCAATCCATCAACAAGTGCAACGATTTGTCCAATCCATATTCGCTGCTGAGACTCAATTTGGCTAAAGCAAGTAGCCGCTTGGGGAACGGACAGACCACCGCCTCATCCTATATCAGTACCGGAGATAAAGTGCATCATCGGAGCAAAGTAAAACCACGTACCATGATGGCCGTCACTGCATAGGCAATGCAGTGAATGTTGCCCTCATTGGCCTCCAGATTGATGTGGTACTTGCAGCCCTCAGCCCGAGCCAGCTGTGGCAGCGCATTAGCTGCAAACACGATGAACAGGCAGGCCACATGGTAGTCCAGGTTCACGGTGGCGCCGTTCACCTGCGCGCCACCGCCACTACCAGCGCCACCGGCGCCAGCGCCGCCGGAGACGGCCGCCGTGGTGGCCGACGACTGACGCCGGCTGCGCAGGTAGTAGCAGATGCCGGGGTCCAGCTCCGCAGGCATACCCATGGCTGAGCAGAGGTTGGCGGTGAGAAGTTGGGAGTCGAACAACCGACTGAGACAGTCGTAGTCGAGGGGCAGGCCGTTGGCATCCAGGCCATTGGGGCCGGGGCTGGGCGGGAGGAGTTTGCCGCCAGCCTGTTGCAGCATGAAGGACTTTATCCGCTTGCCCGTGGCGACGAGGAAGGGGGTTCGCGACTGCAAGTGCGGTGGGACGGGGGAGAGAGAGAAAGTGAGGGGGTATATACACATGACTACATAGCCTGACACAATTATTAGCATTTACTGGAGACATGGCTCCAACGATTATGAGTCGGTCGGTCGGTCTGTTTTAGAAAATTGCTAAGTCGATGCTGTAACTTACCATACTAACAGCCCAGGTACTAGCTTAAAGGCCCAGACACGTGTTTTGTCGGTATTCTACCGCTCTTTGACATAGCTGCGAGCGATCCGGCTCATCAGTAGGTCCCCCAGCTTTCCCTGCCTGCTTTCTGGTTGATATACCGGTGTTGAAGAATATATTGATGCTGCAACTTACCATACTAACAGCCTAGGTACTAGCTAAAAGCCCCGACGAGTACCTGGGCTGTTAGAATGTTGAGTTGCAACATCAATATATACGACTAAGGTTTGTCCGTTGGCAGCAAGTGGATATTTCGCAATGATTGACGGGCTTTAACCCAAATATACACTTAAAAGTTCGGTTTACGCCTATAGACCGTAAATATACTCATATATACTACGAACAGAAAGTAATTTCTCAAGAGATTTAAAAGTTTAAATTGCTAAGTAAGAAAGTGTGCTCTGTTATCCTTGCTCTAAGAATTCAACGTTTGGGATGGAAACGATTATACTGCATTGGTCTACAATTAATCCGTGGATATTAGGCAGATTGTTAGAATAGTAGGCATTGCCAAAACATATTTGTCCCTACAGTTGCTCAGAGTCGGCCACGAGTCTAGACGACTTAAGCCCTTTTCGACTTTTTTCGTCTGGTTTTAAATGACTGACTGCAGGCACTGTCTCGCTGTGGCTCATGCCACCAGTGCTCAGAAGTTATCCACCCACGGGAATACGTCTGGCTTACACCCTTTCCTTTAATGCGCTGTTCTTTCCTGAGGCGCAGTCTAGCCAGGTAGCAAGAGTAACCAAATTTTCCACAGGGCAAATCTACGGCGTGTGTAAGCGGCAGGCAGGAAATTACAATTAGCATTCTACTTGCAAGTCTACTGGAGGAAACACCGAAATCAGGACGGTAGACCATATTTACTGGCTGACTAAAGTTCTCTGATATATGTGGGAAGAATACCAATTTTGAATAAAAAAAAATCAAAAAGTATAGTGCACATCATTTAAAAGTGGTTTCGGTAGATTTTAATAATGTATGTGATGCGAATGTAAAATATGCCTCTCCGGTTTTGGCGGGATCCGAACCCACAACCCCAGTACAGTCAATGCTTTAGCTAGCTGACCTACGAGGCTGCGACCAGGAACCCTGACCTTGTAGCGGTCTAAGTAGTGTTTGTACTCAGATCACTGTAACCATCAGGCCGAACTCTCAGGTTGGAATTTGAAAGACAGTAGTCACCAGAAGCAGGGATTTATTGTGTACAGAACCCTGAGTTGCGACAGTGGCCATTGGTGAAGCCAGGGCTAGCGTTGACCGCGTCCAGTCAGGTTTGAGATATAATGGGATAGTGGTGGCGGCTGCTTAAGTAGGATTGCGGAGCAGGTTCAAGTGGTCTCCAATTGGTGCGTGTGTGACATTGCGTTGGATCAACTCGAGGGGTGTCGTGTCTGGTGGCGTAGGCCCCGTAGGCGCCGACTGAGATAATGGGTGGCCTCGAGGCAGTTAGCGTTGAACATAGACGCCAGACAAAGCAATGTTGAGCGTCGGCTACACCGGAAGCATGCAGCACACTAGATCATACGATAACATTACGCCCTCAAACAGCACATTGGAGCTAGCAAGTGAAGGTGTTGCGGTCTAAAACGCTACACTTAAGACGAATAGGAGGAAAGCCGGGTGGGCCTCAATCTCGGCGGCGTGGAGGAGGGGAAGTCGGAGAAGCGTGGTCGGGAGGGGCTGCCCCGTCGTCAAAAACAGATAGAGGGGAGATAGATCCACCGTAGGGAGGTTTGGCGTAGCAGACCTTGGCCGCCGTGAGGGCAGGTGGGAACGCGGTCGAAGACGCGTCTGTTGTGCAAGTCTCAGGCGGTAGTGACCACTGGTGAAGCCAGGGTTAGTGTTGACTGCGTTCAGCCAGACCTGAGAGGGAATCAGACGGTGGTGGCAGCTGCTTAATTAGGTTTGCGGAGCAGGTTCAAGTGGTCTCCAATTGGTGTGTGTGAAATTACCCGAGGGATATCGTGTCTGGCGGCGTAGGCTCTGTTGGTCAAGGGTGGGGTAAGGTAAATCGTCAAGTTGTGCTAGGGTAGTCGCGACAAACTGGACGCATGTGTGTGTGTCCCCGAGTAGAAGTCGGTCAAGTTTTTGCAGGTCAGCGCGTCTGAAAGCGCTGACTGAGGTTTTTGGATGACCCTGAGGCAGCTAGCTGGCTTTGAACAAGGACGCTGGAAAAAGCTATTTTGAACGTCGGCTCTCCCCAGACGACGAACAAAGTGAGGGGTCGATAGTGCGGTCAAACGATTTAAGGTCAGCGAGCCGGAACAGCGGTTTGCAAAAATGGGTGACTTCGGGGGCCGCGGCTACTGAAAAACGAAGAGGGGGGGGACAAGCCTTGTGGCCGTCCGCCACAACCTTAACTATGGTTGGATGACGTTTTCTGTGCAGCCCGCTGCATCGTATGGCATCCGCAAATCAAATGCTGCAAGCAGACTGTCCAAGTAGAAATTCCTATACAATCTACCCTAGAATCCACCAGATGGCAACTAGGCTCGCTTAAATAATAGGTTTTTTAGCCGATCTGAATAATTCATGCGCTACGGGCGGAATTAAACTCAACAATCCCGTTCCAGGACTCGTAACTTAGGTTGTCAGTAGGTTGGCTGGCGTTTGCTGTCGTGGGTACGAATAACAATGACTTCACATTCTGCACGGTAGAGTGGACGAAGCATAATCTATGGAGCTCTCCACTTTTCTCCACATAATATGAAGTTGTAAGGCAACCGGTTGTGCCTATTTTATTCATATTTATGAGCCTCAACTGGTATGAACAGTAGAAAGGCGACGAAATACATAGAATTTGTTGGCGTCATCAAATTTCGTGACATCTCACTCATCTGCATGTAGTCATTGTTTATTAATAAGACAAGATAAACTGTCCAATTAAACATCGACCTAGAGGGAGGAAATCTGATAGGTAAATAAAACATAGATCTATCACGTTCCTTCCCTCTTAGTCGATATTTAATTGGACAGTTTATCTGACCTGGTTAATTAGGCGATAACCGTACGCAGCTCAATACGAGGTCGCAAATCAGATCATCAGATATTAGTCGATAGTCTTACCTGGCCATCGGCTTCCATCCTCACCCATGTCTGTTTGAGTAAAAAAGAATTCGGGTTGCTAGTTAATCCCAAACACAGGCCCCCGACCAGACACATGAAGCGAAGTATTTAAACAATCACTGTAGTATAGGAATTTGTGTAAAAAAAGAGACAGTAAAATTTGTCTCTGGAAAGATTTTGCTAGTTGCAGGCGTGCTTTTCAGGCTTGAAGGCAGTCCCGTATATGCACCGCGGAAACCCGGTCCGTATGAGTATGCTTACCTATTCACATACTCTCTTCTTAACTCTGTCAGAGAGGAGTAATGAAGGCCAGGCCGCAGGCAATTTCTAGATCGTACACTGATAAGCAACTCCACCATTGAAGCCGTCTTGCTAGTTTTTCTGGTCTTATTATTTGGAAGTGGCCATGCGTAGTTAAAGAGGTTGTCGTGAAATTTTAAGACATCAATTAAAACTGTACAGTTCGTCGCCTCTGTCTTGTTCAAATTTATTCCGGAAAAAAGACCCGTTTCTGTTACTGTTTCCTATTCATGTCTCTGATTATGAATCCGCGACGGATGTCGAAACGTCAGGCAAATAAACGTAGTGTCCCAGCGATCGAGTCTTCTTCTTCTCAATGTTGACTTTGTATATTGTAAGCTGGTCACTAGTCCGCCTTGTAGCCAGCTTCACATCCATATTTAACAACTGGGCAGTAACTGACCAAGTCGCCGTAAAAAAAGTTTTTTGAGCACTGCGTGGCGCCAGTGTTCCAGTTTGGAAAGGCCGATTGTGATAGTCGCTGTGTGTGTGCGCGTGTGTGCCCCCTAAACGGGCCGCGGGGCAGATTGGTTGGACTAACACATGGGGATTAGATCAGAACAGGGCGCTAAAGTAAGGAAAGCCGAACATGTTGGGCGTGAAGGACCGCGTATGTGCAGGCTCACGCCGCACCAGCCACCTCTGTGCCAGATCCATGTCCGATCTGGGCACGGTAGGATTGCGGACAGTCTACCGGAGGTGAACGCTTGCCCGCGTGTCTAACAAAGCACCCCAGAAGATGTTTAGGAGGCGCGTAAGCTCGCATTCCCATCTGTCATGCTTGTCGCAAAAATAGAGTGCATGTCAGCTATCGATACAATTATAGGAATATTACTAGAATATACTATCCACTGATCATAGTAAGTATGATTACTAGAATTAGCACTCTTAGCAGTGGCAGCATCCTAGTCCAAACTTAGTGAAATAGGACACAGCTTTCGGTGAACAGAGGTGAGAGGGCTGAAAACAAGGCAAGCTCTGCTGCGCTCCGAACCTCAAACATATGTGTGTATTTTTGACCTTTGAAAAATACTACACTGTTTCACTGGACCAAACAGGAAGCAACATGTGCGCAGGTAAGTCATGTTTGATGGGCTCAGTTGTTTTAAGATGTTGCGCATGTCATAAATAAGCGTGACACGTTGGACGGAGGCTTCAGGCTTCAGCTCCGGAGCCTATATGACTTCAAGCTGGCAAAGAAAAGAAGCGGGATGAGTGGGAAGGATCCATCTCGGGGAGAGCAATAAGTGTCCACAATCAATCAAATGCGCGAGAACCTGCCTGTATCTGTTGGTCTGCGTCCTCCACACAGGAAAAAAAGCCCGCCAGTAAAACCTCCATTGAGGATAAGCAAGCTTGTAGGTGTAAGTACCATCATTTATGCTTATTGCAAATACACGATGCCTGCCTCACCACTCAGATATTGATACACTATAGGACATACCAGATTGTCCTGCTTAGCTAATTCTGGAAAATATTGAGCCATTATTTACACAGGAGACGTTATGTAAATTTCAAACTATGTCCACATACAGTAGGATTCCTATAGTTGGCCTGAAAACGGCAAATGACACCACCTTGTGGGATAGAGGTATGGTAGAAGTCAAGATAATTATCCAGAAAGACGGTACCCTGGGGCTGTGCGTTGTCCATCGAAAACTAAACCTAGCGACTACAAAAGGTGACTGTCCTTTGGCTCGGACAGATGAAACTCTACATGCCCTGTGGGGTATTCGGTCCTTCTCGAGGCTAGATTTAGTCGCCGGATATTGGCAAGCATTAATCAGGCTGTCTCCACTGTCATCCCCATCTGGTGCCGACTTCCTAAGTGTATATTTACGTACGCGTTAGATTAAAAACGGTAACGGTTCCCTCGGGACTATACGGACTAAAATCGCTAGTGTTACCACCATTATTGCTGCACTGTCTTGGACTATTCTATTCTCTCACTGCGTATGCTTACTACTGTTTTGTTATATTGTTGTTCTTTAGTAACGTACTCGTAGCGTGCTTTCACTTGACTGTCTTTATGATTCCCGTCTTAAAGGTACCCGCATTCTCCAACTATCACTTTAAATAGTAAAAACACAACTCCTAGTATTATCAGTATTTAAACCCACTAGCACTAACAATACAGTGACAGTA
>JAYGXS010000001.1:83281971-83294964 GCA_036362985.1 Ligula intestinalis | reverse complement strand
AGGCATTTAAATATGAATAAGAACATATGTGCGCTACCAAGGAAACTCCTGCCACAATGACCTATAAAACTGCCGACCGACAAAATCATCTCGACTGGCCTTCGGACTACTGCAGAGGTATTTATGGAAAATCACTGCTTATGTCCGTACCTGAAGAACATCGCCAACGGCCTCCTGACAGATTGACTGGAAGGCCAGCGCGATACCAATTTCCTTGAGGTAGGATAGCAGGGTATCAACGTTGAGGAGTTGGGAAGCCAGCTGGCGTGTCTTTACGGGGTCGTCGAAACTGCCACGCAGTTCCTCCAGGGTGGAACGATTCTGCAGTACCAATTTCTTCACCTCATCGATGCGCGAACCCATCTGTTGTGCCAGTTGCGAACAGATGTGCCGCATGCCAGTGGGACCTGCAGAGTGACGGAGGGAAGAGTACAGAGTGGGGCATTGAGCGAGTCATGACAGAGCAAGATTAGACAAATAAAAAAATGGGAAAATACTGCGGTACTGGATTCGACTCCCACCGAGGCCGCGAATTTTTCACAGTTGAGTCAATAGAATTACTGAGATCTGTTAAACCTCTAACATGCAAGGTAAGCCTAGTAGTTCATTCGGTTGATCCTTGATGAGTAATTAGGAAATCCTGCCTGGCAGTCAGCTTACTGCGTCCGCATTGGTGGATTCCATACTTGCAATAAAGCTGGGCAAACAAATCGACCTAAGCATGATTAATTCACAGCGCATGGTGAGCTTCGTAGCTCAAATGGTAGAGCGTTTGCTGCGCAGAAGTCTTCCCTGTTGTGTGAGTACGAATCCCACCGAGGCCGCGAAGTTTTTATAATTGGGTTAATCGAATTTATTAATCTGTGAAGAAGTGCGAGCGTTACGAACACATGTTAGCTAAGTGTGTTAATATCGAAGTATTTATTATATATGCGAAATTGCTTTAAAAACGAGTTCAAAAGTCGAAGAGCTTCAAGGCACGACAGCACGAGTGAGCATTGTGACTGGTTGGTGAGGGCTTATCTACCATGATGCACATTCCCCATCGAAACCAGCAAAATTGGGAGCCCGCAACGCATTAACGTTACAACTCCCAGGTTGCAGTTCACTCGACGGGACCCGGCCATATTTTCGAGTTTGACGAGGCCGAAATCCTCGCAAGAGGTGACAACCGCGTGAGCTGCGAGCTGCTCGAGTCATGGTTCTCAGACGCCCAGTCCATCAACAAGCGCAATACGGTGTATTGAGAAATTTCCTGAGCAAGAGAATAAGTCACGTGGGAAGGACCGGGCGCAGCAACAACTCTGACGACAGCGGGCATAATTGTCGCGCAACTATCAAGGCCGCATCCGACGCGGACAAAAATTCTGTAGCAAGTGGGTAGAGCGTTGGCTTGGCTAAAAGGCCACTCTCCTATGCGTTTTCGAATCCCACCGAGTGCCAAGAGTTTTTTCACAATTGGGTCAACTAAATTGATGAGTCATCACCGCACCAATTAAGACCTCAAGCGGTGGCTAAAGGAACTGGCAATTACGGTACGCATGCGGGTGACCGCTAAGAACTATAAATAATGTGCAATCTGTGCATGTATAACCTTTATCTGCGCATGTCTCACTCTTCTACTATTACTTATGATTAAGGATTCCCGACAGAATACGAAACGGCAGGAAAATAAAACTCATGTTCCAGTGATCGCATTATCTGGGCTGCTTCCTGGAACTCGCATACTCAATTCTATTGGCAATTAACATTACCCCTTACCAATTTCGGGTATATATTGGTTGTAACAAGACTTTTTTTGTTAATGATAAGGTCTCTTGGCCACTCGGCCAGCGTCTGCAAGAAACAGTAAAAGCGGTTGAAATCGGATTACGAAAGCCGGTCTTTTGCACACAGAAGAACTTCGTACAACCTCCGCACCCGGCCGCTGTCGCTCCTGACATTGATTCAGAAAACGCTCACTGTCTCTGATTACTTTCCAATTTCCTTATTCCCATACAACGCTCGCGTCAAGAAGAGCTTCAATCGATTGCTCAGATTATTTACCTATTTTATTCGGCCTCGTTCACATTTAAATGTACTGGTCTGACCTGTAATTATCGAGACCAAAGATATAGTGGTCAAATAGCCTTGCAAACGCTTCATAATTTCGGTTTTCTGTTAAACTGAAACTTGTAGCTTTTGAGTGGAAGGTGAGATTTTATGCCTCAATGTAAGTCTTAACTTATGTACAATCAGGCTTAACGTAACCATCGGTGATGTTAGTGTATACAGTAGAATCCCTATTTCATAAAATGTCAACCGAAATGTTTTCCATTCGCAATACATTGTTCAAGTACGGTTGAAGGAAGGACTATCATACAGCCTAATCGCGAAATTTTTCAGCCACATCAGGATACCGGTTTTTAAACGAGCATCGATTTCACCGCCTGAAAAAAGTACATTCTGTATAAATGGCTGCTTAATTAGTATGCATTATTCTCACTGACATTCATTGCTTTCATACATCCAAATGTATTTTATAGAAAGCATACACAAAAATATTCTTTCCTCTACTCGGTTGATAGCAAATTACGCCATTGTAAAGTGCTTTAATTTCAAAAATGGTATTTTTCGGTCTGAAAAAGTTCTTAATTATGGGATTTTTACGACAGGGAAATGAGCATTCATAAAGCAACATACCTTTACATTTATTAATGCTAATGTAACTTCTTTACTCTGTACGAAAATACTGCCGTTTCTTTACACAGAATGCATATAGCATGTAGTTTTGAGACCGTGAATTCAAGTTTAATGGCCAGTAGGGTTCCAAATTATTCGAAAAACTTTTGTAAAACCAAAAGGTATCCTTTCTTAAAGTACAAAATCCGAAGAAGGCGTAAGTTGCAATTAAGTGAGTAGAAGAAAGAAGATTTTTGTGCATGTTTTCTAGGAAATATATTTGAATTTATAAAGACAGTGAAAATGAATGGTAAAAATTCATACTAGTTTTTGCGGTAAAATACTGTATCCTGAGTTGACTGAAATATATTGATATAAGGTTGCATGATTATCATTATTACAACCATAATTAACATGTTCGGATCGAAAATACATCTCAGAATTTCGATTGACATTTCAAGAAATAGGGACTTTACTGTACCTTATAAACCAAATGACTGCATCGCCTTCATATACATTCAGTAGAGCGTCGGAATTCTAACTAACAAGGGCGCGGGTTCGAAACTCGAGCAGGACACCAATTCCTGCGTGAGCACTCGAGATGGATATGACTAGCTAGTAATGGCTAATAAGCCAGAACTGGCCATCCTACTCTCCTTTGTCTTTGTCGGTAATGTCCTTGTGCCTATATCACTGGCCGCCTTGTGGTGTAGGCTCAAGTTTGAGCTCTAAAGGCACCACGGGCAGGTGAGTGTATCCTCTAAGTGATCGGTGTTGACCTATCTGCCACTGTATATTCTCGATCAAAAAGCGACAAGACAGCGAGCCAGTGGCACAGTGGTTAGAACATTGGACTTCAAACTAACAAGGTCGCGGGTTCGAAACTCGAGCGGGGCACCAATTTCTGTGGCACCACTTGGGTCTGGGTATGACTAGCTGACGACGGCTAATAAGCCATAAATTGTCATCCTAGTCTCCCTTGTCTTTGTCGGTACAGTCCTTCTGTCTACATTCAGCACGTTTACGCCTGGTACTCTTTCCTCCATCTTTGGAATTTAGGCTGCCCCTAAGCAACCTACGGAGCTGAACTTTGGAAAAAAGGGCAAAAACGCATTCTCAAGAACCGCCAGGCTTACCAATGAGCTCGGCCAAGGCGCGTAATTCACTGAGGTCTGCATACTCCTCAGCGCGGAAACGCACAATCTCGGAAGAGACCATGCTGACAAAGCTCTTCAGTAGGGGTGAGTACACGAAGTGGCCCATGTAGGCTTGTCGCATGAAAACGTCACTGTACCATTCCGCGTACTGGGAGGTGAGAGTGGGCAGGTTCTGCATAAAACAGCAACAACAAAAAATGCAACTGATTAGAACGTACGCATAGTCCAAAATTTACTCGCTGAAGACCTCATTATGCAAACAAGCAATCAACACTTAGCCATGCAGTGTATATAAAAATAACTCTGACCATGACACAAGTATCACGTGAAAACCCTGGAGATACCGGTTACCATGGCTAATGAACGTGTTTAAAGTACAGTGAAACCTCGGTTAACGGGTTTTTATCCGTTCCGGCACCGAACTCATCGTGTGAAACATTCATCTTGCGAAACCTAGCCGATTAAATTGTATCAGTTCACTGGTTGACCTGCAGACGATCGAGGACTCACGCTCCAGGAGCACGACTCGATGGCGGACACAGGCACACTCACGAACACGGACTACGATTTCGTTAACTGGGCTGAGGCTCGCTAATCGAAATACATTTTCTGTTAGTAGCTCGCTCATTACCTGCAATGCTCGTAGATGGGGCTGCTCGCCACTGTAAGCTGTTTTAACTAAAGAAGAAGGCTCCTCTCTAGCCGGAATTATCGTTTTATTTAGCTGAGCTTTCGATAAAGTGGGAACAAAATAAGCACCAGCTATAGGGGGCAAAATAGTTTAAGCGGTACACGTCATATACCCCTAGTCCCAGCATTTTGTCCTACGGAAGCGGTGGTTAAAGGGTTTTTTGGGATGGGTAAATAGGATAGGCAGGGAAGGCAATTTGTAGAAGTGTAAAGCGAAAATGCAGTCGAAGTTGCTTCCCGTGGCCGTTGGGAGTAAATTCTAACTCCAGAACCATAAGTTGAAGTAGACGATTTCCTAACTACCGTTTCTACTTTTCAGGAATTTCAAGAAACTCGCAGTTTGGTAATCCTATTTTTTTCCGCAATACGTTAAACGGTAATACAGATCCCGACAATCCACAATCTACAAAAACATTTCTAAATACGGTAAAATAAAAATGCATATAGCAGTTATTAAAGTATACTCTGCTGCCTATTCTAATTCCTCAGCCATAAAATGCCTATAACTACCGTTTTCCTAGGACAAAATTCTGGGACAAGGGATATATGAGGTGCACTACGTAAACTACTCTTGCCGCTATAGGATGTAGGAGCCAGCGAAACCCATCTGCAAGTGACTGCACAGGACTCTGTATGCCGGTGTCAGATCGATAAATCGATTGGTTGAATTCTCATCAGAGGTTGAGGCTTCAATCTATTCCCGGTTTGTCTTGCTTCTGGAGTAAGCTATTATCTTCGTGGCTGCCAAGTTCAACTCGAGACCCGCTTCGTAGATGTGGGCAGCCACTTCTGATAATCCGTCACGCCGTCTTACAGCCAGCTTATGCTGGTTTATATGCGATCCAGGCATGCGTCCAGTCTGCCCTGTGTAGTTTCGAGGACAGTTTAGCTACAGGGTACGATACACTATACCGGACAGCTCACTAGGATCTCATCGATCATTGATTTTCAGGACCAAGCCGCTCATGATATTTCTGGCTGGATGCGCAATGCTTCATCCCGAGCTACGAATGCAAAGCGTTATGCAAGGTTGAAAGTATTTTCAATGTTTTGCAGCATCCTATAAATTAACTAGCTCTATTCCATTGAAAGTAATATCATGCAAGTAAGAAAGCATCCTTTTTCAGCCACTGCTGCCTCCCCCTTCCCGAGTTGAATTAAATTGTTGATTAATGATACGAGAGCCAGGCTGTGCAAAAAACACGCTATTTCGTGCCTGACAGGAGTCATAGGGCGCTACATGCTGCTTTCCAATCCAGCGTAAAGTGAAGAAAAAAACAGGGCAATCACTTTTGCGGGATCTCGAGGCCGTGTGTGGTTGCCGAAGACGTTGGAGAAAACAGTGACCACATCGATGCGCACAAAGTCCTCCAGTTCAATGAGTACCTCCATGAGGGCGCGAGCTCGCCGGAGCATTTCAGAAGGCTTGGTAATCCGTCGGAGGGTGGGGTCAGTCTTTTCGGTGATCCTGTAAGATGAGACCAGAAATTTATTTCCACTTCTGTAAGTTCTCAGAGTTCCTAGCTAGTTAAGTGCATGGGAAGCAATCTTCGTACGATCTTGTGATCCGGCTTTTGATTCGGTTATTTTTATCTATCAATTTATCAACCAGGAGAACGTTCAGGCAGGATAGTTGTGCCAGAAGGCGTCTCAGTGGAAGTGCCCTTGTTTGAAATTGCGCCTTCCATGGTCTATTGGGTTCTTAGGGCACTAGGTAAAAGTTGTCATACTTTTGTGTTTATAGGACTAGTAAATATGCGTGGATTGTAATACCGGAAATATGAAAATATTATTTTTAGCGCGAAGGCTGACGGACGCGATAATTAACGGAATCTGCAGAAGGCATTCAGAAAACATGCATTTCTATGGTCTGTTTGCTTTAGTACCGCGGCAAGATGACAGTACGAATAGTGCAATTTTAAAGGTGCGAAATGGGAACGTGTGAACGAGCGGAAAGTAGACAATCCAGGGTTATAGTCAAAGAAGATCGCATTAAGCGAGATCGTAAGGTCTAACCCTTACCTTATCCCTAACAAAACCATAACCATGAGCCTACTCCTAGCTCTAAATTTTTACTCTAAACGTAAAGTCTGGACGCCAACTGTAAATTGCATCTTTAAATGTTGGCCCTAACCAAAACCTTAACCCTGAACTTCTCACCGTCCATAAAATGTAGTGCTGTTGGTCTACTGAAACCAAAATAAGTAGTCGTGTCATGTTAATAAAACCTTTGGTCGGTATATTCAAGAATAATCAATTACCCTTGGGATAGATAAATCCAGAGACGATACCACTGTTTTGAAGGCCTTCTCGTATACAAATTTCAGTCAGAGAGAACCTACCATATGCGTTACTTCTAAACTGAAAATTTATATTGCCTGCACTGAAACTAGTCAGTTAGGAAAGGATAATGTCTTCCAAATTCCCATCCCAACTGAGTTCTTCACCTACTAAAACACCATTTGAAATCCGCCCTAATCTCATATGCAAGATACATTTTGTTGATCAATCCCTCCTTATCTTTCCACAGTGAATCTCCGCTTACAGAGCAAATAACCGAATTTCCTAACTAATCACGGTTACGAGGAATTTTTTCCTTTCTTTGTAAATTGTACATTGTTCAAAGTCCATAAATATTTGAGAGGTGTTTTAAATTAAAAAGGTGAACAGAAGATAGCACTCTGGTTCTAAAATTAGGCAGGCTCCAAGTCAGCCTCAAAGTCGGAAAAAGGCCCGACGGTTCGGCCGTCGGTTTCAACTATGTCCAACGAGTGCTTCAGCAATCTGAGAGCAAACGCGGTAACTGGCAAGTGGATTAGTTTAAAGTGATGGCAGATATCAACTGCATCTACTGCACTCTCTCTTCTCTCAACCAATCTATGCCCCGTGTCAATAAAAATTCACGAAGGCTAAATGCGGCGTCAGGTGCAAATGGCTCGCGCGGCCGAAGAGACCATTGTGCGTACAACCACGCCACACTCCTCCCTCCCTTCCTTTCCCGTGTTCGGTAGTTGTGATCGGAGCGCAAACTTCATAATGCCTGTCGTACTCTGATCTGATTCAGTGCATCCATCATGCGGCTCATTTTGGGGACGCAGGCTCGGGAAGCCCAATGACTCGGACGCCGTCAAGGAATTACGAATTGAGGCATCAGTAGTTAATTAGGGCGTGTCGATAGGCGATTGACGAGACCGAATTCAAACTTTGAAACCTCTCTTTTAACTACATACTTCGCTAAAAAATTGTAAACCGAAGTTACCGGTGCTTGCAAACAATTTAGGTCATACAAGCATGCTTAAATAGGGGAATAAAAGCGGCGAGAGAAAAGACGGTAAAAGTAAAATGGGAAGAAAGCTACTGTTGGCTATAAACAGCGACAGGAAGTTAACCTTCGACAAAAGGAAGCTAAGTTTTGGAAGTGAAGATGCTACCCCTTCATAGTCGATTAGCGGTAAAATTTTCGATCGCACAGGAGAGAATAGGGCGCTTTCAAGAGCGTTGTCCTCATTTAGCGACAGTGAGACTTTGAGTTTTGTTTTTTTGCGGCGATTTTGGAGGACTAGACTAATTTTTAGTCCCCCACTTTACAACGGATGCACCATAAGAAATTCGCTCAGAATCGCCTTCATCCCAGGGGAGCGAGAATAATGAACTGGGGGTTAACCGACGACTGTATAGCCCGATAGACACACCCGAAAAAAGAGGAGGAACCAGAAGTCTGAAAGCAACTGGATTGCGTTAATGACTTCGCAATGCTCTGTTGGTCAGGTGCTGGTTAGCCACCCTCTGTATCGGTCACCGAGTTAAGTGACTAAATACCTCCTCATTTTGTATACACTTCACTATATCCCATGCGCAAAAAAATTGTTTCAAAACTGCGTACGCGTTATACCTCCGGCTCTGAAAGTATCATGTTTAGTTGTGTTTATAGTTTTTCCAGACAATTGCAATTGCGGGGTAGGTCGGGAGAGAGAGAGAGAGAGAGAGAGAGAGAGAGAGAGAGAGAGAACGTTTTAGTCTGCCCTCATAGCGCCGGTCGTGGGATAGTACGGCAGGTTCACATATAAGGCCACGAAGGCTACCTATAAGGTCGCCAAATGCCCCGGCGTCGACTTTATACCGTTGATGGCAACACAGCATTTTATTTATATTACAACTGCTTCGGACTGAGGACTTGTCCAACATGTGAAACCTGTTTACACTACACCCTCGCAACTAAGAACGCACGATAGGTGAACGTGTGTATCAGGTCTATTAAAACTTGGTCACCTACGTGATCAATTATGAGCGCCTCCGAGAGAAGCATGACAATAGTCAAGGTAACTGCGTAGTTGAAGGGGGTCACAAGGGGTGCGTGTGTGATACTATCAATACAGTTACTGGTCCTATGTCAAGTGGCAACACAGGCAATGCTCTTTCAGTGGATAGTGGACTCTGGCTACCTCGCATATAACTTCACTTTTAAAAAGTTTCGCCAATAAGCATTCCGACCAGAAGGAGGAATATGGATCACCCCAAGTAATACATTCATCTCTGTGCTAAATTTCAGGGTGGTCCATAATCCTGTGGGTTTAATTTAACCTACGCACTAATGCTAACGTTCAAATTAATCCGTACCTTAGTCCTAACTGTAACCCTAAAATAAATCCTTGTTTTAAAGTTAATCCTAACTAGCCCTGACATTGAACGCAAGTACTTTTCAAACCTTAGATATAGTAGATTGCATATCCGATTAAATGTGAAAATCCAAATTTGAGTGCACGATTTAACATACATTTGAGGTTGATTATTTTGTTCAGTGGGTTGACTTGAGGAGCAAAATGCTGCTTGCTAGAAATGAATTGCATTTAGGTCGGTAAACTGGGGAAAAATAAGGGCGGAATTGGGCCAAATCCAAAGTTTTTTGATATCAAAGGTATTTCCTACGCTATTAAACGCTGAGGGAAAATTCATTGTTTCTGCGCGTTGACTGTAAAAGAACATTCATAAGGATCAGAAATTTGCTAATTATATCTGTTCACAGAACAGGCAATTTTGTTTTGCGCTCATGATATTGAGATAAGTGTACGTCCTTTTGTGGCATAAAGATAACTTATAAACTTATAGGAGCGCAATTTTTTACTACGTCGAAATTTCTGACCATAATTGACTGCATATGAAATGACGCAAAATGTTATAAGTTTTCTTTGTAACGCTGTAAACGAACCCCATCCAAATATTTTCAATATATAAAAGAGAATCAACTAATATAAAAACTTGAAACCGAACAGGCAGAAGATAATCGAGTTTAAAAATATCGAATGAAATAGTCTACCACTCTGTGGTGCTTTTGCAGTCAAACGACGGTGGCTAGAAGTAAAAAAAATACTGAAAACTGCTCCGGTGTATACATAAAATTAAGTAAGTTATTGGACGCCGGGATATTTAATCAAAGCGCTTTTTCAAGAGGTAACTTGTTATATGACGTTTTTAATTAATCGAATGCCTATCTTTTTGCGACTTTTGTTGTGGACTTTCATTTTTCTGGGCAATGACTTGGCATGTTTGAGTGATTCTAAAACCATCACTCAAGAAGACAGCTACATAAAAGGAGTGGTTAAAACTCATTATCTAGGTAAATGCTTTTAAGAACTCTTATTTTGAAGTTTTTGGTATAAACGTAGAACAAAATCGGTATTTAGGGACAAACGAATAAAAACACTGAAATTCTTCAAGTGTTCAGCAGAATTTCAAAGACAATCTGAAGCTCGTCGCATTTAAAGTCTCGAAATAATTATGGAGGAATGTGACGGAAGGAATTTTCTCGCAATCCGTACAAGATGGCATGTTTAAGATTTCACCTTATAGATATATTTTAAATTTATTAGTCCCTGACCGGCCACTCTGCATGTGAGCTTTTGAAACATCTTAATCCTGTGACGTCCGAATCGGCACAACCAAGTGAAAATCTGGTTTATTTAGTCCTGCGTACAGACAGGAAGATAGAAATAAAGAAACAACTTAAAATGTTTTTGTGCCATGTGGCCTCTGCGTTCAAGTGCTGTTTTGACTCCGCAATATACGATACTTTATATTGCGCGCAATGCGGAAGCATATTTATTAGATTTCATTAGCGCACCATTTATGAACGAAATTCAATATTTTATTCACTTTAGTTTTTTTCTATGAACAGACTACCTCTACATTTAAAACTTAAGTTTTATTAATAGCCCCGACTTTTCGCTTCTTCGGATACTTCTGTTTTTCTAAAAAAAACTACCTTTACCACATAATATTACTTGATGAACCATAATATGTCCTATATTTATTACGATGTGTACTTTTATACATTAAGACTTTTGGGGAACGCAGTTTGGGCCATTTTTGCGTATCGGGGATTTTCTTGTAAAAATCGTTGGATTTCATCAGTTGGCCCACCTGCTGTAGTGCTTAGGGACCCGACGCGACATTTCCATCACCGTGAAAATTTGCCTGTACCGTCTATGCATTCGGTCTATCCCTTTCTGTGGCTGTGAATGCTGGCCTATGTGAGTGGGAATTCGGCTGAAAACTGGAAATATTTGACAATTACCGCTTGAGGACCACCCTTCGGGTGAAATACCCCCAACTTCTTCTAAAATGAGACAGTCCAAACTCACTGCAACAACATCACAACGACATCCCAAGCCATGCAAGGAAGAAAAAGGACGTGACTGGGGCGCATTATGCGTCTTTTGCCTCACAAGCTCAATGTTGCGGCCCTCGATCCGTCACTGTTACGTAATTGGAGTCATCGAAGAGGTTGTCAACTCAAAACCTGGCTCGACGCAGTTTGTCAGGACATGGAGGCTGTTTTTGGGCTTTCGGTATTCGTTCTCCGTTGTTGCCAAAGAGAACGGATTCAACTGTCCAAGGCTGTTGCCGCGGATCGCTACGCGAGGGGGCACAATCCGTGATCAGGCATGATCGCAGGCGTAAGAAGTACAATTGCGTCGTGTGCGTGCGCGCCAAACGCATTCAACGGAAGGATACTTTCCGCAACGTTACGGACCAAATGTTTTACAAAATCTGCACAAAACCCCAGTAAGGATGCGAAATAAAACTGGTGAGAGGTCAAGACACACCCTTGGCCCAGTTTCGTCCACTGCATCAGATTCAAACGCAAGCACCTTGGATTTATCGACCAGAACAGGTCCTGGGAATGAAATTATTTATATTGTTCCAGGATCTACCGTGGAGATCATTGGGGCGACCACGAAGACAGAATGGCAAGGATTTTACAAATGCTAGTAATCTGACAATTAAGCAGTCAGAAATAAGGAATCAAACCTTCTCTTGACTTGTGACTTCAAGGGCACCGCGACATCATAAAACCCCTCGCAAGCTTACAAAAACAACAGGACTATTAACTATCCGGATGGCAGTACCCTTCTTAATCTATTCGGTGTGGAACAGTCGGGCCCCCCAAATATTTAAAACTGCCCCCTTCTTAATGAGGGCTGACAGCAATCCGTGTCAGACAGACAACGCGATACTAATACGATTGTAGCTGTGTTAGTGAACAAACGACTGATGTACTGCCCTCGTTCTCCGAAGACCGCACTCTACTGATCCCCATCAACCGCTCCAGATAAGTTCGCAAACTAGGCGGCAGCCGCATGCTGATAACTATGGCGGAGGGCACCCTTACAACAGGGTCGGTGATGGTTATTCGTAGATACCCGTCAAAGCTGCGTCACGGTACAAACCATTTACGAGCTATTTTTGTAGGAGCACCACGCTGCCGGTCACAGAAATTGGTCGGTACCTCCTTATTAAGGCCGTAAGCGGTTGCTGCCCACTTCATTTTGTACTCCGTCCTTTGGAGGCCTCATATATTTATGTCGCACGCTGATGGTCCCCTAGCTATCTTCATCAAAGGGTATGCTTCCAGGTAACAACGCGATTGATGTTCGCCTAGTCCAGTGGGTATAAATGTCTGTCTACCTCAGCGGCTAGACCTTATGTATCCTTACAATGGGTCGTGTGGAAGATGCGCTGGACCACCATGGGGTGTTGAACTGGGGCACGACACGAGTTATTCTGGCGGCGGGCACATAATTTTACACCTGAGGGGGTGTAGTGGCAGGCCCAGGCGTAGACTCACACCGCGCCGACCACCAGAGCCCAAACCCCTACATCGGATGGCTGAACGGCCAGAGAGTGGACTGGAGTGAGGTCGACTCTGGGTAGTGCGTCCACAGGACACTCAGTGCACATCCCTCACTATAAACAGCCTAATTCGCCCTTGAACGGTAGGATCACCCATGTGCCCCCCCCCCCATCCTCTCGGGAAACAGAGCTAGGAAATCTCATGATATAGGTGCCTTTGCGCTAAATTCAGGCGAACATTGTCATTGCAGATAGGCAATTCAACGAGGATACCCATGAAAGCATTCAGGAAGGCGAGTTAGGCGAACGAAAGTTTTCGATTAATCCCTCATCAGGTAACTACAATAATATAAGG
>JAYGXS010000001.1:83253295-83269252 GCA_036362985.1 Ligula intestinalis | reverse complement strand
GATCCGCTCTTCACGTTCGCAGACCATGCCAGGGAGACCGCAAGCAAAGTAAGCCGCTGCACCAAAGTCCTCAAGGCTCTAGCAGGCACATCCTGGGGCTGCGCGAAAGAGACTTTGTCGACTGCTTTCAAGGCGCTGGCCAAGCCGCACCTCACTTATGCGGTATCAATCTGGTCTCCTACGATGAGCTCTTCCAGCCTCCGCCGCCCCCAGTCAGCACAGAACGCTGCCCTCCGCACGATCACGGGTTGCTATAAAATGTCGCCTATAGATCATCTTCATGCGGAGGCTTCTGTTCTACCAGTCGCCCATCACAACACTCTCCTTAGCCAGCAGTTCTGGTGGAGTTGTTTGCAACCCAGCCATCCAAATCATCACCGTTGCTGCGCTCCCGAGCCCTGCCACAACGTCCGGCCGTCTATTCGAGCACTCCACAAGGAAGCTGTTGCCTCGTCTCTCGCGGATATACCTGTTGATAGCTCTGCCACCAAGACAGGCTTCCAGCGTCTCCAACAGAGAGTCGTTGTCGAGGAGAAACGAGGTTACCGTCCCCCGGTCCTTTTGGGTGGCTATCCACCTCCGATTGCGGCCTCGGAATGACATCTCCCGGAGTCACTCACTGTACCCTGGCGCAGCTACGCAGTGGCTACTGCATGCTCTTTCGCCAGTACCAACACCGGCTCGACCCATCCATACCCGACTGCTGTCCCGACTGCGGCGTCTCGCCGCATGACTGCCGTCATCTGTTCGCCTGCAGTTCTCGGCCAGGCACCCACCTCACTTCCGCGGACCTGTGGCTCAAGCCGGTCGAGGTCGCGGCTTTTCTCCGTCTCCCAACTACTCCCAGTTTGGATTCCGGCGAGGATTCCTAATTTAACTATGGGCTACGACACACACACACTCTCTCGACTAACGGAACTTTCGACACACCGTTTGACACATCAACAAAACTATTTAATCAACTGAAAGGTTAACAGATTTTTCATTTTAATTCCGTATTGTGTCCTGAGACCAATACAGGTCTGTGAACGCTTCCCTTCTAAAACAAACAGACTACATACACTTAGGATAATCAAAATTTGGACAGTTATTAGTTGTTAATTTAGCTATCTTCCAGGCCGTATTGGAGTCAAAGTTAAAGGATGAACATGATCCGAAAATGCACATGTTTGGATGGATTTTGAAGGCAAATAAGCCCGCATCGGACGCAACGTATGCAAAGTACATGGGACTCTCCCCCTTTTAACCCGACCAGATAAAATTATGTGATTGTCCTAACTACGAGCCAATTTACTGTCAAGCCGTTTTAGGGGGTGTGTGCGCTGCTCCGCCATTGGTCGATCCGCGAGTGGGTAGTTAGTAAAGCTAGATTTGATGTTTGGAATCTGTGGCCGTTAAACCTCGATATGAAGTCAAATGATTCGCAATGGCAGACGGCCGAGTCATTATTAAACGGAAAAAATTCAAAAACAGCTTATCGGGGACGGCAGATAAAAAAAACTCGGAAAAACAGGTCAGAAATACCAAAGTTTCAGGTCACCTATGAAGAGACGTAGGGCCATGTGAAAGCTCGCCAAAAAAAGTTAACGAAAATGTCACATTTCTGCAAATTCCCAGAACAGGGGAGCTAAAGATCGATTTTTACCAGCACGGTGATACGAGAAGAGCGTGGAAAAGAAAGGCTTTGTCACTATGCGAGGCATATTACCGTAGCTACGGGGTATGTTGGAGGCAAACAACGTGTCTAGCTGTGAATTGATGTACAGTGGAGCTTTGGATGACGGGTAACCCCATCAAAGATAATTTTAAGTAACGGGCAAGCCACTAGCAAAAAGTTGTTTTGATTTATAAGCCTCCGCTCAATTAACGAGTTATCAGTGCGTGTGTGCCTGTGTCCGCCGTTGAAGTTTTTCCCCCGGTCGCCCGCAGCCAATCAGTGAAGTTATGCAGTTTGATTGACTACGGAACGGATTAAACTCTTTAAACGAGGTCCCACTGTATATATGGATGATAAAACTGGTGGCAAGAGCTATATTATCTACTCCAAGTTATCTTAATGCTTCAAAAATGACTAGATACTGTTTTACAAGGCGGATGGACAATTACCGGACATACAGTGTGAAAGCGACCCAATCGTTTTCAATAGCAAATTAGTTTATTGCCTCGCAACTCCCACTTCCGGCACTTAACTTGAATCCCGTTCAGGATCCATTTCACATAGTGGAGGCACAGGGTTGGATATGCTAATGTGGTCGCACTTGGCGCAGGTGACTAAATCTGGAAGATGCCTTTTTCATGTGCTAACTTCAAAACCTTAACACGTACTCCAACTATCTTGACCATGACTTTACTCTTAACTATAGCCTCAACGCTGACACTAGCCCTCCTGAAATGTAGTGCAATGCTCTCGTAAATACAGAGAGTTCGTAGTTCCGTGGTCTATTGTCGAATCTTCCAAAAGTAAACATGAACTGAAAACAGTAGGATTTTAAGGTTTGTCAGTGCACCAGCAGAAAATAAACTCAGCGGTAGGTAATTTTCAAAGGTTCTAAATTTTAGGAACTCCTACACTGCAAGGAAACTGCAAATAATTATATCGACCCAGTATTAAATTTGGAAATATGGTTCTTTGTCCAATTGCCCTTTTACCCTTCGAAGGGAGTAGAAATCGTATATAAACTACGGTTGAACGCCCATATAATTTGTCCGATTTGGGTATAAATACTCTCATATTCGAGCCAAAAATCTGCAGTATGTTGTGGTAGAAAGCCAAGTAGGCCTAAATAGGCCTAGCTGTAAGTGGAGGAGATGGATGGCAAACGGTTCCTCTGGTTGGCTGGCAGTGGGTGACTTGAAAGGTAGACACGTAATCGCGTGTGAATGGACTCCGAATGTTTCTTTGCTCCCGGGTATTTCATTCCGTTCAGACAATAATTTAAATGTGACAGCATAGTCATGGAGTCCAAGCGACGGTTTAAGTGTTTCAAAGGCTACTATAAAAGGGGCAGTATAGGGGTTCCAAGAATGTGCTATTATCTAGGAGCAGACCAGACCCAATTATGGTATTTACTTTACCAATAGGATTTTCTATTTGAAAAGACAGCACGATCGATGTTTTGGTCAGTTTTGCATATGTCTTAGTTATGTTGCTTCTACCTTCCTTCTATGCATCCGCTGTTTCAACAGAGCTCCAAACTCCAAAAGTTATCGGGCATTTACAACACGTGGCCTAACAGGTGACGGACGTGAAATTTAGTCATCAGACTAACGCATCAAACACGCCTTTGGCTTATATTACTGCCCATTTTACTGATGAGTTTCCAATGCTTGGAAGTGGTCGTCCACACATTCCCTTCTTGTGTACGTTCACTAGTTGGGGCATAATAAAGTGGTACAAAAAGTGCAAACATAGTAAGAGCATATAAATTGTTTCACCTACCCGACTTGTATATTAGGATTCAAGCCTTCAAACAGCCTCGACTGCAGCTCTGTCTGAAGAATCATCCGTGGATCAAAGACCTCACCGGGGAGTTGAATGTCTCGTCGGTAGGTCAGTGCGAAACAGAGTTGGCTAAGAGTGAATAGAGTCCTATCACCCTGGGTCTGTTCGGCACGATCTCGGCGGAAACTCTCGGCGCCGGGCGTAATTTTGACCATAGGGGGTGCTCCCTTACCGCCTCCAGGCCCTGTATTGGACGTCGAGTTCTTTGATCCCTGCCGCATTGTGCCATAGCCGTTGTGATCAGCGGCGGACCTACTGGCCGCCCCGCGCTTCTTTCCTAACATCTCCTCAGGCAGCCAGGCCACAGCATTCTGCGGCGCCAGTTGTTGAACCAAGGCGCAGATTTCGTCCATGCGGTTGAACAGACAGGTGCAGATAGCATCCACGAGGTCAGAACAGAACTTCTTCGCCAGCGCCGCGGAGGTGCAGCCGATGGCAAAACGCTCTTTGGGGCACAAATCGTGTGAGGCTTGGAAAAAGTATGTACAAAGAGTGGGAAACACACCGGTGAATCGCAGCTGGTTGGGGATGTTGAGACTGCGAAGGAATATCTCTTCAAACTTTGCACGGTAAAAGAAGAAAATGGAGAGATCGCATACTTGACGCAGCAGTTCCTCAAGTTGATCAACAAGTTTTGTGTGAAACACGGTGGAGTGTAGGTGTTCCGCGAGACGTGGGTACTCACATAAGTTGAGAGGCGAATCCTTGGCTGAGAGTGTGGCTTGTAAACGCAGCCAATCTAGACGTAGGCCGGAGAAATCACAAAGTGCCAGCTGTGCGTTCCTGTCCAGAGTTTGGCGACCCTCACCAACATCATGCAAATGTGTCAACATACCATTAAACATCTCCACTTCTTCAATCGGCAGACGAGAGAGGACGGGGCGTAAGTATTCGTCCAAGCCTGGAGCATCATAAGAGGACAACAGCTGAACATGGAAACGCTGAATGACTGGTGAATAGGTTCGCAACAAGTTGCGTAGGTCTTCCATGTAGAACAGAAGTTCTGGTAGAGCCAGATCCGTGAGCTCATCTGCGTTTACGCTCTTTTTTAAAGGCAGGTTAGAGGAATGTCGCAGGAGCCAGTGAATCTCGTCTGTGGCGTAGGACAGACCCCAGAAGACTATGAAAGCCTTTGGGCCGAGCAGACCCGGCTGATCAGCCAAGATTGAGTGCAGTTGGCGTAGCGCTGTACGTAGATATGCACGTCGATCTGAATGCACGCCAGGAGCTTGTGAACAGGCAACCGAGAGAGACTCCTTGATGTCGGTTAGTCGTTTTGATGTGGACCTCGCAGTCCAAACAGTCTCCAAAAAGGACGTCAGGAGACTGTGTACGTGAACAACCTCATCACGATAGATTACCACGACATAACTGTTCCGCAATGCCAATCGAAGTCGGCTGAAAGCATCATCATCCTCGGTTAGGATCGGGTATATTACCAGGTAGCCAAATATGACCCATCGTTCCATCACCTCGTAAGGAAGAAGCTCACAGGAGAGTTGGTCGCTGAGAGCGGTGTGCGTTATCTTTGCGGGTTCTGATAAAATGTCCAGAAATAGGCCATCACGCCAATTTTGGGCTCGAACTAAGCGCCGTCCAAAGAGATCACCCAGGGAGGCCAAGGCGCCTGCAATAATTTGCGAGTGTGCATTGACATCGAGATGTAAATTCTTAATCATTGCTTCCGGTGCGTCAGTAAAGCGCTCAACCATTCTCGGAAAACTGGGCTCTGTCTTTCCGTTTGCCTGCTCATACAGGAAGTTAAACAACGCAAGGATGGCCTTCAGGTCCGGCAAACATGTAAGGAAATACATCATTGAAAAGTAGTTAGTAATCAACTCCAGATAGAGACGCGTTAGTTCGGAGTTAACGGTGATCTCCAGTTTAACGCCAGAGATGGTAATTCGGAGCAGCAGGTCGAGTACATTATCCTTCACCTCCAAAACGTCAACAAGGTTGTAGTAGAATCCGGACATCTGTTTTACGATCTCCGATTGTGAGGTAAACACTTGAAGTGTGGAGGCAGCCGTCTTGGTATCGAAATTGGGGAACTTTTTGAGCAGTGTCTTCCAGGCACTGTCAAAGGCCTTGTCTACGCCAGGCATGAAGTTTGGACGAGTGGCCGGGTCACCGAGGGTGCATTTCATCACATATAGTCGATTTAGCACACCCAGCTGTCGGTGATTCAGGATAAAAAGCGACTCTGCAATTTTTTGTTGCTTTGTGGAAGCCATTGTTCCTTAATGGATAAAAAGATCGCATTAAACTTGCCATCTCCACTGTAGTATACCATAATATACAGACTCCTGGTATAAAAATATATTCAAGGAGTAGAAAGACCAGTTGTAATAGCGCCCTCTGACAACTGAAACATAAGTTTAGGGTTTACAAAGGTTAGGGGATTAATAAGATTTTACTAGCCCTTGTATATTTTGTCGGTATCATTTTCTACTCATCTGTTTCACATATGGTAAGATATCGCGAGTTACTGCTTCACATTTTTCGAAACGGTGTTAATACCTCGGAAAGAGGAATGAGGGAAAGGGAATGGCAGACAGAGTCGTGATGATTACCACCAGAAAATGTTAGTGACCGTCGGTGAAAATATCCAAACTAGGTTTAGAAGGATTTTCAACTGTGGCAAAGAAGGCAAGTTTACTCAACTTTTCAACTTACGGGTGTAACAGTGTTAAGTACCAATTTAGCCTACTCAATTTTAAAGGTAAAGAGTGTCACCAGAATTTATTTGGTTAACGGCACTCTAGGGAGAAGTTGAGCCGGTGATTCTGACAGTTCCGCAAACAGAAGACAAAAGGGTCATAGATGCGCTCGACGTCGGTTATAACCACTTTTTCGGGAGGCGACCTAAATACATGCGGAGAGTGACGCGAGTAACGTCAACAGAAAACCAAGCACAATGGTCATGTCTTACATCTGAAACTCACTCAAAATAGTTAGTATAAATGTGCTTAAAGATGAGCAGTCTGTCGTTTGGATGCGTTTAATTGATATTGCTTGTGTTAAATCCTCTATTTTCGCCACAAGGACGTTTTGTTGACTTGCGTCCAACATCTGGAAAGCAAGCCGGATCGTGGGGGGAGCCTTGCTCAGAGTCATGGCGCACGGTCGTAAAGATTGGAACATCTGTATTTGATGTCAACGGAGTAGTCACCGCCAAGGCGAGGAGAGATGCGCAAGACTCACATACGACACATACTCACATACTCACGGTAATCAGTCCCTACCATTGTGTCCACACTATAAACGAACGTTTGAGACATAAATCGCACTCGTTGGACACCTGAGGACCCAGTGCAACGCCAACACAATTAAGCCAACTCTCGTATTACGACACACCACCACCACCACCAGCAACACCAATGAGGAAACTACTACCATTCTGGAAAACGGTACCGCGATTGCCCCTACCACCAACAATTTAGACTTAGTTGCGACCTGTCCCCATTGCGACCACAGTGTCTAACGACGAATATGGTTGGCCAATCATATGCGCAACCTGGGAAATGAGACCGATGAATCAGGGTCTGGAGCCCCAGTATAAATTCCTCCCACCCACGCCTCATCAACTTGCAATGCCCCTAAAATTTCTGGCCACGTGGATCTAATAAGTTATAAACGGATCTATGACATCGGAATTGACCACAATGTGCTCACGATAAACCTACCTCCTGCACCTAAAAACGCCACTATCAAGCTAAGAGTATTGCAAGCAACACTAGTTCAAAAACCAATGTCACCCGGTCCTTACTCTTACCGCGCATTTCCATCACGCATCTGCCTGATAGGGCATCTGGCAATCTATCGACCTAAGGCCTGGTAACCAGTGCTAAAGGTAACAATATACATGCATAACATCGACCTCGCCTACCCAGAATGCCCAAGGGTATTCTGTCATTGCATGGACCTGTTTGGCCATATGCACTGTCTCATATGAAACCGCACTCAAGACCAAATCATCCCGCATTGTCCTTCCTGTCATCACACACACATCCATAGACTACGTGTGAACTCCCTCAACACAAAGCGCCACACCCCGTAGTCCTTGCATCTCTGTGCGGTAGCACGCATGTAATCTACGCAGTCAGCGATATTGCTAACACAAAGTCATATTTATTTGACCTAATTGTGAAGAAAATTCAGTGATCTCGGTGGGATTCAGACCCACACCAGCAAGGAAATGGTTTTAGCACAGCCAACGCTCTAGCCAACTCGGCTACGAGACCCCCGCCGGGGATCGTGAGTTTAGTCATATGTCAACACATGCTCATCCCACTTAGGTGGGGGGCATGTTCTTTGATATTTTCTGATAATTGAAGCAATTGGACCGTGTGCGGCACAAGTAGACGGACTATCTAACTCTGTCGGATACTAAACGAGCCGCCTGCCAGGTTCAAATAGCCAAATAGTGTAAGCGAGAGGGAAGAATTAAGCCCATACTGGCGAAGCCCCTTACACGGCGAAAACCGCATTCTTCGTTCTACTTTTTGACGTTTAGGCTTATCACGACGCATGAAACTTGTGACTCAAAAGACTGTCAACTGATGGAAGAACTCAGTCTTCGTGGTCTATACTGTGTGTACGTGGGGTGATTTGATGGCTGACTGAGAATCAGGCTTAATGATTCCTTCTTAATATGACCTTCAGGCAAATGATATTCGAATGGCCCTCTGCTGTGGCTACCAGGTCGTGATAAGCAGGCGTAGAGGTTTTGTTTAGATTTATGTGCCATTCGATCCGGGTTCAACTTCGGATGTTTTTAAGGTGTCTTGCTGTTGGAGTTTGATGGGATCGCGGTGAATGCTGCACAAGTCTGCCCTACTGAAAACTACTTTACTTGCAAGTCACCAGTGCTGCGTCCATCTTGTTCGGAACACGGTGTTGTCGAGTGGGACGGTCGAACAGTCAATTTTGGTTCATTTGGCATCCTCGAAGAAAGAGGACGTGGTTCATCACGAACATATGCTGGCAACTTTGCCGTCCCTATTTGTGTATATGACTCAGTCGTGTGCCAAGACGAAAACAGAGCTGACTAAGACGTACCATCCCCCAAAACTGACCATTTTTGGTATCTGAAGGTATGCATGGACACAGTGACAGCTGACTGTGAGCGCACTTCTGGCCTTGTGCTTGACGACTTGTGCATTTGGCACGCTAGTAGGTTCAAGATTACGCGGTCCTACCGCTGACCAGCCGAATTTGAGTCACTGTTGCTTATGTGATTGACTTCCTGCAAGAACTCAGATAAACTGGTCAATACCAACGCCGCTATAAATACACAGAGTAGATGCTTGCAGTACCGTAAGCGTTGCTAGGTTAAGTTGGCAAAAGTAAATACATTTAACTGGGCAACTGCAGACCATTTCTGCGAGACTACTTTGTACGCATCGGCAAAGGCTATCCTTAAGGCTTGCGTGTCTACAATTAGACGGGAGATATTATGTGGAAACTTCGAGAGTATGCAATGTCTAAAACACAAGGTAAGTGCTGTATTAATATTTTCTCAGACGGACATCTTATATAAAAGCTCAGAATAATCAGTTTTTATTACTTAAAATGAAGAACATGGCCCTAACTGTCTATGATTGCTTGTTATTTAGTATTCCAGAGAAAAATGTGATGGTATGCCTTAAATATGCACAAACTAAGAACGGCAGAGAAGCTTCTAAAAAACTGACATGCTGCTAAGGGGAACAAAGAAAAATCGGCTTAAAACCTTTGTATAACGACTGCGGTTGCATTGAACATGTGTTGGAGCTTGAAATATTTGCCTCTGCTCTCTTGAACAGTGCATTAACGACTGGTGCCAAACATGTAGCACAAGAAACATTTTTCAAAACCAAAAAGACAACTTGGTCACGAAATATTTAATTACGACTTGAAGAAACACCGAGATCTACGACGAAATTGCGATCCGGATCTTGAAGTTAAACCTCCGGCAGGCTGAAGCACTCAATCTGGAATTGTGGTGTCACTCACCTCGGTCCGAAAATCTGGGTGCATAAGTCTGTAAACTTAACTGCGAATGATGATTGGTATCCTTAAGCTAATGAAGGAAATTGAACCAACATCGTTTACGCTGCCTCCGGTGGAGACTGAAAATGAGATGGCACTGCCCGATTCGTATGTCATGTTGATGCAGGTCTACCTGCGACGAAATGAACGTGTTATGTCGATGACCGACATGAGCTCCCATATGTTAATGTTCTGCTGTGACGTCGCTGTATGTTTCCCGAGGCAATGTCGATAAACGTACGATAAGAAAATACATTAGTAACCTTGTCCGTGCATACGTACATTAATAAACCTTAGCGTACGGCCGTATAAAACAATTTGAACTGAAAAAATAAGCCTTAGCGCAACGGACAATCCATACGACATTGCCAAGAACAAACACCTCCAAACCCTAACCTTGTCAACACGTCTGCGCTGTCAACAAACGTCTGACGCTCAGACAAATTGCATCCACGACCAACTCACTCTCTAGTGTCATAAAAAATCGCCCCTACGAATGAATACACGCGCCACCTGCGATTGCTGTGACATTCAGTTCTAATTTTATTGAGTCTTGTTGGATGACTTCGCATTTAATATGTAGTGGACATGGACAGGAAAACTGTGAACAGCGTAAACATAAAGCCCGTGTTTTTTCTCTGTGATCGTGCCTTCCAACAACACAAAAGTCTGATAAGTCACTTGCATATCGTAATAATATGACACATGCAGATATAGGAAGACAGTAAAGTGAATTCATAACAAATGTATTGAGTCATAAATTCGTAGGTAAGACTTTCTATAGAACTCTCTCCGGGGCAGTAGCAGCACTCTTGTCTGATACTGCCAGAGTACAATAATAACATTGCTGGTTAATTCACTAGCTAATGAGTAAAAAAAAGTCTTTTGAGAAAGGAAATATTTGAAATATATGGGACTAAGTTAAAGAATTTAATTTTTAAAATGATCCAAAACATCGAGTTCTTATTCCGGTGTTTTTTTCTAATACCAATTTTTAATGCAAATGGCATTACGTGGATAAAAATGCTCCTGAAAAGATGCACGAAAATAATTTAGCATATGCATATTGGTTAATGCAAGTGCTTGATATATAATTTAACTATGTAAATCATGTATATGGAAGAGGTTAAGTGGGTTTTTGATGGATGCTAAATAAAGGATGCAAAAAAAGAATGACAAATGTGAAAGTTGCTACATTAAAGTTAATGCTGTTTGCAATTTATTGAGTTCTAACTCACAAGACTCCAGCCGCTATCATCAGCACACACTTATTTTTCTATTTTATCGCCACAATTCTGGTCGGCTAAAACTTCAATTGGTGTACTAAAAGAGTATTGCTCATTATACACGTTTCATGACTTTATGCTTCCTGCTAAAGTCAACTGCAGCCTCTCCAGTATGAATGACCAGCGAGTCATGTGGAGTGAGTTTCCCACAAATCCAAACGCAAACAAATATGAATTGTGCTTTTTGGGTCGACCAATGTAGCCTCTGTTGTATCCAAGTCGTCCACTCCCGTCGATAAAGATGGATTCCCGAAGCACAACGGATAAACGCCCGGTGACCGTGCTTCTGAAGTACTAGCTGTTTCGACAGCACAATGATCACGTGGCTCGAATCATAGGAAGTTGTATGCAATGAATCCCTAGTGCTCGAAACCTGCGATATAACATTGGTGGCCAATTTTGACTTAGAGGCAAAAAGGGGTCATTTCAGTCGATTCTGTCCATTTCACATACTGGTTTGGCGAGAATGATTTTTGATGCCAAGGCGATATTGAGAAACCAAGGTCCTTTTGTCTTACGGGCACCTGGTTTATTGGGGGTTATAAGGGTGGGGTCGTAACCTGAAGAGCTTTAGACGGCGATAGCTGAAAACTATAAGGGAAATGATAGCCAAGAAAGGAAAGATTGTTTTATTAGGAAGATAAAGAAAGCCAAAGGGTTTTGAGGAGAGAAAAATAAGCGCAAAGTTAACGCTACAGCGACAAAAAGTTACCCGGAAGCATGCTATTGGTGAGATTAATCAGGGAACTGAATAGTGAAGTCCAAGGAAGTGGTCAACTGATCCCGTGTGAGTGGCAACCAATAAGAGGAAGGCAAGATTGAAAACGGGTAGCATTAAATGTGTGCGTAGTACAAATAATCTTGGCAGATGGTGCAGACGTCAGAATATGCTAGCGTGGAAATGCAAACAATGGAAGATGCGGAAGCCAAGTAAGATCCAATTTTTAAATATATGAAGACTAAATAAGAATAATAGTGACTTTGTTGAGATTAAAGATTGCATTTCTGACAAATGCTAATTGCGCTGGCCAAGACATGATAAAATAAGCCTTAAATTCAGCCCTTCTGGAGTAGCCGCAGGATACAGCTTATGCGCGAACCTCATTGCCTCAGGAAGCTCACCGACGATGAGAACAACGCCGCTGGTCACCTCCAGGAAAACTGTATGGCCGGGTGAAAGACAAAGAAGGTATGTTAAAACAGATTTTTCAAAAGCTTCTCCTGACTGGAGAAGCCTTGTAAAAGTAGTAGATGTGTTAGTAGCTGTGTTAGCGATGATAGTAACAGCAACTTAACAGGGCTTAAGCTGTTGAATTGGTAAAAGAAGGCTTTTTTGTGATTCGCAGACCCGACGCTCACAGTGCACGATCTCACAGGCTATCTTAACCGACGCCATACGAAGAGCTAGTGAAAACTCTTTATTAGAACGACGTGGTTTTGTACTGTCAACAGAAAGGACTGCTGCCCTCTCGCCTTCGGTGCGATTGCGCAGACTTAATTGTCCAAAGAAAGCTGGCGCGAAATGGTAACGGTTTTGTTTTCTGTTGTGGAATTTGCCACAGGAAAAAATCTGTAAGGGTCGAACTCCATGTTCTTCAACAGCCGGTTTGGCATGAATAAGCTGTTGGGCATATATTTTGCCATTGTATCCGGCAAGACTGTCTGCCACCACACTGCCGAACTGTACAATGTGGATGAAGTCGAAGGTAAGGGCAATCTTTTCACTAATTATATGTGTTATTGAGAGGAGAACCACGAGGCGTGCGAGCCGAAGGTAAAGGAGCGTCTGTATGCAACCCAATTTCTGTCTTTTCCCGGAACCGCAGATGAAGACCAGTGGAAGACGCGTGGCGGACGCGTGGCGGATGCGTGGCGGACGGGCGGCGAAGGAAAGAATCATTTCCCTCTAACGTTTTTCAATGTGTAGATGAGAGCAGCTGAATCTGTGAGGTGAGGCCGAGCGAAAGCCTGCGCGCACGCCAACTGCTCAATGTTAGTGAACCCCCAGATAAATAAATAAATAAATTCTATGTTTAAGGCCCGAAGGGTCTCGTCATTGCTTACTTAGTGCTGTGGAAAAATAAATACAAAGTTGATAAATACTGCTCTCCGTTAACAATCATATTGGCAGCGGGAGCGTTTATTACTATTGGCAGATAAAGTTAATACCCACCAGCATATCGTCATTTTAAAATAGTAGTAAACACTCTCGGAAAACGCATGGTTAACTAAGGAGGAAGCAGTGGAAAAATCTCCTACCATTAAAACGGGGGCGAATTTCAGCGGGCCCCCACTTAAAAAGAAAACAAAACGTAGGAGAAAAAATCTGCTTCTGCAAAATTAAGGAGGTTGGTTGGCAAGATTGATTGTAGTGCAATGAGACAGGACTGTTGATGAGAACGTATGAGGGTCGGAAATGATTTTTGTCAATTGGAGAAATTATATTGCAGCAGAGGCTGTCGTTCACCACTGTAACACCGCCAGACTGGCTTTATGATCAACCAGTAGGGAGGTGAGACCGGATGAGGCCATTTCAGACAACAGGGTCGACAAGATGAGGGAGCGGCAGAGGTCACGTGATTATCACTGAAACGCCGGAGATGTGAGCTTGTGGACTGCGGAGTCCAGCGACGAGCTGGCGATATTGCAGAACCGCCACGAGCATGACTAAAGACCATGAAGCCTATCGTCAGGGTTGTAAAACGGAGAATGGAGAAAACGGCAATGATGACTGGACATGTATGGACAAAAATTTGATGATAACATAGCCACCTCATATACCAGGGGGACCCTTTTCAAAGTCCGAAAGATGTGTGGTTGGGAAGGAGAAGGATAACAAGGACTTAATACCTTCCGAAGTTAAGTGTTTACGTAATTTGACTTGAAAACTGCTAAGTGAGACGACAGCCTAATTTCGAGGGGAATATTATTCCAGAGGATGGCGTATTTGGAGGCAAAGAAGCGAGAATGGTTCGATGTGGAGCTAAATGGGGAAGCAATAATCCTGGAGGAATTACGAGTGGCACAATGTCTATCTGCGGGAATAAGAGCGTCGATTCGTGGGAGTTTAGGGGTAGAGTTAACACAAAAAAGGAAGCAGAGGCCCGCTTCGAGTCTTCTGACCCAAAGAAATATCATGTTCGCTAACTGACATCTATCCGTATAAGAAATAGTGGATCGAGGAAGAGCGAATATGTTGCGAGATAACATCCTTTGTCCATTTTTCAACCTAACCGCGGTCAGAAGCATTCATTAGACCAAAGAGGGGACAGCAGTATTCTAGGATGGGTAGAACATACATGCGATAAAGTTTTAACTTTATTTTCAGCAGGAATAAATTGTGTGATATAAAACCACATATTTGTGCAGCCTTCGCAGATTCCGCATGAGGTGATAATGCTAGTTTATTTGTGTAGCCTAGACCTAAGTCTTTTATGGTGGATCGTTCTAAAAGTGGAGTATTTTGAAAGACTAGGGGACGAGGAAGCTTGGCGGGACCGAAACACATGAAACTACACTTCGATGGCGAGAACTCCATCTGCCAAATAGCACCCCAACCGTGAGTTTGTAAGTAGGTCCGCATTGATTTTATCAACGCACATACTTGCCGTGTCCTTAGAAAATGAGTACATGCATTTGAGGTCGTCTGCATAAATGAGATTGTGTGAATTTTTTCGAACAGTCGAAATTTCGTTTATGTATGAAGAGTAAAGGAGCAGAGGAGAGTAAAGGACTCAAGACATTGCCTTGAAAAACGCCACTCGTGATCAGCTGAGAAGTGGAGTAACTATTACCTACTAGGACCTTCTGGCTGCATTTAGACAAGTAGGAGCCGATGAAGTCGAGGAGATGGGGACGGATGCCAATGGCTTCCAATTTTACACGAAGCCGTCTGTGCGGTACCTTGTCGAAGGCTTTGCTCAGATCAAAGTAGATAACAACCACGGATTGCCGCTCGTTACGCAGGGAAGTGACGTGGTTAAGAAAAGCTAAAAGACACGTCTCGCATGATCTTCCGAGTAGAAAACCATACTGCGAGTCACTTAAAAGCTTATTTTAGGCAAAAATCGAGAATTTGATTAAAAATGATCTTTTCCAGAAGTTTAGCCAGGGCCGGGGTTTTATGAATACCGCAGTAGTTATTTATGTCTGAACTAGATCCTGATTTAAAGACAAGAAGAATAATGGATGTCTTCTAAGTGTCAGAAAAGAAACCATTTTAGAGATAGACTGAAAATATATAGCTAAAGTGGTAGCAATCGAGGCCTATTTGTTACTTTTTTTACCGTGGTAGGACAAAAATCGGTAATTAGTCCGTGTAATACGGCTTCGAATGCCGACCAATCATCGAGAACGCACCCGGTGAATAGTCCGTTCCAGTCTCACTCGCTCACTGTGGTTTTCCTTTGTGTAAAGTCCCCTCTCTAGACGTTGCGTCTGGTTACCACACTACGATCAGGCACAGAGAAGAGTGAATGTTCCCACTGTAGCACTACGTGATCACTTTTTCCGGAGGTGGTAAAAAATTTGCAATGTCCACGCTATCTGGTGTTTTGGTAAGCACTAGGTCTAAGCAATTAGCTTGTTGCCCTTCGCGTAGTCTGGTCGGATATAGGACGTTTTGCGTTAGGAAAGATGCCTGTACTGTGCGCAGGAGTCGTCGATCGAAATTTACTTCTGAGCCGGGCGCAGAATTCACATTCCAGTTGATATGGGGGGTGTTAAAGTCTCCCATGACCATGACATCGGATCTCCTAGCAATTTCTTTGACTCTTTCTATCAGACTAGTGTCTGACTGTTGGTTGCTCGACGGTGGACGGTAGAACACCATGATGTCAAGGGTCTGTGACCCCGGTGTTCTAACGGTGAGCCATATTGGCTTTATATTGGCCGAAAGGTTTTCGGATTTGTCGGACACGAGCAGGCCGTGTCTAACAAAGATGAGCACACCCCCACCTTGACGCCCGACTCTATCTTTTCGGAAAACTTGAAACCCGGGGAGAGAAATTTCCTGGTCGCCTACTTTCGTGGTCAACCATGTTTCTGTTATGCAGACGACGTCTGGTTCCATTTGGCAAATAGTTATCTTAAGCTCATCTTATTTTGAGAGCAGGCTTTGTGCATTGGTGTACATGC
>JAYGXS010000001.1:83232186-83253285 GCA_036362985.1 Ligula intestinalis | reverse complement strand
AGTCTAATGAGTCAAGAAAATTGTTGATTAAGCTAATGTCTGCGAGGTCATAAGCATGATAAGTAAGACCAGCACTAGCCTTTTCCGTAGAAGGAAGCGGAAGAAAACAGTAAATTAATGTGTGATCACTTTGGAAGATGTCCAACTTAAAGTGAACGAAGAGGGCAGCAATACCGGTTGTAAAAATTAGATCTAGGATATGATTCTGTCTTGTTGGGGAACGAACCAGTTGAGACCAGTTAGAAAAATTAATGGTATCTAGGAAAGACTGAAATCTAGGTGGACAACAGTTGAAATGCCAGTCGATTTCAGGAAAATTAAAATCTCCAGCAGTAATTTTAACTTCAAAAGTGGATTTTGAAATAAATTTGAATATCTCACACAGATTTGCATTTTCTTCAGATGAAGAGTTAGGAGAATTATAATACATCCGATAGTCATTTTTTGCTGGGGCGACAGGATACTGGAAGCGAAACAGTAATTTCCAGAGAAGGACGTGCTATTTAAATAAAACAGAAAGTGCCTAAATGACGTTCATACATAGAGAAGTCAACCACCACCACCACCACGCTTATTTATCCGATCATGACGATAGAGATCATACTCGTCTATGATAAGGGAGGAGTCGGAAATGATTGGATGGGTCCAAGATTCTGTTATGCATTTAACACCGGGCATCATCTCGAAAGCGATACCTAGAAGTTGAGCCATTTTATTTATAACGGACCTGGAATTAAGCACTATGACATCCAGTGTGTTTTGAGTGGCAGGACTATGGCTATCGTTATTCATAAAAAAGAATGATAGGCAAATTGTAGGCCATTGTTATTTGTGGAATAAGTACTGACGGGTATGGAGCTGTTAGCATACGGGTAGCCAACAATGGATGTCCGATAAGGTCTGATATGTCTAGGGACCTCACTTTCTGGCATGGGAAAATGAGGAGAGGATCGACCACAATAAGCTTCTGTGCCATTAAATAGGAATGGGGGGAGGCTAGAAGGCTTGTAGAAGTTTGCGGGTTTGGGTGGATGAGGTTGGGTAAAGGAACTGAGAGGGGGGAACGGTGATATAAAGTTAGTGTTGGGGCCGTTTGCGTAAGGACAAGTGGTTCTTATCAGTGAATCTTCTGTACGGCAACTGTGATTAGAGTTAAAATTATACCAGTTTGGGTTGCTGCCATGCAAATCAAATTTTTCGTGGTTCAGGCCTGACGTGTTCGATAACCCATTATACGGGGAATGCAGAAAGTCAGCAAATGCGTGCCAGCGAATTGCACGAAACAGAAGCGCATGTACTGCTGACCGACCTGACAGACACGAACTATACGGCACAAGTGAATTTAGGAAGGCATACGGAGGCAAAACAAAGGATGCCCCAGGGGAACAGCACAAGAAGGCCACGCCGAAGATGACGGATATGAGAAAGTGGGAAACCTGACGAAACCCGCGAATCAGAACAGCGGAATGAAGAGTTTGCTAATGCGCGTCTTACCAACGGCCATTTTTGTAGGAGATAAGCAAATAATGTAAATCATCGCTTGCGTTAAAGGTAAATATACTAAGAAAACGTAATAGATTTTCATTTCATGGTCTTGTTGTTGTTTTCCCTTGGCTACCAGGCACAAAGCATTCATGCAAAGTGATAGTTAAGGAAGTGCATCGGATCACTGGCAAGCGCGATAGAATCAAAGATGGTCCTGAAGTTCATTAAAAAAACTGCGGAGAAGGATAGTCGCAAACACTTTGGCGGCTGTATCTATAAGGCGAATACCGTGGTTATTCGAGCATAATGGCATGTCACCGCGTGTCGGTATTGGTAAGGTAATGGACAGTGATCAATCAGTTGGGATGACTTCGGTAGTCCATATAATCAGGAACAGTCGGTGTAGTGAGTCCATTAAAGTAGAAAAATAAGTTTTGAAGGCTTCTGCTGGGATATTATCTTCACTCGCTGCCTTCCGAACGTTCAGTCGTTGAAATACGGATTGCAGTTCAGTTCTCGTAGGTGGCTCGCAGCCACTATCGTGTGAAATTCCACTTGAAAGCTGTAAGCTCGCAGGCGAACGTATAGATGGTTCCAATAGCTCACTAAAGTGCTCTAGCCATCGATCGATTTTTTCGGCGATATCAGTTATCACTTGATCTGACTTATTCCGAACGGTAGTGCAAGGCGGTTTATATTTACCAGCTGCTTTACGCAAAAGCTAATAGAGCTGGTGGAAGTTACACGAGTTTCAAACTGATTCCATGGAGCCAGCTGACTAGGTCCATTTGTTATGAAGGTCGCATCTTGTTGATCACGTAGTCTGACGTCTCATTGAGCGGTTGTTATCAGAGTTTAACAACCGAGCGATTCTAGCTTGTGCCGAGAGATGCAAAGTGGGTGTGGGGATCAAGTCCTTCCTCGGTAAAACCTGTTGTCGCAAGCCCGAATTCATCGCACAATGCACCGTTTCTGACGAGCGTGGCCACTGAGTATTGGGCGAAGTTTGGTTATCGACGTTATGTGCAGGTTTGATGTGAACAGCGAATTGATCTCTGATCGGTGCAGGGAGACTTTCGTTGAACGCTACACAGGTTTCTGGATCTGACAGTGCCATAACCTTGACACGTTTGAGCGCAGTTTCTTACTGTGATTCGACAATCGGAGCTTAAAGTGGGCACGGGTAAGTACATGATGTGATCCAACTTTCGCATCTCCAAAAGATCGACTGTGGGACACGAAGGTGGCCCACCTTGAGCGTACTTAGATATAGCCTATATGGTTTGACGTGCGGCCATCGCTTGGACAACATGTTTGCAACTGCCTATGGGGGAAAGTTTTGGAAACAAATGTGTATAACGACGAGAAGATTATAGTCAGCAAATGTCATCAATCATTCTCCGTTGTCGCAATGTTGGCCTAGTCCGTATTTTCCGATGGTGTGTCTCTGTCTCATCGCACGGGCCACTCCTGGCATTCCATTATCCAGAGACGAAGAGCTAGTCTGTAGGGGGTATCCTGACCACTGTAGCTGGAAGGCGTTCATAGAACTCAGTCCTAACTCCTTCACCCGCTTGCAATGGTCGGGGAAAAACGGCAACCACAAACCTAACTGCTATGGTGCTGTCGAAGTGGGCTGCGGCAATCCGCTCTGGGATAGGTGAGGTCACAGAGATGCATCTTTGTAATTTATCACTTATCCCCCATAGGATCAAGGGCGAGCGCGCGTAAGTTCGCGGGTGTTCCCTGACTCTTGGAGTTGGGGTATGTTCGCTGACCCTTAGCGAGGTCACTGACGCGCATCTTTTTACAATATAACTAATCTCCCACTGGACCAAAGGCGAGCACGTGTAAGTTGGGGGGTGTTCGTTGACGCTTGGCGAGGTCACTGTGTTGCATCTTTTTACATTATCACTTACCACTCACTTGACCAACTGCGAGCACGTGTAAGTTCGGGGTTTTCGCTGATCGTTGGTGAGGTTACTTAGGTGCATCTTTTTACATTATCAGCAAACCCCCAATCGACCAACAGCGAGCATGCGTAAGTTGGGGTGTTCACTGACCCTTGGCGAGGTCACTGAGTTGCATCTTTTTACATTATCACCCACTGAACCAACGGCGAGCGCGCGTGGGTGGATTATGTGTTAGCTGACCCTAGGCGAGCGCGTGTTAAATGGTAGGCGGTTGTCGTAAAAGGGGCTCGGGCGTCCGCAGAACCTGGGCAAGGCAACCGAGACAATGATTAGGGGAAGAGGCGAAAAGTGCGAGCTGAGGAACTAAAAATTGGCGCGCGAACTAATTCCTGCATCTTAGTTGAGCCGTGTCGGACGAAAACTAGCATGCCTACTGAAAAGTAGGAAGTTGTTTTTAGTTGTTTTTTTTAAATGATTGGCCTCAGTAATCCTACTTGCTATTGTTTTTATCATAAAAACTTGAAATAAGTGCGGAGTGAATAGAAGCAGAGCAAGAAACGCGATATCTCCATAACTTACTTTAAACAATGAGAGTCGTGTGGATTCACGCGGTCCAAAATTCTCGCGTTTCGTTTGCTGCTGACGATTATTAGAATTGCGTTCTGTCTACTGGAATGTCGAGGTCTCGCATCCACTCCACGAACTACCATGTGCACTAGCGCTGCTGAGCGCACGGTAATGACTTTTTGTATTCACTTTCTCAACTGCCATTATAGTATCTATCTCATCTTCGCCTTCGTATCTTTTCGCGAAGCTCCCTTCGTGAAAGTAGGCGCTTGCCGAACTCTGCTCCTTTTTGCCGTAGGAATTTTTTACTGCTTGTTATTTAGTTCACGGATATTTTCTAAAGATTTCTAGTAATTTTCTCAAAATAACGAATAGCCGATTATATGAAATACTTTGTCTATGATGGCACTCACTTCCTTTGTATACCTGGCCGTTCACTTAGACCATCAATGTGCACATAGTCAATATTTTACGTCGCTACTAAGTTGGTTCTAGTAGTGCCCTCTGGGTACTTAAAGTATCATAATGTTCTCATTTATTTATCCTTTAAAATTTATTGCGTCCAAGGGAAAGCGAATACATTCCTCCCGACTAAAAGCTAGATGAACGTTTAATGCTAGAGACCATATCTTGCACCGTATTGATGAGCGACAGCTTTTCTCCTAAAAACCATAAATGAAATTACATTTTGAATTATGAGCCAGCCTTAGGAGTTTTTTCACTGTCTGCTCTCCTTCCTTAGTTACACTGCTGGCTCGTGTAAACTGAGTGTGAGTTTATTACTTTAAATAAGCGAGTAGTTGTCTGTAATTAGGTCAAAAACTTCTTTGGAATGTTCGGCTATGCAGATGCATTTCTTAAATCCTATATACCAAGAGGGAGTTCAAAGGCGTTCGTCTATATTTCCTTTGATAAATTTGACTTGGCTTGACTGTTCATAAAGAAATTTACGCATAGGAAGTGAAATGGGTAATGGAATCATGGAAGAATTTTTTTCGGCAATGGAGGTTTCCTGGCCCGCGGAAATGTTGAACATATTTTAGACCTACGGACAGTGATCTTGGAACACTACCGAAAACGGGCACTAAAACATGAAAGATCGGATGACGAATGCACAATTTCAATCTTCTGGAAGCTCGCTTTCTTCCAAAATTCTTTTGAATAGGATATACATTGGTTTGCTTAATTCACTAGCAAGTTCTTAAAGTGTGAGTTGAGGAAATCTATCGAGACACGACAGTCTGACAGGCTTCAAATAAAGTATTTCGGCTCCTTCCTTTGGCCAAAAAAAAGTTTATTTGCTCTTTTAAGGAGGAGAGGGAGGAGGAAGAAGCGGAAGGGTGCTGACGAATTGGTGGAACAACAGCGAAGAATTCTGTTCTTGGGCGACGATTGACTGTGAAGAGACCGAATGAACACTGGGACAAGGAAATTTAAAAATTATGCTTGAGAAAAATAATAATAAATCAACAATGTATTTTATATTTTAGGCTCGGAGGGCCTCATCATTACAACCTTAGTGCTGTGGAAAAATTAATACAAAGTTGCTAAGTGCTGCTCTTCGTGAGCAACCACATGGGCAGCTGGAGTGTTTAGTATGGAAGGCAGATAAATTCATGTCCACCAACATATTGTTATTTAAAATAATAGTCAAAACCCTCTGAAATGTATGGTGAGCTAAGGAGGAAGCATCGAGAAAAAACTCCTACCATCAAAGCAAGGGCAGAGTTTAGCTGATCCCCACTTTTAAAAAAACGAAATGTAGGAGAAAAAACTGCTTCTATACAATTAACGAGGTTGGTTGATAGGATTGATTGTAGTGCAATAAGACAGAACTGTTGATGAGGAGGATGGGGGTTGGAAACGCTTCTTTTCGTTGGAGAAATCGTATAGCGGCAGAGGCTACCGTTCACCACAGTAACACCGCCCGACTGGCTTCATGATCAACTACCAGGGAGTTGAAACAGGAGGAATTCATCGCGGACACCAGGGTCGAAAGGATGAGCGAACGGCCGAGGTCACGTGAGCATCATCGAAACGCCGGAGATGTGACCTTGTGGACTGCGGAGTGCAGCGACGAGCTGACGAATATAGCAAACCGGCACGAGCATGGCTAGAGACCGTGAATACCATCGTCACGGTTGTAAAACGGGTAAACGGAGAACGGATATAATGATCGAACAGAGAAGGGGACGAACCATAGTCGCAACTTTCAATTTATAGAGGAGAAAATAGACATATATGGAAAATAATTTGATACAAATAGAACCACCTCATATACCAGGAAACCCTCTTCAAAGTCCCATCACTTGCATAAGGCCGAACGACTGAAACGCTTTGAACTTGCCTCGGAATTACAATTCAGATTTAAGGATGGTGAATACAATCTGACAATCTTCAATGGGAAGTTAGTTCAGAAGAAAATGACGTTCCTTTTGAACCAGCCATTGATGCTAATGACAACGAGCCGTACATGACTGGCACATACAGCATCGGGGACCCAGGCGCTCAAAAGAACAGCCACAATCGGTTGGTAAAGCTTACCGTTCTGAGCGAAGAACCCGATTTTAATGAGACAAATCGAGAATCGGAACAGGCCGATGTGACTGACGTTTGATGCGATGCAGTTATAAGGTTTATTTGTAAAGCAAATCTTTGGCGCCGTCAAAAACCCCGGAAGGCAGGAAAAAAACCTAACAAAACCCCTTCTTTCGCAGAAACTATTGTATTTGTTTTGGTTTTTTGCTAGGTCAATAGTGTGCGAAATAAGGAGTTTGATTAAAGTGATAAAACCTGACTTCTAGGGTAAAATACTAGAAAATCATGAAATAAAATAACTGTACATTGTACGTCTTACGGTTTTATAGTAAGAATACTTGTGGTCTGGAAAATCTGTCATGTCCTTTAACTGAGGTGGATTTAGCCGCGCTCAGTTTTAAGGCGAAAAAATCAGCTGAGGACATCGCATCTTCCGTATACATGAGTCTGCTCGATGCGGAGATTACAATCGTTGTCCATTGGCAGGAGTTTGATAATTAGATGGGACGTTGCAGATATCTGAGGTGGGTCGAGGCAGCTGGAAGCTGATTGCGAAGCACTATCGTCACTCAAGTGCATCGGCAGAAGACACTTGGCCTTTCGTTTGTCAAATATCTAAGTGGGATTGAGATTAACGCTCACCTTTTAAAACAAATGGAAACATTATTCAGTTGCCCTAATGCCCTGATTATTGGCGATTTTAATGCATAAGGAATTAACTGGAGTACTGTTCAATCCTCGGACAAAGTTAAGTTTCGAATATTGTTTTCTATACAAAGTATTTTAGATTATGCTCACACAAAAGTACTGTTTCCGACTCGAATATGTGAAAGGCAAACGGTTAACTGCGTCGACCTGGTTTTTTAAAAAGACATCAGATAGCATCGATGAAGTCATCTCCGCGTTACCGCTTGGTCGAGGTGACCATGTTTTAGGTATCTGCGACTACACACTCTTATCGATTTTACATATGTATATTTAAGGGTTACAGGCAAGAAATGCCCTTGATGACCCTAGAAAGGAAACGCAAACAAGGTTGTTCTTACAGTTAATGTGCAGTCGGGGGGAGCACATATGATATCATGACAGAATTTCGAGTGAATTTTCACGGAAAAGAATGAAAACGGTCTAAAGCCATAAAAGTTGTTCACAGTGCTGGCAGTAAGAAATCGTGTTGTAAAAGTCGGATTTTGTCAAATAAAAGCGCATTGAGTCTTCTTTTAAATTCCGCAATTGCGTCAGTGGAAACCATCTCGCTTGGTAGCAAGTTCCAAGGCCTGACCACGCGTTGACTAAGGAAATATTTTCGGAGGTATAATCGGGTGCGCTCGTTTAAGACCTTGTAAGGATGACCACGCAGGTGAGTAGTGGTGGCTAATTGAAAGAAATCCTCCAATTTTAGGGAGCAAATGTGGCCCCGGATTATCCGGAATGTCCAGCGCAGGCTGCACTGACAAACGAAAAAGGTCAAGTTTGATCAATCTCTCCTGATATGGTAAGTCCCTGAGACCATCAACCATCTTTGTCGCCCTGCGTTGCACTTGTTTAAGAAGCTCCATATCTTTCTTCAACCACGGTGTCCAAACTGGCATTCCGTATTCAAGATGTGGTCTCACAAAGGCGCCAAATATTTTTCCGAAGAGTTCAAGTCAATGGTTTTGAACGCTCGTCTGATCCAGTGCAGGGTACTAGTTGTCTTTTGAACGGACTTTTTACAGTGCTCTGTTTGCATCAAGTTTGCCATTGTCCATATACCCAGATCTTTTTGCGTCTCAACCTCTTTTAATGCGGTACCATTGATAAAATAACTGTCTTTCGGCGGCACTTTTCGCCCCGGGCTTGTGTGTAGAACAAGACACTTGGATATATTAAAGTTAAGAAGCCACGTGGACGACCAGATAACCAGTTTATCGATGTTCGACTGTAATCTCTTTGCGTCGTCAGTGCACCTAATTTCAGCCCATATTTTTATGTCATCCGTAAACATGACAGCTGCGCAATCAAGCTCATTGAGGCAGTTGTTTACGTAAATCAGGAATAGCAGTGGACCCAAAACTGAGCCTTGTGATGCACCACTCTCGACCTTTGTCCATTTTGAGGTTGAGTTTCCGACAAAGACCCTCTGTTCTCTGTAGGACAAGAAACGACTGATCCATTTACACATTTTTCCTTAAATTCCCACGTCCCATATCTTCTGCAGAAAAAGCCTGTGTGGTACACTATCGAAGGCCATTTTGAAGTCGAAGAATATGACATCAATTGGATAGCCTTTATCTGTGGCCTTTGTCCACTTTTCCTGGGAGAAAAGAGCAATCGTGAGGCAAGAGCGTCCTGGGCGAAAGCCGTGCTGGCCATCACATAGTATTTTTTTGCTATCGAGGAAATACATCAAATGCTTCGAAATAATGCGCTCCATTTCCTTGCACGCGATGCAAGTTAGACTGACAGGACGGTTATTGGCGCAATCAAGTCGTAAACCTCATTTATAGATCGAGGTGACGTTTGCCCACTTCCATTCTTCTGGGCGTTCGCCTTCGTCAAAAGATTTCTGGAAGGTGGCAGCCAGGGGTTTGCATAGTTCGTTAGCTAATCCTCTTAGTGCTAGTGCAGGAATTTTGTCTGGCCCTGATTATTTGGCAGACTTAAGTTGGAGTAATTTGGCCCTGACAGTGTTGTGCGAAAACTCTAGGTCCTCTATTTTGGGCCATGAGGAGGAGGGCAAGGGTGCAGTTATCGGTCGATGAGCGGAAGTACCGTCATCAAAAGTTGTAGGTTCTCGGGTGTAGACGGATTTAAATAAATCGGAGAGGAGGGAGGCTTTCATCTGGTCTTTGGTCGCCAGTTGTCCATCGACTGATCTTAGGGTAGGGATCAAGTCCTGAGATCTCTTCTTGCTTCGTATGTAACCGTTCAATATCTTGGGGTGTTCCAACGACTTGTGTTATGTGTTCAACTCGTACTTCTTGCGCAGTTAAGTAGCTATCTTTTACAAATGTTACGTTTTCGCTTATACTCCCGTAAGTGTTTATCGGAGCCGGTTAATCTGTAGTGCCTCCAGAAGCGCCCTGCAAGCTTGAGCTCATCCACTTCGGGCGATTTGTTCTTGTCTTTCTTCTGAAGGGACAGCTGAGACAAACATTCCTTTTCAACGTCGAGCTAAAGGTCATCCACTGTTCATTTGCCCCACCTTGGAGATCTGTTTGCCCTGATACCTCTGAAATTTCTCTTCTCATAAGTCGGAAGTCGCCCTGCCAAATGTTACTTTCCCATGTGTCGGAGGAGTAGGGTTTTGAGAACAGCGAATACTCGAAATGGAGCATAATATGGTCGCTTGACCCTAATGGGGGTCAATCCTGCAGGTCAATCACAGTTTCCTCCTCTCGGGTAAAGATAAGGTCAAGACAGTTCAACTGATGTCCTTCCCTAGCCCACGTTCTAAACGCGATGTTTTGGCAGAGCAGTTTGTCTGTGGCCCATTGTAGTAATTTGTGATTGAAGTTGTCTTGAAGACCCTGTGCAGTCCATGTCTGCCAGTCAACACCAGGAGCGTTAAAAACCCCAACGATGAGGATGTCTTTTTTCTCACTTACCCTATAAAATTCTGCAATGAGGATAGTGTCTTGGTCAAAAGTATGGTTTGGCGGGTGGAATGTCACCGAAAGCGTCAGTGGCCTGGCGTACTTAGCAGATATGGTAATATTTAGCATTTCCGTATCTCGTGCTGGGACCGGTACTTCAGCCGTGGCTGACAGCTTGCAAGTGACATAGACTATAAGCCCTCCTCCCCTATTTGTTCTGTCTTTCCTGAAAAGCTGATATCCTCTAAGCGGTTAATCAGAATCAGCGATATCTTTTGAGAGCCAGGTTTCAGTTAAAGCTATGAGGCCTTGGGTTTGTTTGTAGGTCGTGGACTGGGTCTGCTTTACCCAGACGGAAGGCTTTATTTATGATATAGGTTTCCCCATTCTTTATGACAGCACTGACGTATGCGTGTATTCGATCATAGTCATGTGCAACTCAATCCGTTGTACGGTCAAACGTGGACTCATGAGCAGTCTGTATGATAATACTGTTTTTCCGATTTATGGACGACTTCTGTAATGCCTCACCTGCAGTTCCGTTTGACTTGTCTTGAACAACTATGCAGTTTTGTCGGTCAAGGGAAACCCTTGATGTATTTCCAGTCTTACTGCTATCGGAAAACCCCAAGATGTTGTCAGTAATAGTTTTTGACTTTGTGTTTCCGTTACCATCACCAGAGATAGGGTTCTTTTGGAGGCTAGGATGGCACTGATCAGGTCTGGCATCGTGCTGCTCCCCTTCTACATTTGTGGTTTCCTTCTGTAATTTGTATGCAGCCTTAGCATACCCACTAGGAGTGGTTGATGTGCTGGGTACATTTTGCACGTTTGTTCCGGAAAATGAGCCTATAATTAGCGGGGTTTTAAATTCGAAAAGTTCCTCACGTGCTGTAATTGAATGCAGAGTATCAGTCCTGCAGACCGTTAGAGATGATTCTGTAGAATCTTGATCACGGTGCTCCTCGTCGAGGACAACTTGACCATTTCTGTTACTTGCCTGATCATTTTTGTGCGTAGACACTTCGGCGAGGGATGCTGCTACTGCGTACGATAGGTCCCCTCCCTCAAGTTCATGCATCGCCAGTTTTTCTTCGTGAGGGAGAAATCGAGAAAAAATTTTCAGCTATTCCATCTCCACTCTAAGAATATTAACCACCTCCTCAAGTTTCGTAAATTTGTTAAGAAGGGTAAAATATTATATGCAGGCTTCATCTTTATGAGTTTCATCTCTTAAACTTTTAAGACTTTTAGTTCACTTGGCAGGAAGACTTTTCAATAAGCTTCGTGACCGATCTTTTGTATTTGATGACTGAATTTGATCCTTACGGCTGCACGCTTCTATAGCTCCATCGGTTAGCCATTCGATTTCCACCCGAGGCATCCGCGGTTCGATTCCCAGCCCCGCTGGTAGCCTTGTAGCATTATCGAGAGCAATAGTTTCTACTTCCATTTTAGTTGCAAACGAAATGATTAAATTTGAAATGTTAAATTTGCCTTCGTGACTGTGACGTACTGTATTGACTGCTATTCAAAATAGCGAAAATCTTCCGACCGTGTGTAGAGTATTGCAAATATTTAGGCAGACTGAGTAAATAATACGTCTTATTGCTTAGAAGCACTTTCAAATACGTATAAACAATATGCAGGATATTCAGAGACAACTCAGCCGTTTGTAGATCATCGAGGTCCTGAATAACTGCTAATCTTCAAGAAAATTTAAGATCCTTGTAACGTAGTCTTTTTAGGCTGTTTTCGCTTGTTTGTTTGTAGGCTGCGACTTCAGTTCAACGACTGGAGAAACAAATTCCACTTTGATTCCGTCTTCTGGTGAATTTCGACACAATAAAAATTCCATAATGACGAGATTTTTGAATAGTTTCTCGAGTCCGCGAGAGTGTCCAGAAGTGTGAAATCCCGAAACGAATAAATCTCTTGGAGTCTGAAAAAGTTAAACTGATTTCGAAGGGCACTCCATTGACGAAAAATGCAAAATGTTTGGTGAATTAATTTTGGCCAGATGCGAAAAGCTTTATCAGACCTAGGCCAAACAGTTGTCCATTATGTGTCAGCAATCATTCGATACTGTAAGTCAGCAGAAGTAAAGTTGACAGTGAATGACTTTTACGAAATCCTTAAGTGCCTACCAAATGCATTTTAGTAAGCGCAGATTTAATGTACCCCAGAACGTTTCCGACTTGAGTCTACACTAGCCCCACTGTTTTCAAACTTGAGTGTTTTGGTTGCGCTGCTAGAACATCCTCGCTCACCAATTCATCTACAAAAGTTAATAGTTGCAGAAAGGGTACATACACATATTTAAGCTCAGTGTATTAGAAGTTATAGACTGGCTGTTTCAACTAAGCTACGACAGGACTCACACCCCACAGATATTACAACGCACCCCAACATGGCAATGTTAGTTTCTTCACACATTTAGCTTTAAGAGTACTTTTTTAATACCCTTTGAAGCGGTGTTTTAAAACTATTTCTAGGATTTCTAGGCACTGAAATGCTCCTTACAGTGGCCTTCTTCTTCTTCATCATGTAAGGTCACCTCGGTTGCCATTTTTTACCTTAACATAATCGCGATTAGCTTTTTCTCCACTTCCTGCATCACCTTATCACGCAGTTGCAGTTTCTCTTTGTAGTTCCTTTCCTGTTGTCCTTATCATAAGATAACGTCTATAGAAGTGCCATAGCCTTCAACTTTACATAAGATCACCTCAGTTGCCACTCGGACCTTTACGTTACTGCGATTAACCTTTTGTCTACTTTCTACTTCAACAATACCATTACTTTTACACTACTGCATTATCGGTTACCCTTTATGCAACACTATACGCAGCCAAATGAGACTTTCATGATAGACAAACCTACCTCGTTCACGATTACACGATAAGGCTTTCCATACAGTACCATTTTACCATACACCAGAACATACAGAGGCACATACGTAATCAGGCTTTCATTACAGGCTAAGCTACCTTTTTCACGATGGCACAAAAATGCTTTTCATACAGTACTGAGTGAAGAAACCTTTACGCAAGGATATACATATGTAATCACGCTTTCAAGATAGACTAAGTTACGTCGTTCACGATTGCATGAAAATAATTTCTGTATACTAGCAGTTTAAGGGAGGAAGGACACCTTTTTGCAAGAACACACACAAAGACATATGTCATCCGCCTTGTAGAATGGACTTAGTTATGTCGTCCACGATCGCATGAAAATGCTTTCATTATCGGAGCATTTTAGCAGAGGAAAAAACGGTTACTTAGAAATCTCTTCAGACACAAAAATACGTACAATTTAAGTCTTAATAGGTACTTCGCAGCTAAATGTTTATGAAAACACGCGATTCATTACTTCATGATAGCTGTAATTGGCAAGTAGCTGCGTCCGAACGTTTAGCCTGTTTTCATGGCTTGATTCTTCGGTAGAGTCTGCAATTGCAAAGATAGCCATCTGTGTGCTGTCTTAGCGACACTGAACAACATAAGGGAGCATTGTACTGTCCCATTAGACGGAAAACTGGGACTACTCTTATATAGGGTCCACTACCATGGTTATTTCTGCCCTGAAAGTCTTCCCAGATCAGAAAACCACCCACATAACTTCGCTTTACAAAAGCGGCAGTTGTGTACTTGCGAATACTTACTGGCCTGTCAGTCTGACCACTATAAGCTGCAAGGTGATGGATAAGATCATCAAGAAGAAAGTGATTACATATTGTGAAACCCACTATCTCTTTTCCAATGCGCAATATGGCTCTCATAGGGATAAGTCGTGCGCTACAAACTAGACAAGAGAACAGCTGCGAAAGACACCATACATGTGGCCTACATTGATTCCAGAAGGCTTCCGGCAGTGTTCCACACCAACGAATCTCGCACAAGTTTAGAAAAGGTGGGTATCGGAGGAAAATTGTTACGTGGATTGAGCATTTCCTCGAGGGTTGTTCGCATCTTGTGTGTAGGACGACAACCATCAAAGCCATCAGTTATCGAGATGCAATGCTCGGACTGACCCTCTTTCATTTTTTTATTAATGACTGAACAGGCGTTGGACTATGAGCGTGTCCTGTTTGCAGATGATAAAAATTATGGAAGGTCGTCAATAGTGCTGACGATGAAGATAATTTCCAGGAAAACGTTTGTCGATTCAGTTATTGGTCATGCAGATGGCTCCTGTACTTCAATTTAAAAAATGTTTTCTGCTGCGGCTAGGTCATCGAAATTTGTTCCCTGATACGTAATCTCATTCCAAGAAGCAAACATACAGAAAGATCTCGGCATGTGGATGAAAGGCAACTTCAAGACTTCTACATACATAATGTTGTAAGGCAGCTCAACATTCAAATTCAAGGTTGTACGCCATCAATCGGGCACTCACCGGTTATGATGAAGACTGCCTCTCGAAAAGCTTCGATACCCTCATGAGCCCACCTCTTGAATACGCGATGCAAGCATGGCGACTCTGGATGGGGCTGGATTATACTGTACTCGAAAGGGTGCAGCGGCCATCTACACAAGTATTTAGAGTTCAAGTGGTACAGTAGTCGTCGGCTATTAAGCCCACCTCGGGCTCAGACCAAATTGGGCTTAATAAGCGGCGGGCTTATTAACCGTGAACTTAATAGCCGGCGACTATTGTTCTACCATATTAAATACGCCTAAACAACCCTAATCTCTATCCTGTGGGTATTTTATACAAAACTTCCGGTTCGTGTATGGCTTGGACTGCGCTCTCATGTTTGACGACTTTCTCGAATGGAGTGATCGTTGACTACGGAAGGTTTTCCAAGCCAGAAGGCAGTAATAACAAGTAGGTAGAACAGCGTACGGTAACAAAAGGAGCTGACAAAGGGCTCTGCAGAAACAAGCTACTTACAGTTAACAATTCAGTTGACATGTGTCTGGTCTGATCCTATGAGCGCAGTTCACACAACCTGGGGCGCTCGACAGCCAATCAGCAGAAGGTAGAAAGCTTGCAAGAGAAGGGGGCATCAAGACGACCTTGAGGCATCACGCGACCGGCATGGTCAAAGGCAAGGTGAGTCACGCGGGGCGCTTCAGAAAATTTGGCCGTGAGAGTGCGGGCAGCGGAGAGTCACGTGTTGGTCTGCAGCCGGGCATGCGATAAAAGTGTCAGTGCAGGGCTGATAGCAGGACCGTTACAAATTTTCCTAACTCGCTGCTACAAATATTATACGGGGACGTCCCTTCAAACTGTATGTGCGCCAAGGATGATTGGATGTGAGGAAGTATTTTTTTCTAACCGGGTCTTGGACCTGCGGAATAACCTACCTGAGGACATTGTTATGTCCCAATTGGTAGACACATTCAAACACCGACTTAATATACATATGTTAAAGCACAACGTGAACCATGTGGCAGATTAACCTTGAAACACCAATGTACAATATGACTGTCCACATTTTCCTGAATGAAAACTTGTCACTATTTTTTCTGATTCTTGAGACTTCGGGGTGACAAAAAGGGAGTTCATGGGCGCAAGCCTATTTTTTCCTTAAATATACTGACTGACTGAGTGATGAGAGAGGGATGGGGAAGACGATAACGACTTTGATTTGGCTCGGTTGGCCATACCTAATTCATATTGGTTCAATGGTGTGCGGATGCTTTTAACCTTTTGCTGGAAACAGGCAGACCGTTTGTCTGCGAGAAAGCAGTACGTGATAACAGGGGAAGTGAGAGCGACCTGTCTGTTGACGAGATTAGCGTCGGAAGTCAGCCCCTCCAGCAGTTCCTGTCCCGTCTTATTGCCTTATCTCACCCTTTTCCTAGTTTCTATGAATTTTAATTCATGGTATTCCTCCAGGTGAGTAAATACTTGAAAGTGCGATCGCATGTTCGAAGGGCTCCTTTCTGTTCGGGCATTAGCTAGTTCGGTATTTTAGTGGCAGAGTACTCTAAAAACACCCTTTTACTGCCAGAGATTTAGAAAAACGCTACTATAATTTCCATAAAATGTGAGGCGAATTCGTTTATCCTCACTTAGGATGGCATACGAACGTGGAGACCATGGTTCGTAAAGGACGAATCAACCAACGACAAAGTTCTCAAAAGTAAGCAAAGCTCGTAAGCCACTGCATTTCATTAAAAAATTTTTATTAAACTTCTAGCTACTTGCTCCCAAGTCATATACTTCAGATATTGATGTATCTATGCGCTTATCTTGAGCATGAAGACTTGACCTGAAAACTGTCCTGTTCCTATGATGCTTCATTACCACATTTTCAAATTGTAGTGTGTGTTTGATGGGTTGTCGACTTGCATTCTGAGGTTGGTTATTATTACTCTTAGTAGAAACTTGAGCTTGTTTTAGTTAATCTTCATGAATTATTTTTTTTGTTCTTCTTTCATATAAAGACGACAAATAAAGATGGAATATATTGCGCATTTTTATGCACCGCGTGGCTCGACTACTGAACTCGCAAATGAGCCTTATGGATTGTCAGTAATCTTACGTTCGCCGCTTCATTCCCGACTTTACTTATACATATAAATAGTTTAGGTGGTTTAGACTCTTCTGCATGAACTGAAGATTGTGCTCGTGCGTACAGCTCTACGCGTAGTCCATCCAAACTACTGGAATTAGCTTTGATAAGTTCATTGACCTGCTGGTGCCCGTTTCATTTATAAGACGTAAGAACGTCCTTCAAGGGTCCGCATCGGTTCCAATTTAAAATTTGTCGTTTTTACATTTGATTATAATGCTCGATATGTTGGGGCCATCATGAGAACGGCTCATGTGAGCAGCAGTAAATATACTGATCAAGCCCAGTTTTGTAAAAAAAATTGAACATTTTGTTCGAAGCCTCCGAGAATGAAGGACCGTCTTGTCTATGGCTGTTACATTCGTAAGCGTATTCTCGATTTAGTCATATTAACAGCGATTTTTTATCGCGTTAAAATCAGATGCGAATTGGAGATACTATCACTCCAAGTTCCAGTCGAAACGAATAATTATAAACTGGAAATATTCATTAAACATAGAACAATAGTTTGGAGTTTTCCTTGATACTTTATCATAAACCGTGCACAAATAACTTCGATTTAACCAACCTGTGCTAGGTTGTTGATACGTGTTATCAAAGAATGTCCCTCATTCATATCCCTCTGAGGATCGGCAGTTCCGGAAACACCGTTTTCGCCGGGTGGACACAAAATATCTCATGAACTCGCAATGTCATAGTTAAAATTATAGCATAAAAGTGCAGTTTCGTGTTCTAATTTTAATGAAAGCAACTTTTGTTTTGAACCACTATTTATTTTTCGCGTCTTTTCATTCAAATATTTATAGTTCGCTTGAGTACATATCATCTATTGTATATATATCGGCCATGGTTTCTGTCAACTGTTAACCCGATATGTTGAATATTATAGTTAAATTTGCTAGCGAAATGAAAGGCAGCAGTTCCCCAAATTTTTCGAAGTTATTTTTATCTATATTTTAAAATCTCGAAGGCAGCGAAAACGCCTGGACGAGTACCATGTTCATAGTCTAGAATGCGCTCATTTTTGGCTTATTTTTGATCAAACGATACCGTTTAGCCCTCTTATTGCTCGTCCGTTCCTCAGAATAGTCTTTTTTAGGTACCAAACTGAGCTTGCAAACTGTGCTGAACTTCTATGTGACAATTCTTATCCCTCCAAATGGTGCCGGAGAAATCGCTGAACGCTTACTGCACCTATACACAATTTGCACGGGTTTTTATTTACCAATTCAGTAAAAGGTGCAGTTGGAAGTTGATACAGTTGGTAAATCCTTACTGGCTAGCGAGAACTGTCTTCTTTCTTTGAAGCGTCACGCGCAGAATTGACGGGAATGGCTTTCGGCCGTCAGAGCAACACTTGTGGGTCTTGTTCGTGTATCTGGCGCTGCTTCCCGAGAAATTACTGTCTCAGTCTTGCCTGAGTTCGAACCTAAAATGTTATCTGTAGTAAAATTCAAGGTAGTTTATCTCCCTCCATTATTGATTGCCATAATCTCAGGGACAACAGCGACCTGTGCCTTTTGGAGTACAATGAAGGGGAGCAAGAACTTCCCTGTTTACTTAAACGCGCCAGGTTTTAATGTTCAAATGAGTTAAAAATGGCCGTTGGTTAGTTCGGGCACATTCGTTAAGGGGGATGAATCCACATATGCACATACCGTACACGTGTAGGTCACAAACGACGTAGTCCACTACGTACCCCACGGAGTAGATGCAGCACTGGTGACATCCGCGCGGATTAGTTTATAGTAAAGCAGAATTACTCAACATCTTCGTTGTTCTCACTTCTCTGAAGCTCCTTACTTTGATGGTAAGCCAATGTCTTAACAACCGATGTGCACGAACTCTGTGGTGGACAAAGTCAACCAGCCTGTCGATCTGCTCTCCATTGCATGCATCGGACTATTTCAAAGACGACTTGGATCTCAGATGCATCGGAATGCCATAACGGCCACATTTAGAAGGATCAATAGCAGCCTTACTCTCAGTCCTCCAGTCATTGCGCTCTTCTCGCCACGATGACCTTCCAAGTCATGACTTATAGCGCGGCATCATGAGTTCAAAACGGTCGCACTCATTTAAATTAGGAATGTGCTGACATCTCTTTGGACTGGATTTGCCAGCTTGGCCTTCTTTCTTCAAGTTCTATCTTTCTACATGCATACTGATCAGACTGATAATTCAAATTAGTTGTCTTTCAAGGTTGGCCTGAAGACCACCTTAGAAGGGGCAATCTCTGTTTGCCTTCTAGTCTGACGGAGGACTAAGTTATCCCACCTAATAAGCCATGACTGTTAGGGCATCTTTATACTCTGAAGTCGCGTCGAGTTTACTTTAATGAGAAACGGTTCCGCAAGGTCGACGTCACTCATACTTATCCCCCCACCTAGAGGTGTAATTTCACGTGCGCGTCATGCCAAGCGAGGGAGATCAAACACAGTAGTCGGCACTATAACATGGCTAACGCTTTACTTCAAAACCTCTAATTCTTCATGCATTCCATAACCATTAACACTTGCAACTCTCTGAAGCTTCCGATTTTAGCCAATACAGGTTCTTTTATATCTGAACTTCGTCTACTCCTCATGGGTAAATCAGAACCTTAAACACGTCTGTAAGCAGAACTGCTATCTATAAAAGATGTTATGATGATCCTGTCAACTTTTTGAAAACTCTGGCATTAGTTCAGCTAAGTAGTAGGATGCCTAAGTAACTTCGGGTAGTCAAGTTTTACGCAAAAAGAAATATTACACTCTAAACGTAGCCCGCTTACTTCCACAGTTGTCCTTCGTTGAGAACTTACGTTTTCTACGTATCGTCATGGGAGAGCGAATTATCTGCCTCATCTTAAAGGGCGAGCTTGTCATTTTCCGTGACTTTACTTTTTGGTTTGAATTGTTCGAGACGTAAGTCCAACGTTAAGCACTTTATACACAGAGCTTTTGTTCCCTTCAGAAGTCATTTCCATAGCTAAAATCTTAAATTTACTTGTCTGCCATATAATTGTGTCTTTCCCTCATTGAGCTAAAGTAATTTCCTTTGAGCGTTCACCATCCTTTGTGTCACACGTGATGTTGATAGGCACATTGCAGCTCTAGAAGACTGGCTAATGCTGTTTTGCGTTTAGCTTTTACTACCATCTCAATTTAGGCGTTTTAGAGTAATCTGTTAGGCTGGCGAAGAAGTTTTTATACATGGTTTGTACCCCGCACTTTATAACCACGACACTGCCATCGTCGTAGAAGACAGTTCCCGTTAGCTTGTGGTTTTCATATTTCACCACAATTGGCTAGATTAAGTAGACGGACCGTGTGAGGTAGGTACGTGCAGACGCTGCCCGCCACCACCAGCTTTATCACGATCGGCACATCCCCGCCAGTTTAAACATCGTAAACGACGATAGCCACATTGTCAGCGACTTGGATCCCATATAATGAGGAGTGTCATAGAAGCTGCATTCAGAATCAGCCATTGAGACTTGTAAGGGTCTAAGTAGCGGGTGTACTTAGATCTCTTGTCAGAAGACACAGAAGTCACCAGAATGAGGAATTTATTGTGCGTAGAACCTTGAGTTACTCTTAGCCAGCAATCGTCACTGGCGAAACCAGGGCTAGTATTGAATACGTCCAGTCGGGCCTGAGAGTCAGAGTGAGGGAGAAAAAGCGGTGACAGCTGATCCTATATTATTGCGGAGCAAATTTAAGTGATTCCTAGACAGCCGCGACTATCTGGACGCGCGCTTGGAAGTCAGTTAAAACTTTTGAGGCCTGGGAGTCGGAAATAGTTGCCTACGATGTCGCATGACGTTGAGGCAACAAAAATTGAACAAAGAAATCGGGCAGCATTGTTAGCTGTCCGCCATAGACTGACTCTCCCTCTGAGAGGAACAAAGTTACCCAGTCTGTTCGTAGCCTTCCAAGCCACAACTTGTAGTGCTTCGTGATAGGTTCGAGCATACCAGATTTTTTATATCGAGCAGACGCTCCCTCTTCCATCTCCCATGCACCCGTTATCCAAAGTGGTCAGTAATTTGATGTTAGAATTGGGCGCCATTGGCTGGTGCAGTGTGAATCACGTGCCTAGATGTTGTATGGGATGTGTTTACTGAGCAGTCTGGTTAAGGCATACCGTGTCCCTTTGTGGCACCCATTGTGGCCCAGCGCCTGCACATCGCGGCCAGTTGTAAGGACACCACCACAATCACCACAATAACAAAAAAACTGCTATTACAAATATTACGGCTGCTGCCTCAACCACTATTGCTAGTTCTATTACTACAACCGTCGCTGTTTTAAATTATAAGGTATCATGGGTCCAGAGGGGCAGTTGGCGAGCATACGTAAGCTTTCGAGAGAGACAAAGAAAGAGAGAGAGAGAGAGTGCGGACGATTGCGTGAAATTAAGCTACTGTTGGCTATGCCAGACGCGGAGCTTGCAGGTGGTTATTCTGTGCGCACAAGACCGGCTTCCTCAATCGGATAGCGATTGCTCC
>JAYGXS010000001.1:83210871-83227186 GCA_036362985.1 Ligula intestinalis | reverse complement strand
TTCTGTGCGCACAAGACCGGCTTCCTCAATCGGATAGCGATTGCTCCTGTTGTTCCTAGCAGGCGCTAACCCAGGGACGTGGAGTAGTTTGGTAGGACTTTATCAATCAGTCGAAAGGTTTCGTTGGGGTTCACACGATGTTCAGAATGAACAGTGTGCGCGAAAATAGTGCTCTTTATACTCCTGACTTTATGTTATCTCAGTCATGCCGGGGAGGGGTGTTCCCTTAATCTTTTGAATAAGCGCTGGCTCGTGCGACCAAAATAACCTGCTCTGCAGGAACAAACAAATATGTAGTTACACATGGAGGTGGTCTGAGTCGGCAACCTCTCTTTACCTTCGCCGTGCAAAACAGGGTAGGTTGAGAATAATGCCCCAACTTTCGCTGCTGGGAAGGTTCGTGACACGGATTGGTCAAAGCGTCTTCTTAGAAGTTCACTTGCCGCATCCTTTTGAAAAAGGCACTTTCAAGAATGATGCCTTCTTTTCCACCATGGATGTGGTGGGTTCTATTTGTTTCGCCGCATATTCTTTGTGATGCATTTCTCAGGATACTCGTTCTCACGAAGCAGGTTCTGGATTTTCTTTAGCTCCATCTCAATACTGTCTGCCGAGCAAAGTTTTTGCGGAACGGGGCAGAACTGCAAAAACAGCCCAAGAAAAAGCATGTTAACTGTTCAGAGTGAAAGATCGAAAGATAAAGAGTGGAAATTTCTACATGGCTGAAGCATTCACCGCCACTTTTGAAGACCGCTGTTTTTTTGCGGGAATAGCCTAAAATTTGACCCTCACTGCTACAATCCGTATATCAACCTTACTCTCTCTATAATAGCTTTTATTCAGTCATGGTCTATCGAAGTGTGCCTTCGTTTAGGCTTTCCGATCACCACTTCCTATTTATTTCTTCGTGTAGTGGACAGCTTCCTAAGTGTTCTCGCCGTCCTTCAGCTTTATGATTAAACACATTTTTTCTATGTTTATTTTGAGGAAAACCTCCCTTTCTTCCTCATCTCCATTTAGATGCTTGAATGAAACTGTTCTGCAAACGAAACTGCACGAGAAGTTGAAATATCCCAACTCCCAACGATCGCCTACCTGCCTATTGCAAAATAATCAATTTGATCTGGTTAAAAACTTAGAGGTAAGAATTACATACCCTAATCATACCATCATTGTGCCTCTGTCCTATCTGTGAAGGTTGCCAGCCTTAACTCGATTTCGTTATGACAATGCAGCCCACACCAAGTTTTTGCATAGGGCCGAGTACTCTAAAATGTTGAATTATTGATAAAAACGAAAAACAGTCTCGAGTTCATTAATCTTATGTGGCAAGCTGGCTGGTCTGTATCAGTTGTGCCTTGTTTCTCGGATTTTTTCATACAGTAAATATTCCTTAGGTCCACAATTAGTGATCGCATGGAATGCGAATAGGCAAATACTTGTTTTTCGTGGATCCTCAATAGGTCTTTTTTATTGCACACTGTGCATATTGTGCCTTCTACAGTTAAATCACTTGGGGTAGATAACTGCATGTTACAGTATGTGACTGTTGCAGATAGTCGGCCGCTGGTAGGATGGGTTATTGGTTAACTTAGCTGCTGGATGCCTGGTGTGTCCGCAGATGGCGGATAGTGGAATGACCTTCAGCGAAGGCTACCTGCAAGGTAAGCAGGCTGTCGGGTCTTGCGAGTAAGAAGTCGCGGATCAGCGGTGACAGTTCGACCGGGACGCGGAGGGCTGAGGTGTGGCAAACCGACTGCAAATCACAGTAATGACACTGCGGTGGCATGGTGACCGTGAATTGCCATTAAATAAATTTGCTTGTCACCCCTGCCTTCTGATTAGGTTCTTGAGCCAAAGCGCTCGGAGGGGGATAACCTCGAATAAACAATCCGAACAGATGTTAGGGACCCGTTTGTACTCAAAATCGCCTAAGGTGTTTTGTATCTGTCACACTGGGTTGAACCTTCCAGATCCGCTGCCGAAAATCGGCATGCGTGGGGCGGTTAAATGCGTGACATCATCGAGGCCGCGTAGATCAGGTATGAGCACAGCCGTATTAATTACAAATCAGTAAGGTGGGAGGGATCCACGTGAGTAGTGGGATCGCCGAAGAAAAGGATTGAAATCAAGAAGTGAGGAAAGTTTTAGAACTCATTTAGAACTTCTCATTTGTATGCTCTTTGGTGATAGAGTGCTCGTTCGTGTATTTTTTTAGGTTCAGCCAGATGTCCCTCTTCTGTCAACTTCTATGTGCTGGCACTGAAAGCTTTCGCTCTGCAGACTTTTGAGTGCCAACATACAACCACACATAATTTACTATTGAACGAGTAATTTGCCAGCACAGGGCCCTTAAACCGGATCTTTTGTGAATACGTATTGTGAGTAACAGGGGATTTTATCGAAAAAATACGAAATCGCAGGGAAAAAGCATGCGCCATCTACGTGGAGATTTTTTCTTGTCAAGTCTTATTGGCGACTAAGAAAACTGTGCCATACCGTAGGTTCCGAGCGTGAGTGTGCTTTTATCGCGGCCCAGCCATGCATACAGTGGAACCTTGGGTTAACGAGTTTAGTCCGCTCCGGCACCGAGCTCGTCATGTGAAACACTTCCTGCGAAACGCAGCCAATCAAACTGAAGCAGCTCTCTGATTGGCTGCAGGCGACCGATGACCCACGCCCGGGACCAAGACTCCCCGGCGGATACAGGCACGCACGCATGCACACACTGATGACTCTTTAACTGAGCGAAAGCTCATCAATTGAAACACATTTTCTGCTAGTGACTCGCTCGTTACCTGAAATGTTCGTAGATGGGGCTGCTCGTCACCTGAGGCTCCACTGTAACCTTTTCCCACCGGCGACACTTTGATCATAACCGACCTTAGTTTGGGGGCCACAAAATGTGCTTCTGCTCTTTGATTTGGCTTTACATTCGAGTATTGTACACCTTGAAGTAAACATTCGCAGGTCACTTTCACGATTTAGCACTCTGTTCAGTCGATTATGGAATTTCAATGAGCCTTTTTAACTCTTGTCCTACGCAGCCGTACCAATAGGTTTGTGTGTCGCTTTCCTTTTCAAGGTCCCTAAAGGTCATTTTCTTTTTATTCTTCTCCGTGTTGCCTAGAATGGCCGCAGCCGTCGTTGACTCCCGAGAGGAGGAATTATCGAAACTGAAGCAGATGGTGCAACAACTGCAGCACCAAAATGCCATTCTGCGAAACCAGAGTCTCACAGCCGATTCCTCTGAAGTGGACGACTTCTCCGTATGCAGCTCTGTGAGCAATAACATCTCCGGCAGGACTCTTGCTCCCAAGGCCCCGGAGCCTCTTTCCTCACGTGTGCAGGCTGCTTCCGCTGTCGCTCCTACCACTGGCCCCAAGACGACACCATCCACCGCAAAGCCCACAAAGCCGTCAGCTCCGTCTTTGCCGACTCCTGTGGTGCTAGATCTGCCGGAGGAAGAGTGTTGGCTCTTTAGGTCTCCAAAGGCTGAAAACTCGTCTCTCTCAAGCAAACAATCCTCCCTGCTTTGGGCACGTGAAGTCTTCGACTCACCCGCCTCACAACTACACCGTCATCGCCATGATCTGCTTCATCGACTTGAGGCTATTTTGACTCTTAGTGGTTCTGCCGGTAGTTCGGCCATAAAACCGCTTCTTTTCGGCGGTAGTGCACCCTCGCTGGCCGACTTTAATTTGGCGGACAAAAACGTGCACCCCTCCGCCGCCGCATCATCTTCAGTCATCCCGGGCAGGCGCGAAATTCCTAAATCGACCCTCTCTCTATCGCCAGCGCCTCCTGTGACTGGCTATAGGCGAGAGCGCGGCCTTTACGCCAGCGTAAATACGGCTACTTTTACACGACCTAGGCGACAACACTCGGAGACAAATAGTCAAAAACCAGAGGGCTGCGCTCAGTCGATGAATCTACGGGCCTCAGATGCCGCCTTCCAACCCTCCCTCTATGGTGGCGGTACCTCACCAGCTGACAAGTCACCCTTCAAGGCCTCGGGTTCCTGTGACGACCTACAGAACGTGGAAGACCTTCAGGTGATTGCTCGCATGCAGGAGGACGACTTAAAGGCCCAGGTTGCTGCCATGAATGCCGGAGTGATGGGAAAAAATGGCAGTCAGCAATCACTCGCCTCGAACCGTAGCAGTACCGGTGGTGAGCCGAAAAGTGGCTCACAGAGTCCTTATTCGAGCACTACTAGACTCTATCAGCCAGCACGTAGTCAACGCAGCAGTCCGAATGGACGGACGCAGATGAGAGCGCCGCTGGGCCTTCGCCCGCGCTTGAGCAACGGTAGCAACGACAGTATGAACGAAGTTGGTGGCGTCGCTGGTGATGCGCCCCTAGGCATCTCTTTGGGTCATGACTACGGTCGGAGGGCTTCACCCTCTCCACCTCTGCCAATGAAGTATAGTCCCGAGTCGCCGGGTTCCACTGTTAGTGGCTTTTACAGCCTTCCGCACGCACCGCCGCCACCCGTGGGCTTCGCTGTCACGCCCTACAATGGCGAATCCCTAAATACGGCCGGTGATAGCCAGCTGCCACGGGCTGTTATTGTTGGTCGGTCTCACAGACCCCTGCATGGCGGTAGTGCTCTTCCTACCGCTGCTACGCGTCTACCCATGGCCTCTGCAAAGCTCGGTGGTATGCTGATCCAGCCCAGGCGGTCTCAACTCACCAATGGTAACGCTATTTTGTCGCAGGATCTGAAAACCAGTAGTAGTCAGGAGACCATTCCACAAACGCTGCCCTCCTACGCCTGGGGTGATGTCCTTCCACATGCCAGCCAGCCCTTACAACACACAGGTGAACACCTAAGATACAGCAGCAGTGAGCAACTGGACAATCATGCGGCAACCCAGCTGCAGCAGCAGCAGCCTTACCCGCGACCTCGTCGTATTCCCGTGCCACCACCACGCTGCGGCTCCGCCCTCTCCTCCATCCCATCAACCAATCAGAACGCGCCCCAGTAATTTGCCTACCGAAGACCTCCGCCGCACGCATTTCACACTCACTACCACCACGAACAAAAACTGCGCCCCAGTCATTCTCCCTTTTCTCTCCCTCTCTGTGTGTCCTGAGTTTCGCTTTCTTGTTTACGCGATCGTTATTGGCGTCGCGAACTGTCTTGTCGTGATCGCCTACTTTCCAAAGGTTGGGATAACAGCGTTTCCCGCGGTTTCACACACCCAGACCCTGTCTAGGACAGAGAGGAGTGAAGCCGTCAATCGAGCAACGCAATCCATTTCTATTTGTGCATACATGCATTTATTTTTCAGCCCTTTATTGCTATCATCCACTTTCACATACCTCCCGCCCACCCGCTCTCCCCTAATTTTTTCTCTCTCTTCTTTTGTTGCTTTTGAATCGTAAAATTAGTGTTTTATTTTTACTGTCTACACGCGCCGACAATTGATTTACCTGCGTTTATACACCCTCCTCACAGCCGAACTGAAGAGGGTTGGGTTTCGACTATCATGATAATAACGATGGCATTTCACGTTGTGCGAACAAATACACACATGCCAACCAGCCAGCATCACGTAAACACATGCATATTTCGTTAAAGTAGTCACGCTACTTCAAACTGTTTATCACACTTTTGTCACTCGATTTTTTTTCAAATAAACAGCTGCACGCGGATGATATCTCCTTTTGGAAGTGCTCGGTATCTGCTCCTATTGCCTCTTGGATGGGGTTGCCTCAATATGTTAACTTTGGCTTAGATGACCTTGAAGCGGGAGGAGGAGGAGAAGGAGAAAGCGGGTGATTTGGCCGCGTCAAATGAAGGTAAATGCTGCTTTTACCAAGACCGGATTTTGGCTTTGAACAATAGATGGATGTGTCTTGTGCTCATGTCAGACATACTCATCGCACTCTCAGGGTTGACAAGTGTTCCGTCAGTTCTCCCGACAATTTTTGTGGTAGATGCGCCGAACCAACACAGGGACCAAATCAGGACACTTCAGGCATTATTTGGGTTGCGCTTCCCTTACAAATGCCGAACAGCGGGTAGGGGGGGGGGGCGTGATGGCACGCGTAGGTGCAGTCTCAGGCACCAGGGACCCCTAGCCTTTACGGAACTGCCACTCTGTGGGATCTGAGTCAGGCTTTGCATCTCTCGCCGGCTGCGCCCGATCCCTCCTGTGGTCTTCTTGACTCTGTCTTGACATCGTTCACAAGCGGAAGATGCAACGTAAGCTTATCTACACGTAAGTGAACGTCCCTGTATCGCCAGGCTGTGGAGCACAAGTGGACATCGGCCTTAATCAACTGTCGTGGTCGGTGTGGTCTGTGATATGACGTCAATGCGCAATTTCAACCCCAAAAGTTATTCAAACAGTTATACGCAGGGCGTTTGAAATGCGGTTTTATAATCTCAGTGCGTTCTTGTGGTGAGGATTGACAAACTTGCAGGAACAGTTTGAGTTCCTATAAATACTGCAAACTCCTGTGCATGTGCTACCCTATCTGCTATTGTTCTTTGACTATTTCTCTGATGACGAAACCCCGGCGGATATCGAAACATCAGGCGTATAAAAGTATTGTCCCAGCGATCGAGTTGTCTTCTTCTTCGTTTTGTTTTTATTCGCACGTAAGTTTGACTTCTTCAGAAGTCAAACTTGGCGAACGTGCGTTTTCAGTTATTCCTCGCTGGCCCTATACAGTAGTGTACGTTGTGGAAGAGCAGCCAAATTGACTACTCGTCACGGGCAGAGGGTTAAGCGTCGTCGAACAATGTGAGAACTGAGGGTAATTCCAGTTAAGTGTTGTTTGGGATATGGCGAAGGGGGATAGAAAGGTGGGGAGTCTGCCGGTGAGTAATGCTTATAGTTAATCGCTGTAACGCGACGTAGCCAGACGCGGAGACAAACCTGCAGGACTTAAATTGCGTTCGGTAGCTTAATTGCTTGAACAAACGCCTTTTGTGATCGATTTCTTGCCGTACTCCATTGAGACTGATTATATTGATCGGACGACAAGACGCCTATCCGAGCGGATGCGTTAGCATCATCCTGCCTGGCTGAACCAAGGCACGGCAAAGTCTATTTCTATCTGTATGCATCCGAAACATATCTTGTGCTAACTGCGACATGACCGTCTCCCTTCAGCGTAACGGCTGACACAAGCATCCGTGTTTAAACAATTTATCAGTGGTTGTGAGGAGAAAAGTTTCATTAGCACTGCGAAGAACTAAGGGATCGCGAGGCATGTCCTACGGACCTTTTAAAATCTACTGCTAGCTTGTGAGGCGCTCGTTTTGTTTGTCGGATTCTTATAGTATTTCTCTTAATCCCTTGCCTTGTGCGGGTGGCCCAGAAATATTCAGGACATTCTTTTTGGGACCTTCGATTTCGCATTCTAATTTTCGGTTCTGAGTTTAGACATTTAACCGCGAAAAGCAGATCACATGAAATGATGATGGGTAATTACCCCAGGACAATGGTCTTTGTCCTTCTAGCGACTTCCTCTGTGCAGGAATACTCGGTTATCCTCTTATTGTTCGTGATTAAAACTTTACCGACAACGACAATGCCAACGGGACAGGGAGCACCAGGGCCTGGCACACCGACTGCCTTATTAAATATCACCGGGCCTCAGGACGTCATTGTACCATTGCGATTGTGAACCGCCATTAAATTAGTTTTGCTTATAACGGCTGCCTTGTGATTGAACTCCTAAACCAAAACACTATGGGAGGCAACCTTGAACAAAGAATTCTGGTGACTGTGCAGGGCCCCATCTGCACTCAACCCTCCTAAATTAACTTAACAAAAATATCTGATTCCCTTTTTTCTAAAAATGGTATTTCTAGACACCATAAGGTTACATTTAATATTGTTTTTATGTCTTGAGTTCTCCTAAACTCGTTATTTGTTATTTAATAGCTTTGGTCCATTCGTTGGTACAGGTTTGCGAGTGGTAAGCAATCTGGACTTTGCAGCCTATCGTGCATAAATACCACAGCGCATCAGACAGTATTGCGGAGTTTTCCTTTAATTGTTTTGCCAACTTTTCTGCACAGATCACTCCTTGTAGCTACGTATTTGAGTGCACCTGTTGATCGTTACTCCTCGGTATCCTTTCTACTATCTTTTTTGTAATTTTAAACCCACTTTTCGGCTTATTTAAACGGAAAATGTTATTTCCTAGAGGTAAATCCCTAACGAAAAAAGTGTCGTTGTGAGCGGGGGTAGGATCTAATATTAAAAGTAGCGACGACGACTAGCCAATTCCGCTGCTCGAAACGTCACACACGAAGGATACTCCTCGTGATGAACTCGTAACCATTTATTTGCCCGTACCTAGTAAAGTCCGCCTATATTCTACATGCCGCGTGCATTCTGCTTAACGAGGCCTTCTGATTTCCCCTCTATCTGCCCGCCCACACGCCCTCTGGCGTGCGCCCACGCACAGATGGTACCAAGGACGCTCCGGAGAGGCCGACCTATGCACAGGTGCGTCAATTTGTGGACGACATGGCGTACTTGCGCGGACGTAAGGGCTGCGCCGCCGACGCTTTTGGCAGGGATGAGGTGATCGATGGTGATCCGGAGGAGTCCTCACCGGCTGCCCTGCTGCGCACCTCGGCAGCCCGTCTCCAGGAGGATCGTGTTCAGCTGCTGGAGGAACTGCAAAAGCTGGAAGCCAGCAAACTTCGAGCCAAACAGCTACTTGCTTCATTTGGACGTCTCTAGTTCTGCCCCCCCCTATTGCCCTCTGCTTGGTCTTTCATTGGTCCTGTCCTCCCCCTGAAGACGACTCTTGGCCGTTATCATCTCTGGTGATTTTTCTGTCTGTATTTTGATGAAGGAAACATTTTGAAGTTCTTTATTATGGTCCATCTTCTACGTCAGTGATGGGACATCCGAGCCGCCCTTACATATATTGGTCGTTGGGTTGCGTGTAGTTCGTGTAGACGAGCTGTTCAAGATGTGTAGCCACCGCGCTTACATCAACAATTTGACAACAGGCTAGGACAGTGAAGAGGGACAGGGTTTGTGCCTACCGCTGGGAAATCCATCCGCACCGCGTGTCAGTGTGTTCCTCACTGAGGCGCTTGCATTACAGCACATCACAGGAATAATCGTGCCTTCGGGGGTTACCAGCGAATGGAGGTAAATTGGTCCTCAGGGGAGGATTTTCAATTGACTGGTGACTGTAAGCCAGACTACGATGGTTCCTTCACCGCGTATGAGTGATCCGAGGCAATCTTACAGAGAGCTGATATCTGTACTGGGGACCGCGTCATGCGTGGCATGTATAGATGAACAGTTAAGATGTGCCAACTGGTGTGTTCGCGTATGGTGTGTTGTAGCCTATCACAGTCGAACTGTCTCGCGTGCTGTACATCTTCGCTGGTTACTTTATTTGACGCTTAATATGATATCCAATCGGTTAGAGCCCAAGATGCAGTGGGCGCCTGTGATAGGTAAGACAGGATGGATTCAATTCAGCCCGACGTTAAATAATTAGATGTGCTTTAAAACTACTCCCAGCTTGGAGGTTTGCAAAATGATGGATTACCCCTCCCCCTTCTACTAAGCACTGACAACCAGGCTACAATTAATACTACTACCTAAACCTTTATGGGATTCGCGGCCATACTAAGTCCAAGATTTCCAAATAAACCTCATGGATTGTGGTTTAGGATCACGTGGCTTTTAGCTAGCTAGCACTTCTGAATGACCACCCATGTTCGAATTATGGGGTGTGGTCATGTACCGGCGCGTGAAGCTTATGGGGGGGGCATGTTTATAGAGACTTGTCACTCTTGGTGTATTGATTCAAGAATAGGAATTACCCTAGACGTTACGGATGTATTCGAGTAACTAATCTGCCCCTTACTTCAAGTTGTTGCAAGGTATTTCAAGAAGCAGTTGTGAACGAGGAAAATCACATTTCAATCCCACTAAAAGGACGTCAAACATTCATGAAACCGATTTTTTTTAGGAGAAACTCTTCGACGAGTCTGCAGTTATGCGTAAACTTGAGACAGAGTCAGACAAATATTCTATCTTTTTAAGAAATACTAAGTGCCTGCGAGATAAAGGTCAGTGCATTCGAAAAAGAGTTACCGTAAGTTGATGTTAGGCGTATGGTGTCCAAAACAGTGAAAATAAACTCTCCACCCTCGAAGGTTGGCGCATCATCTTCAGAATTAATATCATAAAGCATGCCGCAGCCCAGCGTTCAAACAGAATGCAGTTTAAGTAACATCGATGGAGCATCCGCCAGACGAAATACATGGTCTGATAGAGCATATACGTAGGATTATGTGCGATGGGATGCTTCATTAGCACGATTGGCCACCCTACCCTCGAAGCACTCCAGTTCAACTTCCTAGCTGCCAATCGATGTATTGATCTGGCACCTACATACAAAGTCCTATGTAATCATCTTCAGAGCTGCGGCACTGGTAGTTACCCGGTTAAGGACCTCTAGGCCTCTCGCTTATTCGGTTGCTGAGGTCATAACTGACCATTGAAGATTCGGAAAAGTGAACAGACGGTTCCGGTATTCGATGCAACTGGAACTGAACGTTCCTCAGCATTCCTGAATGTACAATCTTCTAGCGATTGGCTTCAGTCACGATGCAAGGGAGATGTATGACCATCTTTCGCCCGTATCCAGCATTGTCTGTGCTTCACAGATGCGCAAGCTTGCCCCGCGGGTGGTATTAAGCAAAATAATGCCAGCGCCGACGTAGCACACATCATACGCGTAGTATAGTGAGAAATCTGGAGGGGGCAAACCAGCCTGCAGGGAATGCTGGTATTTTGAAGCGTCAGATGGTCGACGAACTCCGTTCGGTCAGCTCCTCCCTGCATTAGTCATCTTTCTCATTCGTCTTTTCCTCTCGCTTTCATTTTCACTTTCTCTTGCGTCTCCTTCTCTTGATACTATTATTTATATTACTACACTTCATCCTATACTTAATTCGAGAATCTTTTCCCCTCCTGCCAATGCTAAATGTGGGTTTCTTCGGTAGCGGATTGCCACTTACTTGTTTTACATTACATAATTGACAGATGAACTCAAAAAGCACAAACAGTTCAATCTTCCTATACAAACCAGCTGTTCCTTTCAGAAACCCAGACTTTGTAGCTAAACGGCCTGTCTGCATTTAAAATGTTTAGCAGTTCTCATCGTCTTCTTGCCAAGATTCTTCCATTGTTAACTTCGTCTCATCGTCCGGACATGACACGGCCTACTGAACTTTTGCCAAATCAATCCGGTTTAATGTCACGCACAGTGCAGTGTTCCTTTTAAAAGGTACTTTAAGAATAATTGATTCAGTCACATTTTCACACGCCTTCTTTGGTTATCCGATTGTCACCTGCATTCCTTGTAGATCAACATTTTTGTTTTGTTCTTTCGCAGTTAGTTGTCCAGCAAGAGCAGAATACGTGGATAACAACTGCATTTTTTGAGAAAGAGATATTTTCGACCAGTAACTCCGAATCAAAAGGATGATTCGAAAAATATTTTTCAATAAAAGTTTCCTCCTTCGAGCTTCCGGTTTTTTGATTATGTTACTTTTGCAGGCCCTCATCAAACAGCTATAATTCCCCGCAAACAGGTTCGAAACGTGATTTTGGGATCCCATTTGACTATCATTCCAGATCTATGTTTCAATCCAATTGCATGCTGGGCCAACCGGCAAAGTTCTCCGAGTAAAATTCCTTTTTGCTAACATTCGCATCTGATGCCCGCATAGGTGAAGCTTCTCTCAAGTTTCATTTCACACAACGGTTCATGTTTCGACAGCTGCTGAGTTCCTGCGATCAAGCCGCATTGGCAACGCTCACAATCTACCCTACTGCAATATGCCACTTGAGGGGAGGGGAGAGACTTGAGCCCTTTTGGAAAGGTCAGTGGGAAGTAGAAAATGAGCAGGGCACCGACGAGGGCGAAGGAAATGTTAATTTATTTTAGCATCCCACAGAAACCGTCCCTGCTAGTGCTTCGCGCAGATATCGCTTTACTGACTGCGCAGCTACACTTATTTCATTAGAGGACGTGGCTCTTAATTAGCTGTGAGCTGTTGCGAGATCATTTGGGCCAGAAAATTGTGCATTTGCTTTTACAGAACCTGAAGTAACTTTGAGAACATACCAGCTTGATTTTGATACTTTTGGGAAATCGACACTTCTTCAATGGTAAATAACTATATCTTTTTAAGAAAGCAGCATTTTCTGGACTAACAATTTTATAATTCAAAAATATAAATAATCAGTCGCATGTTAGTAAGCACGAATAGCGCAGAAACGTTGCTATTCAATAAATTCCTCTAAATAATGCAGTAATTTATGCTCAAATTAATGAAAAGTTAACCGAATGCGGTATTCAGTAGTAAAAGGTGCCTTTTAACGCTTATTAATAATATAAATCTGGGGCCAAAACAAACACTTTTTATGTTCTCTTTGTGTACCGTTCTTTTAATTTTCGTAGATATATGGGTATGGCTAAAGGACAACGGCTGATAAACCAAACAAGCCAGTCCGGTCTCCACTATGCTTTCCGGGGTAAGTCCCCGCCGCATTAATGGTTGCTTTACGACTGATTGTGAGGGTTCTGGATTGAGCATTAAGGCACAGTTGAACGATCATTTCCCGCAATCCCACCTAGTCGGTAGCCCACACAGACGAAATGGGCCATGAGTTCAACTTCGTAGCCGCTAAGACAAGTCAAGGAATGACCGAAGCCTGGGTATTTGATGAGAACTCAATCGATCGATATATTGATCCGGCGCCAGCATACGGAGCGCTGTAAATTCAGCTGCGCTTCCGCGTCTTTGGTTGGATAGTTCCGCCAAATAAAACTTGAGTTGAAAATCATCAACTACTGTCGAATAAATATGCGATGCCCATTTTAAAAATGAGTTGTGCCACAAGTACTACTGACCCTGTATGATAAAGGTATTGCACCGTTCTTTCGCCAAAGAAACTAGTTTAAAACCGAGACACCTGGTTCACTAATGTTATTGATGCTACATGTGACAGTAGCGATGTGCTCTGCTTCTGAGTGGGGCCCCGACTTTCATTAAGCAGTTTCTGGTATACGAACTCCAAAATCTAATCAAGGTAATCATTTAATTAATTATGAAGTGCAGTAAATGAAGCTAAGAATGCGAGACATGACGGTTTAGGGTCAGACTAAAAAGTTCGGTTAACATTTGAGTCGAAGACAAGGAACTACAGTGAAATAAACACTTTATGTCCCTGCTACGCAAAATTATTCATTCCAAAATATGTGCTTGTCTTCGCCTTAAAGTATCATCGAAATTTCGGGTCTGATTCTTAGCAGTAACGTCTCGGCTACCCAAATCTATGTCTTGCACTTTACAATTTATGAAATACACTAAGCACCGACAACTTAATAGCAAGGAACGAAGGGAGGGCGGTCTCTGAGTTGCCTGCTTTTCCCCATGACTTGTCAACAACGGACACTCACCTTTTGTATACCGAAGTCTAACCAAGCGCGGGTATCAGGTATGTAGGTAGCGCTTGTTTACAGTGACTAGACAAATAATTGTACCGTGCGACGAGTCATAAGTCACAATTTCTCTAAACCCTCTTTGCAAATGACATTTCGAGGACATTCGACAACTGAATCAATCGCATGTGCTTTCATTCCTTTTACGGCTATTTATTTTTGCCCACATGTGGGCCAATCAATACGCATGCACACAAGGATTTGCTGAGTTAGGCATTCCTTCTCCAAGGTTTCAGTAGAAACGAGTATTTCAGTAGGGGTCGATTGTAGAATTTCAGAGGCAAAGCTAACAAGAAATGGACTTTCGCTTTTGTTATTTTTTAAATAGAATTTTGAAAAACAGCATTCTTGAAGGGAAATCTAGCTACCGGACCTCTTGATGCATCGAAATTTGGTCAACGGGCTCATGGATAGTAATGTTCTTTGCATATTTTTGGTAACAGTTAAGTTGGGCGTCCACTTAAAATACCCCCTAGCCCCAGGATTCTGTCTTACGGGGCCGGTGGTATTAGTTTAGTTTACTTCTCAGTTTATTAGTTTAATTTCAGTTTAGTTTTTATTTTAGTTAGTTTGGTTTTTTTAGTTTAGGTTGGTGTATAGTAGTTAGTAAAGTATGTTGGTCTAACATTGGCAGTAGCTTACTAAAGAAAGCAATAAACTAAACCTAAAATTAAATTGTTGAGCTAACTAATAAACTAAAAGGTAGTCTAATCTCAAACTGAAGCTTTTGCAACTTCAAGTAATATCAGGACTAGGGGTGAGTGGCATCTTACGTGGGCGACCAATTGAACTGTTACCCTCTTTTTTTACTGAAAAAAAGCCTATTACAGTCGAGGCTAATAAACAGCTTCCGCATTCTATCACTAAAAACTGTCATAAGCCGCTCTCTGGTTTTCGAAAATATTCACTCACCATTAGTCCCTACTAGTTAGTGATTTTTAACTGTTACCAATCTGCGGTAGCTATCACTTCATAAAATACTGCTACCACCGGAACACACTACCAGTGCTGTGGTATTCCCTGTGATCAGTGAGTGTAAGTAATGTATATAGTTATATCGCAAAAGGAGTTAAGGCTACGCCGGTTAAAGCCTAACTACTGCGACCTTCCAGGTCTGGCTCCTTAGAAGATGAGAGAAGACTTGGAAAGCCAGAGGAGTAGGAACAATATATTGTTCACAGAATGAGTTGAAGAAGAGTTCATAGGAAGGTTGACTCGGTCTGGCGTTCCTTCGACTGTGAGAGCCATGAGTGAGCGCAGCGGCGGCGCGTCCGCGCCGTGAGGGGGCAGAAGGCCAAGTGACTTCTGGCGTCAGTAATCGGGGGCGGTAGCCAAATCCTCTCTCTGTCTCGTGGCCTTGGTGGTGATTGGTTGGACCACAGGAAGGTAGACTGGCGTGGGTGGTGAGTGCCTCATGCGCCAGTTCCGTCTGGTCGGGGGACAGGCCGAAAAGTACACACGCGCGAGGGCCTGCTCTGGGTGCCCTTGTTTGTGATGTCAAGAGTTAGGCGGGCCTCAGGCAGTAAGGACCACCACAGTTATTCCTGCAGTCTTGATTGCCAGTTGCAAATAATAAACCTACGGATGTTTGCGAAAATCTACTGTCCCCTCCAACGAGGTCCACCGTGTGTCCCACAACAGTTTGGCTGCAGGAATCGCTGCTTGTGCGTAGATTCGGTTCTAGTGATAGTAGACTTGTGCATCATTCTCACTGCCCTAATCCACGGGCTTTTCAAACTGAGCCGCCATTTTCCTCCCTCCATTCGCATGTGCATTTCCTTATGTATACATCGGTTGGCTTACTTCGCCCATTTTACATCGATTATCATCCCTCTTTGTTTATTTGAACTACAGTGAGGTCATCAGTACACGGAGCCAGTGTTTTGTTGAAAGCAGTTCAGTTTGGCCTATATTTGAGGAATTTTCCACGGACATTTATCCACGATGTCGAGAATTGCAGTCATTGACGATTATGCATTGCTTTTGATTTCCCGGTGTTGGGAGTTTGTGCGCCTTATTTTAGTCATTGTGAATGGAGGACGTTTTTGCTGAAAATGTTCGGAAGAATATTCTCAAAATAAAGCGTATCTCTCTCTCTCTCACTCAAGAAAGAGTCGAGACAGAATCGGGTGGAGGTGTCCAACACAGCGTGAGCTTGCACCCACGTGCGACATTTTTACGGGTGTGCAACCCTTAATGACGTCTGCCACGCCCTGATTTGCGCATCTACTGCGTGGCCCATTGCAAGGGCGCGAACCAAAGTTTAGAACACTGACTCATTTGGCCACGCAGCAAATATTTGGCGCCAGGCCGGCAGGAAGTTACCCTTAAGTTGTAGACCTATAATCCCTATATTTAGTTGACCCAATTATGAAAAAAAACTCGCGGCGTCGGCGGGAGTCGAACCCACATAGAAAGGAAGGCCAAAACCCCCTAAATAATTCCTATATTAGGGATAGTTTTCAGTTAACGATGAGGACTAGAAGAAGAAGACTCGATCGCTGGGACAATATGTTTATTCGCCTGACGTTTCAACATCCGTCGCGGATTCATCTTCAGAGACATTAACAGTAACTGAAACGGGTAATGCATGCACAGAAGTTTGCAGTATTTATAGGATGCAGTCATTACTGCAAACATACAGCGACAATTAACGTTAATTGCCTTCTTGCGCGTGGGTAATTTGTTGGACGGTACGCGGGCTTTGATCTGTTGAACTTTCATCACGGACGGTGGGCTCGGGCGTGATGATTGTTCGGCCATCTGGTTCTCCGGTGTTGTCGTAGGATGAGGCGGT
>JAYGXS010000001.1:83197564-83210861 GCA_036362985.1 Ligula intestinalis | reverse complement strand
ATTGTTCGGCCATCTGGTTCTCCGGTGTTGTCGTAGGATGAGGCGGTGGCCTGCCCTTTCCTCAAGTGACGACTTGCTTTGGCCAAATTGAATCTCAGGATTGAATATGGATTGGGCAAATCGTTGCACTTGTTTATGGATTGGGGGCCTGTGAACCATGACTCAAGTAGTTCTCGGCTCACCCGATTGCTACCTCTTGCGAGAATTTCGGCCTCATCAAATTGGAACGTGTGGCCGGGTCTCGTCGAATGAGCCGCAACTTGAGAATTGGCATCATTTCGCCGCACTGCTGCCGCGTGTTCGGCAATTCGCGTATTGAGACGTCTGCCAGTTTCTCCGACAAAGTTGCTTTGAGCGCAACTGCACAATATCCTGTAGACGACCCCAGATGTTTCTTGCCGTGGCAGTGGGTCTTTCGGCTTCATTATCTGACGCCTTATGGTTGCCTCCGGCCTGTGTGTGACTCCAACTCCAAGTGGTACGAGAAGGCGGCCGACGGCTTCCGATACGTTTTTGACGCACGGGATCGAACGCCAAATCTTGGGGTCGGTGCGCTTTTGTTGGCCATCTCGTTTGCGCAAGCACCGGATGCCGAAGTTGCGCGGGTAGCCATTCTCTCTGAACACCCGTCGAAGGTATTCTACCTCGGCAACTTTATCTTCTTGTTCGCTTCAGTGCGTCTCAACACGCCGATAGAGCGTCTTTACGCAACTGCGTTTGTGGCTGATTGGGTGGTTGCTGTTGTAATTCAGTACTTGCATCGTGTTTGTAGCTTTCCTGAATACTTTTGTCTTTCGACCACCACAATCTTTGCGACAGATGAGGAAATAAAGAAAGGCCAGCTTGTTGTTCTCTTCTTCCTTCATCGTAAATTGGATGTCCGGGAAGACGCTGTTCAGACGTTCCTTGAACGGCAGCACCTGATCCCGTTCGATGACGACGAAGGTGTCATCCACATACCGTGCCCAGAATTTCGGTCTGTGGTGTTGGAAAACCAGCAACTCCAGCCGTTGCAGGGCCGCCTCGACTATGAGTCCCAAAATTGGTGAACCCATCAGTGTCCCCTTCACCTGCTCGAAGATTGTTCCGTCAATGGTGAAGTACGTCCTGAGACAGAACATCAGGAGCTGTAGGATTTCCGCGTGTCCCAGGCAATTCTCCGTCTCATCTTGTTTATTTCGTAGGATTAGTTCGACCGTCTCGACTGCCAGGTCCTGAGGGATAGAAATAAAAAGGGACGTGACATCGAAGAAAACCGTAATATCACTTGGCAAGTGACTTACCCCTTTAAGTTTCTCCAAAAATTGTGTCGACGAGCGGACCGTGGTCTCCGAATCAGCGGTCAGAAATTTGAGACGCCGAAACAGTCACTTTGCTAGTCCGTACGTTGAAGTGCCTTTTAGTGATACGATGGGTTGGAGAGGAGCGCCTTCCTTGTGCACTGTATGGTTGCAGTCGTGACTGTATCCTATATATACTGTAAACTTCTGTGCATGTAGTACCCGTTTCTGCTACTGTTTATGTCTCTGAAGATGAATCTGCGACGCATATCGAAACGTCAGGCGAATCAACATATTGTCCCAACGATCGAGTCTTCTTCTTCTCAATTGCTTCCTGGGACAGGCATGTTCGCTTGTATCGGCGATAGGGACTAGGGAGACGGGTATAACCATTCCGGGATTATCTGTTATAGTTAGTCAAAGCCCGCCGGCTCCTGTAATTTGGACCCAAGTCCATCAGTCATCGAGCCCTTGTCAGTTGTACACACTCTACCACTTGAACTCCTTAGAGCTTACCTTATTTGTGAATATATAGGTAGAGAGCGTGTGCAGCTGGCTGACGCCAGTTCTGGCTTCCGTTTATGTGCGTGTTTCAAGGGTGTGTGCATATGTCCGCAGCGTTGGCTGATGTAGTAAAAACGAGCGCACATCTTGCCTTACCCACTGCCTCGTCAGCTACTTGCATCAGAGGGAGAGAGAGAGAGGGAATAATGGATGCCGATGTGGAGACGGTTTCCGCCTGCGGTTCTGCAACTAACCGCTCATCGTCCATGCATAAGACATGAAGGCCAGTGCGCCTGCAGTGTGAACCATGTGTTCGGTGTGCGTTTTTAAGCTTCCCGCTTTCACTGTGATGAAAAATGGGCAGTAAGAAGTTGCAGCAACGTAGGCAGTCACAATGTATTCGCTGACATCAGTCGGCTATTCACCGACCCCAGACCGCGCAGCCTTAAATTGTGCATTGCAGTTTGTAAGGCTGCCCACTTTCTAGTCTAGTGCGAAATGCCTCGCCAGAATGCTGTACTGTAATCAGGCGTGCTTGCTATACCCTCCTCCTTACATACCACAGAGGTTAGGAATCCAGAACCATGATCGCGTTCATCTAAAGCAGATGGCCCATCAGGTGATCATGCTATCAGTTATTCTATGACTGAGCAACAAACTCGTCCAATTCGAGTGTGCAGTGGTAGTCACGTGACGCATTCGGCTCCACCCTCCTCCACCGCCGTTTATGGCTGACGGTTATGTTCTTTTTGTCTCCCACCCTCCTTCGTCTATTTCGTTCAGATAAGTTGTCAGCTGATGATTTTGTACCTCTGTCTGTAATTTCCGCTATTCCATTGGATTTGCCAAAGTTGCGGGACTTTTTGCTTCTTTTTAATAAGTTGAAGTCTTACCAGGAGTGATTCAGTATCCGGAACTGAAAATTGACTAAACATCGCCCTCACATTGTAAATAGTACCGACCTATTCGCACAGTTCACTTTCGTAGCCTGATTCCAATCGATGAATGGCATGCACTTTGCGTGCGTTTTCACACTACGGCTTTCAAGGGGATGAGAAATCCTACTCAGAAGGACAAGGGAGATCGAGATGTCCATTTTCAATTTATTCGCCGTCGTCAGTCGGCCATGCATCAGCCCCCAGACCAATGAGTCTTGCATCGTCTTCTACAAGTCTGTTGCTAGGCTACCATCTGCCCACTGTTCAGTTTAGGGCCTCAGTGTGAAGTAGATTGTCAGAACACTGTCCTGTAATCAGGCCCAGTCAGTGAATAACACTTTCATGGTCCGATCGTTGTAAATAGAGTACTCGCGCAATGATAAGGCATGCGATTTCAAAAGCACCTATTTGGCGTGAAGTCACTCGTTTTGAGGTTGTTACACGACAGTTGGTTGTGAAGAGTAAGCCGATAAGGGTCTCCGGAAATCGGTGTAGCTCGCAAGAGCATTTCAAGAATTGACACGCCTGTAGAAACAAGTCTGCTTGTTCAAGGCTCCTCCTACATACCACATAGGAAATGTACCCCGAATAGTGATTACACCCATCTACAAATAATTGTTCCATCATTCCAGCACACTATCATCAGTTATTCTACAGTCGAGAAACATATGTATCCCACTTTATTGTCCAATGGCAGTCACCTGACTCATTCTCTGCCACTCTCCTTTACTGTGTGATCTTTTGGTTGAGCTTGCACTCGGAGTTTGGTCACGACGGCCTGGTTCAATCGCTGAGTGTCGAAAAGATAACCCATCCACGTGCGTCGCTGCTTTTCTTGCCTTCTCCGTGGCCGGAGTTGCTGTGTGAGTTCATGTACTATCCGGGATCTTAGGCTAGTTTTGGAGGCTTACGTCACGGACAAGTCATATAGCTTCCTACGGTGACAAGAACAACTGCCATTGATTGCAATCTGTGGGAAGCAGACTTATAAACAGAGCTCGTTCAAGTGGCTTGAAGACTGCAGAGTCGGCCTGTGTTTGAGGTCAAATAGTTGCACCACTGATGGTCTAATATCTTGTCTGTCGATGCTAAAACTTTATCAGTAGTGGCACCTGCCGGAGCATTACTACTCACCCAGTACCGTTGATCCTATCTGTTACAAAAATCGGTAACTCAGGGGAAAATCTGTCCGAAGAGAGGCCGATTTAGTTTCAAATATTTTTTACGATGACACTTCATAATTAGAAAGCTATTATGCTGGTGTTGTTTTGTTATTGATATATTTTTCGATTCAACAAAATGGCGGTTAAAAACTAACAAAACGGATGGACATGAAGAATTAGAGAGCTTACCCCCATCGTTATTAGATTAATTTTATAGGCGTATTTAGATGCAAAATTCACTTGAATTTGAACAATTTACGGTGAACACGCCATTTTGCATGCAAGAGACTGAACGTTTTCAAACTAAAACTCCGTCCATTTCTGAAAATAAATATTCATCATGCCAATTAATCGAAAAGCCAAGGCACTTGCTTTGCTGCTATTTCGCTTCGAGAGTTTTGACTCGTCACCGAGTCCTCCAGCCTCTCCTGACTTATTTCTTTTGTCAACTACCATAACCGCAACAACAAACATTACACATCCCTCTTCCTCAATTTTCTTAGCCGTTCTACAGTCAAGTTTGCTTACTGTTCTGCAATGATTTTATTCGCACAGCTTCAGGTTAGAATTTCGAATTCACACAGAAACCATAATTGCCGGGGGATTGTCTTTAAAATCCATTGCATTTAAATTATTTTTTTTACAAATTCTCGGTCGTGCTGCAAATTATCCGTAGTTGTTAACTCGAAGCGTGACTCCAAGGCCATTAGCAGCAGTTAGTGAGGGGCGATTTTCGCTCCAGGAATTATCCATGACCCTAATGTAGTACTCAAGACCGGGAGGTATACTAAAAATATATATTACTATGACCTGTTTGGCAAGGTGTCGCCCATTCTACAGGAGGTCGATGGCATTTAGAAAAGGAACAAGTGATTGCCACAAAGGAAGTCTGAAGAAACACAGGGCTTGCAATCTGCTTTCCACAGCCCAGCCCCCCGGCAAAAAGCTCATCAACATTTTCAAGAATTTTGGATATTACTAAAACACCACAGAAGAGAGGTTCTGGGGGCCGGTTCTGCTTCACACAAACGTTGAGATTGATTTGTCATCCCTTTAACACGCATTTTAAACCGAAAAGGAGCCGTTGTCCGACGCAGCTACGAGGAGTGAAGATCACCAGTGGGTTGTAAGCACACTCTGTTGTCCATAAGGCTAATGAGAATTGGCCAACCCAGTCCTGCCGGCCTTTCTAAAGAATCCGAAAAGGTTTGTGGTGGAGCAGAGGGAAGAGGGCGAATTAAAAAAATCAACATTGTAAATTTGAGAGCATTTATACGGAAGAAACTGTCGGAGACATGCCAGAGGATCACTGTGCCATGCGTCGACCAATCCTGTATCTGGGCTGAAAAGTTTCGTGCCAAAGTCTCTGTGCATCATAACCCTCTTGCAGTCGACAGAAAGCTGGCAAGTGATTTGGACAATGCCAGGCTTAATCTGAAATTGCTCTCTTGATACAAATGCAAACATGTGACGACTGTGACTTTTTAAAACAATGGAAGCGTATTAGAAACGGATTATCTGCGTTTACTTGTTAGCTTTATAAAGCAAAGGTACTTTCTACTTTCGTACTTCGCCATACTTGGACAATGACGGGTTTGGCACTTTTTGATGAACGTTCGCCGAGCGCTAAGGGAAATCAAAGGTTCCGTTCTACCTTGCCTTGGACCTCATTTCTCGAGCCCTGAGGGTAGCCATAGCAACTAGTAGTATAGACAGATAGAACAGATAGAATTGTCGGCAAAGACTTGCCATTGTCGGCAATTCTATCGATTAGCGGTTAAAGAACGTTCATCAACGAGTGTCACTATCTTCCGACCTAAACCGGCAAGACACCGGGCTCGTGGCTCAATGATTGGGGCGTCTGACTCTGATCAAGAAGTCGCGAGTTCGAGGTTCGGATGGAGCACCACTTTGGTCTGGGTATGACTGGCTGGCGACGGCTGTTAAGCCAGAAATGGCCATTTCAGTCTCTCTTGTCTTTGTCGGTAATGTTTGTCTGCCCTAACTACTAATCGTTGTGCAGCTGATGGCAGGGTTCGAAAGTAAGCCCCAAAACAGAATGGGACGAGTGAGTTCCTTCAGCGATTGGTGAAAGTTCATCAACGAATAAAAAGACCACTGCGACTATCCCCTATTAAGTTTTGTATTTCAATGCATTTTAGTTAGCAGATATACTTTGCGGAGGGAATTCCAACGCACGATCTGAGACGGCTATTCCATCCTACACGTTCTTTTGGGTAGATAGAATACACTCTTATGTGATACTGAATGCCTTGATACTGAAGAGGACAGGACGTGGGTCCCTGACTCACTAAGTGTCGATATTCAAACTACATGAATCAAGTTTAAAAGTTGAAAGGGTAAGAATATATTTTGTAAGCCCCTGCGTTTAAAATAAATAGCCTGGATTGATTTGCTTTAGTACTTAATAGTTGCGGCGAAGGGCTCGCAATCTGAGGGCATAAGGAAAACTTGTTTTATTGTAGTTTTCTTATTCAACTTCTGTTTCTTTATTGAGCGTTGCCTCTTGTTTATGTTTTAGAACCAGTTTAAGTTTTGTTGCTTTAGAAGGCCCAAAAGAATAAATGTGGCGGAAATGTACTTATCATTTATGTTTTATTGCACATATGCGGCTGCTTGTCTGTGCTGAGGCCCCACCCTTAAGTTTTCCATTATCACCCATTGCCATTTTTAAATGCTCCTAGTGGTTGCGAACAGGGCTTAAATAACCTACAGTTGCCCGTGAAGCCTTGGTACTCTATCGCATAGCCATCTGCGGATGGAAAATTATGCAGCAATAACACACCCTGTCGTACACTTTTTTGGCTCAAAATTAAATAAGCTATTACAATTTGGCAGCATAGACTGTTACAGCTTCAGTAGAACTCTTGGCTCTCCACGCAACTGCCTTTGCAATCCCCGGCAGAAAATGCTGTGCAAAATGACCGGATGAGTGGGCGTTACGGCCTCTATAACGCGCGTAACGGCACTATGGAAGTCGCGCTCACCAAACCTCCTTTCCGGACAGTTTATGTAAACCCTCGAGAGAGGGCGAGCGCCTTTTTCTGTACCGAGGTCGCGTTGGTTCTCGTCATATCAGCGTGTTGTGACTAGGCGCCTGGATAGACAACCGACTAAGGGCAAAAAAATTCGCGCGGAAACGCGTTCAGCTACAGTAGGTGGCCTATTTTATAAAAAGTTACTGTGAAATACGAACTGTGTTTTAGATTCGAATAGCTTACCTCAATAGGATTTCAATACAAATAATCGTACAGCATCACCACAGGATGTAGTAGTCACATCAACCTACAAAATACTGAACATGTTTTTTCCGGCCACTTGCAGAAAACTACATTCAGTTAAAAATGACTGTTTAAGCAATGCGCATTTGTTTCCGTTTATTTTCGATGCCATTTTTTAACATAACTATATTTGGTGGAAGAACGCTCAAAAATATCCAGTTTTGTAGTAAAGTACGTATTATTCAAATGTTTAACACGAACAAGGGATATCTTTCAATTTAAGAAAAGTTGTCAGTTCCTAAATAATCTTGAAGCTGACTTTTTTGTTACACCTCCACTCACATTTTCCAAACTGCATGTTGTATGCACAACATCGACAGAATATCACAAATTTCACCACAAAGAACTCATACTATGGTCATCAGGTTTTGTGATGGATGTGCTCCATTTTGCATACTTTATGAACGGAATTATTAAACTGACGGATATGATGCTTTTGACTGGTCAGGTCATGGTTTTAACTAATCGTGCAAGTAGAAATCCTTATAAAACCAAAATATATCTGTATTTTAAGTAAAATATATTTGAATAAGACGCCCTGCCAACACGCCCAAAACTGGGCGGGGGTGACGACGGGGGGGACGACGGGGGGGGGGGGGGGGGGGTGCGGGTGTATCCGGGGTTGATGCCTAAGGCGTATGGATTATTCCGCAACCCGAAATTTTCCGAGTACTGTAGACGGACCTAAAAGGTAAACTTACTCATTTGTTCACTATTTTTGAACCTATAGTACGTTTCCAGGTGACATTCGGTATTATTTTTATGGATAATTTGATAATATGGATATCCTCTCCGGAATTTCCACGGAGAGATCTGGAAGTGATGACGGGGATCTGCGGCGTGAAAACCCCGTCTTCATTCCTGTCGAATCCCCGTCGTTACCACCAGATCACCCCCTATCTTCCCGGAATTTCGATGGGGGAATCCAACGAGCTGGCTGGCAGGGCATATTTTTTTTAAAGGTGAAGACAAAGGGAAACATTTGTGCATATTTTCTATAAAATACATTTAGATTTAAAATACCATCAAAAATCAATCGGAAAAAGGTGAAAAAAAAGGAGTAATCTTTAGCTGGCTACATAACAACATAATATCACTTGACAAACGCAATATGCCTTCTTTTTATAAAATATTGCTCCTGTATTGTTGTAATACTTCAGGGGACGCAGTGTGATCTGTTTTTGCGTAACAGGGGTTTTCTTTAAAAAAAAACAAGATTTCACGACTAACGGCAGGTACTCTAGCTTATGCTGGTGACGGGTAATGAGGGAGTTCAAAAGCTGGTACCCTGACGTGAATGAAACATTTTGGAATTATGCTGCACTGTATTTATTTTTGTGGAATCGAAAACATTTGTTACAATTTCGACCAAAATTTCATAGAACAGTCGACATACTTTATATATGCTGTAAATGTAGAACGAAAATTTACAACTCATTTCTGACTTTAGAGCTCTGTGTCTAACGCCATTATAGACGGCCGAACAGTTAATAGTAACTAACCAACCAGGTGTTAATGGCGATAGCAGGCAACATTAGCATAGCCATTTGTGACCTAAAAGTCATAGTCAGTCAGCATTTTTCGAGACCCGAGCGGACGCTCGGAGGTTGCCTCCAAGTCATTTGATCATCCTGAACTTTAAGATCACCCGCTCGTCCGTTAAGGCTGCGCGATCATGCTTATCGGCTGAGATGGCGTGTGCAGTAAAGTTCAACAAAGACAAATGCTGCCGTATTGTAAGCCACATTTTTGTCAACTCCTGACAAAACCTTCTTTGTCACCGCAAGACGCGACGGTTGTCATCTTAATATCTAAAAAGGAAGGCAGAATTTAGTTTAAGCTATTCCTTTTTCGTGTACTTTATGAAGAGCTGATGCTTTTATGCTGTTCGTAGGTCGCAGTCCAAGTTTGCTAAAGGCAGGCCACTTCGACATTTATCTTACGAAAACCCAGAGCTGACGACAAAAGAGGCAGTGCTAATAAACTTCTCTTAGAAATACAAGCAAACATGCCAGTCCCAGGAAATAATTGAAAAAAGACGATTCTATCGCAGGGTGTTATTTGATTTGGTATTTGTTTTTACTTCGGAGTAGTGTGAGCATCCTACACGTTCGGTTGGGTAGATAGAATACACTCTAATGTGATACTGAATGCCTTGATACTGAAGAGGACAGGACATGGGTCCCTGACTCACTAAGTGGAATTAAACGACCTAAACATGGACGGAATAATCACCTAAGGAGGCTGACTTCCTAAAAAATGCTCAAAATTTTACCAGTCTTGTCAAACTTACTGATCGATTTCTTAAGCTCTTCCTCGATTGTTAACCATTAAAGCCCCCCCCCCAAAGAAGCTACTTCCTACAGTCAGTATAGTTGGCCTACAGTCTTCAATAAAGCACATGAAATACTTAGGTCATTTGCGCTGGAATGGTTGCAAGCAATTATAGCTAATTAGCTCAGGAGCAGTTTTTGCAAATCAAAACAGCTTCTCTTGATTTACAGTGAAGAAGATGGAAGAGATGAAATGCGATTGATGGAAACAGTGACATGATCCTTTGTTACATAGATGAATTCAGTATTCAATGCTTTCGTCCTCAACACTAACTTGCGGTATCTGTTGGCTTCAGCCAGAAAAAGTTCACCGTTTAGCCCAACGCGTGCAGAACCAACGGTGAACGCAATTGGTGGTAGTGCAGTAATTCCTCTTGGGCAACAGAGCGCGAACTAAGGCTGCGATCTCATTGGTCCATGCGGCCTGCGTCGCAGGCGTGCGTATGATACAGTGCGCTTGGCTAACCATCTACTCCAGCTCTGTGAATTTGACAGCAGCATGCCGCACCGACCAGTTTCCCATCTAGCAGTATAGCTGATCCCAGCAAAACCCTGCCAACCGATGGTTATGGAAACTATCAACCGCCATATAGGGGTTAAGCGTAGAAAAGCATTAGCGTTCACGATCAACAGTAATCTTCAAAAGCAACCATGCTGGACATCACTCGTTCTGTTTCCACTCTAGGGGAATATGTTTTTAGCCAAGAACAAGGAACTTCAAATCCTTTTTATGCATCAACACTGGAAGGTGGAGTTTTACCAAGCGCGCCAATGATGCCCTCAAAAATTATTTATTTATTTCCGTTTACCAGCAAATCTAAGGTCTTTGCTATTCAGTCAGCAGGATGGGTACCCAACCAATAAAGTTATTAGCACTGGATAGACGATCTGGGCACAAAACAACTGTGTAAGGTCAAGTAAGCCTTGTAGACGAGAGCCTGACTTTGGAAATGTGAGGATTGATTCTAAGTCGACCTTTGGCTGTTAAAAAGTTGTAAAATCATCGACTCTATGGCGTAAATGTTAGGCAATTGGCGAACACGTGTACGGTGCACGCGGCAGCCAGAGGTTCGATCGAGGAGTGTAAAGTCTAAGAAGGTTAACCTTAACGGTTGCGATCTTCCAGGCTCAGTTCCTTAGGAGAAGAAAGAAGGCATGGGAAGGCCAGAGTGGTAGGAAGAGCGTATTTTGTACAGAAAGGTTAAAAAATAGGTCGTAGGAGATTTGACTCGGACGAGTGCAGATCTGTACCTGAGTGAGGCATTGTCCGAAGTAATGTCTTGCCGCAGTCTCCACATTGAGGTCTGCGTCAGACGGATTGAGGCTGACTTACTAAATGAGGTTTGTATACTAGTGTGGCAATCTCATTGGACGGATAGAGGTCAAGCCACTGTGGATTGAGGCCAGGACGGGGGAGACACGGTGCACAGGTTAGCGCCCGGTCCGAGGCGTGCCAATAACTGCCTTGGCGCGAGGGCTTATGCTCTGAGTGACGTCGTCTGCGGCGTCACGAGTTAGGAGGGCGTCGGGCAGCAGCTATGTCACAGTTCTTCCCAGTGCCAGCTAATATAGCTGATCTAGGCTCTAGTTTATTTGACCCTAACTGAGTGCTGCTTCATGACAGGAGATGAAATAGATAGGGTGCCATTTTTTCACTCTACTAAAGCTAAGGCGCACTTTCGTCATTATGGCGTTATAAAATCGCATTTTCAGAGGTCACTCACTGATGCAAGAGTTTGATTCACAAAGTGTGGGTAAGATTATGAGGACTGCTTCTTGGGGTAGCCTTTTAGAACTAGCGCCATTGTGTAATCCGTGTTGATTGGTGAACCAGAAAAGCGAAACAGGTGTCGATGTGCGCTTTATTCTATGCCTGTCCCTGCGATCACGAGCATCTCTTAATGGGTTCACTTAATTTGACTACTGGAACATGACAAGTTTGGATAAATGTTTAATAAATTCTGGTGTAGCCTAATTCATAAACAAATAATCACTACCTCCCAGGCCGTACTGATAACAGGAAAATAACTCCAACATATGTTTTCTTAGGAATGCTGGACAGGGGTACCTATATCGCACCTTCAATTTTTCTCTGTCCAGCTAAGTCACTTGGATTCATTTTCCTAAACCAGAAATCGTCACAATGCCTCAGTACGCATAAATGTAATTAGTCTGCCCGGATTAGGTATGTCCACCATGGTCTGGTCCGCATTCTTGCATGCGTAATGCATTTACAAATGCAGAGGAGGCCTTGACTTGCCTAAAAAAACATCTTGACCGAAAGTGAGTTTAGTGAATTTTAGAAGGAAGGTGACCTGTCAGCTTGAGGGCAGTGATATTCAGTAAAGTCTGGTCTAGGGACTTCTTTGGTATCACTATTAAGTATTACTTTGCCTATACTTCTCAGACTGTTCACCTGCTTTCGTTGACTGAGGTCTTTTAGCAATTGTTCGAAGTCTACACAACAACTGGCACTAATACGTGGGTATTCATCCCATCCCAAATCTTCAGGGCTGACCGAAAGTCGGCAAATGCACTGCTTTCAAAATTCAAACACAGAACCAGCCTACCCAGTAGCCACTTCTTGAAACAGATCTAAGAAGTCATCGGCCTTTTGCAAGGCAATAACACCCGTTGCCGAGAGACCAGCGGACGCCAGCGCTGGCGTCTGAATGCTAATGTTGCGACCCAAAGGAGCCATGAATTTTGATGACCACGTCTTGTCCTTACACCGGGGGTGTGACGCAACGGCAATTCCGCACTTCCGTGAGCGATGAAGGGTCGCAGTGTGTGTGTGTGTGTGTGTGTGTGCGTGTGTGTGTCTTGCGCTACTTTCAGCCGCGCCCACAGATGCCAACCGACGACGGAGCATTGGTAGTGCCTTTCAGTCGTTGACTGACTGGTTACCCCTCTCAGGAGGGTGTTGGCCCAGGCTTCATGCAGGGCTGCTCTCACCCTTCTGAGATCCAATGGTCTGTATGCACATGCAATGCCAATCTTCAGCCAACCACGGTCCCTGCGGCCTGGAAGGCGCTGGCGCTTTCTCTCACTTCTGATTCCCTGTTGGTGACTGCGCTCGCGCTCCCACTGGGTTTCAGGCCCCACTGCGGGTGCCCGAAAAGCTAGGCGATCAGCATGCGTTGGGGGAAAGAGTGAGGTCGACCTCGGCGCGTTTCTTCCCTCATTATAATAAATCTGAATGCGTCTGAATCTATCACGGTGCGCTAAAAGCCGTGGCTTGGAGGTTCTGCCAACTGACGGGAAAACTCGGACCCCCTACGTAGCTGCTCCTACTGTCCGCGTGTGTCTGTGTGTGCGTACGGGAGGAGAGGGAGGACTGAGAGTCAGGCTGCAATGGCTCCCTCTTAATGTGGCCTTTATGGCGCTCCCGCGCAGTCGGGAGCATACCTAGCGAGATGGCTGTGTCAAGTGTGCGCGTGCTGAGTGTTTATCGCGCCAGCCATCTACACCCTCCCTCATCCCCAATCTTATTGACTTTGTCTTTACACCGGATACGGAGGTGGGAGTGGCGAGCGAGTGGGTAGATTCTGCGCGAGTCTGCCTAAACTCCTGTTTTCCCTCGCGCCAGTTCTCTGCGTTGCTCCTGCTTGCTGTCGCTTACGTATTGCTTGCCCAGCTCGCCTTTGTGTTAGTTGCGGCTTGCTTCAGCGTTTGCTGCGGCTTGTTGGAGCGCGTGGTGCCCATCGTCGAAATCGACGGGGGAACTGTCGTGTGTGTGTGTGTGTGTGTGTGTGTGTGTGTGTGTGTGTGTGTGTG
>JAYGXS010000001.1:83177665-83197554 GCA_036362985.1 Ligula intestinalis | reverse complement strand
GTGTGTGTGTGTGTGTGTGTGTGTGTGTGTGTGTGTGTGTGTGTGTGTGTGAGTGTGTGAGGGTACTATCTTTGTCACATCCTTTGTGAATTCGCGCGTCTTCACGAAGTGCGCAGATCGAGAGCGACGCACAAATGTCGTCATGGTTGCCGTGGTGATTTATTGTCGCAGGATTTAATTTAGCCAAACCAGACATTTTGCTAGTGTGGCGTACTTGGACACAGCATAGAACAGTTCAGAGAAACTATAGAAATAGAGGAAAATCAAATGTAAATTAACTGCAAAGTAACTTTTTTAAGTTTATTATTTGCGGGGAATTAGATAGTAGACCTTCCAATTACAGAAACGTAAGCATGCGGCAAATTTGTTCAAGGTGAAGCCGTCGAGGTCAAACGCAGACTTTGCTGACAGAAAGGGGAATGGAATGACCACATATGATTTTTTTACCGTGACAAAATCGGTCAAATGTCAGGCATAAATCGAAAAGCTTCGAATTTGGTCTCCAAGTTTAATGTGTCACCATTTGGAGCATGGGCTTGCTTTCGGTGTAAAAAGAGAAGGAGGAATCAACCAGCTAGGGTTGTGTTCACAGGTCTGATTGAAGTGTACGCCAGAGAAGAATCGAATTGATTTACCGTAAAGAGCGAGTAAATAGAATGCTTCCACGTTCTAATACTCCTTCTGCGTTCTACAAGGAGACCATAGTGGTGACTGTGAGTGTCACGTGACTGCTTTTTATGGGCATTCTAGGAACGCATGAAAATCATATCAGGATAAATTCTTTGAAGAGTGAATAAACAATTTAAGTTGACCTAATTGTGAACAAAAAAAACTAAAATAACTCCGTCTAATATATGATGAAGTGGAACCGAATATAACAAGGGAGGCCGGAACAGCCAATTCTGGCTTATTAGCCGTCACCAGCCAATCACGCAAGGGAAGAGGAACACGTTACGTAAGCAGGTTTGTGAGCGTCCAACTAGTGCAAAATATCTTTATTTTAGATCGGAAAAATCCGCGGTGACCTCATACAGACGAACCGCTTCGTGAGGAATCGGGAGTGTGCCCTGAAGTTTGATGACTTCTTCGCGTTCGCCACTTCAGCCAACCTCCGTGGGAATTCCCTCAAACTGCGGGGAACCCTATCCCATCTAGAGGTCCGCAAGCAGTCGTTCTCACAACGAGTCATCAGTGTCTGAAACGGACTGCCCGAGGAGGTCGTAATGGTGAACTCCACAACTGTGTTGAAACGGAAACTGGATGAACATCTACTTAACACTTACCGTTCATATGTACAAGAAAGCAAGAATAATTTACGCCCCGGAAATACCTAAAGATAAAACTTTATACTTGGATATTATTCTCACCATTTTACAGTGACACATTTTATGTTGGATATATGATGTACACAAGAGACTATTCTGACTGCTCACACGCACACGTTAAAATTTGTACATGCATATATGTTACTCACTGTTTATAGTGACATATTTTATGTTGGATATTTCATGCATACTGTTTTAAATAGGGTCTTCAAAGGCATTGCATACTACCCTAAATATACTAAACTATACTGAACTATATTTCGCAGCTTACAACACTGCGAAATATTTCTTGCCCCTTAACGTGTCACGCGCAGATTTTCTCTGTGAAAAAACGGACACAGGAACAAGTCATGGCAAGTGATTTGGAGTATGTGCATCCGCAAACAATACCCCACTCCCTCATTTATAAGTAGGTTTTAGGATATAGCTGCCAGGATAAGACAGCGTAAAGGGCAACTCTCTTGAATTTGAGCATTTAATTAAAAAGAAACACTTGTAGCGGTGCTGCAACCCACCGCCTCAAAACGCAAGATGGCACAAACGTTTGTCCTCGAGGATTCTCAATAACTTGACGTAGCTATATGTCTGTATCAAGGATTTACCAGAAGGGCGTGGGCCCAAAAAAATTCATGCATAGTTCAGGTTTTTAATCTCGAAAGGAATGTTTTCTGATCGTGATACATGTCAGTATATATAAGGTCTATAGGCGTAGACCGAAATTGTCAGTGCATATTTCTGCTAAAACCCGTCAACCCCAATGAAATGTACACCTGCTGCCACAGGACACTCTGCAGTAGTATACATTGACGTTGTAACTTACCATACTAACAAGTAGGTACTAAGCAAGTACCTAGCCTGTTAATATGGTAAGTTACAACGTCAATTCATTCATAATCAGGAGAGCTCACTTTTTTCCAGCTGATCCCTCGTATTTCCTGCTACACCAAATACAATAGTTCAAATTAAAGATGGCTGTCAACAAGCCTGGCTTAAATTATTTCGGCATAGATAAGAAACATGGTAAACTAGCTAAATTCGAATTCCTTGATGCATAAGTCACGACCTCATGTGGAGAAACACTCGCATACTCGGACATGTGTGAACTGATATACTGTTGCAAGTGCATTAAAACCTCGTGTGATCCAACCTGCGGTTTACCTAGGTAACGGGCGCACTTCAACTGAAGAAACACGTGCCGAGAATGTACACCAATGCATACAGTGTAACGACGATCGGTGTCTATTCACGGAAGGGCGAAGTACGATGATCGATCACCACAGCGATGCCTCTACCCCCTCCAAATAAACGTGCCCCTTCGAAGCCGGCCAGGGTTTGAAAGCCTTGGCCGAAATAAAACAAGTTGTCCATAATTTTGGCCGACTGCACAACCCTATTTGATCCCGCGTTAGCTCTGTGATTACATGGAAAACAACTCCGTTAAGTCCTGAACATCAAATGGCAGCATCATTGAGCATATAAAAATAATTGCCTCCGAAAAGTTGGGAGGGTGAAAATATGGCTCCTGATATTGCTACTTGACCGTTATGCCAAGGAACACACAGTTCTGCCTTTACCCAAAATCGCAAGATAATTCGAGTTCCCTGAGCGTTCAACACAGAAAAGGTTGCTAACTCCCTGCTACGATGCATACGGGAGTTCAATGTACAACTGCGTAGTGGCTTTCAATCTTTTGTTTGTTTTTTCTCTCTTTTCCAGTTGAACGTTTTGGCAGTAAGCTAGAACTAGTCCCCATTAAACTAAGTTTTTGAGATGCATGACACTAAAAATTGGGGATTTTGCAGCAATTTATGGGCACTGTCTTCCGACAATGACCGATAAACTTAAGGAAGATTTTATTACAATATATGCTCAGTCTGAAATTAATGTACTTCTCCATTTTTGCTCGTGTTGTGTCATGATGCTTATATTTTTTTCGCTGAAGTATTATCGGTTGTTTCAGCGTACACTTGACCACTTGCCTTTTAGGCGCGAGACTTTACTTGTTAAATATGGCCAGTATTCTGTGACGGAATACGGATGTTGGGAGTTGCTCCATACATGTACATGAGTGAGGACAGAGAGTGCGGATCGATTGATAGAGCACCGTTTCAACACTATTCTCCTTTCATTCGGCGAACTATAATTCTCACTACCAGCTGGAACTTCAAAACACAAGCGAGTGCTCGTACACGGCGCGGCTTGTCCACCGCTGGTGTCTACTAGATGGGACATAAGAACCTGCTTGAAAAGAAGTTCAGCAGTGCCTCACCATCTGCCATTCTCTGTCGCTGCAGGTCGGTTATTCATTCAAATAAAAATGAGTCCACATAGGTGTTGTGACTTTCAGAAATCAGCGAGCTCCGTATGAGTAACAGCGGTCACGAACACACATCTATCTGCCTGACCGAAGTTGCCTGAGCCATAAAAGCAGGCTGGGACAACAGAGATTGGTTGTAGATGGATACAGAACTGCTTCGGTTAGTCTGCCTTCATTCAGCCAATAGTATCGCTCGATATCAGCTGAGAACCGAACCGCAAACACACATTGATACACAGCGCAGATAATCCACTGACGGAGTTTAGCAGATGGGGTCGTAAGCACGTCATGCAACCAAAATTCATGAGCGCCTTCCCTCCCAGTATTCTCTGTCGTGGTCGACTTCGGCTTGGTGGTGCATTACTTGTTCGTTATTATTGCTACCGACAAGAAGCATTTTTGCTGTGGGAAATCAGAAAATAATTGTGCGCCCACTTCGAATTGAGCAAGTAAATTTATACACTCTAGTATGGAAAATGACTAACTAATCACAAAATACAAAAGCTAGGCAGGGCTTTGGGGGATCCATTTCAAGGAACCACATTTAACATTCAATTCTCTAAGTAACCAACTTTTTCGATTTAACTGTAATGATTTTCGAACAGGACTTGAGCTTTCAACGAAATAGACCTATCTAAAATGTGTTGAATTCGTGCAAGATGCCAAAGTCAACCTTTCGCAGCCTTCGTCACTGGCGCAAAATTAAAGACTGTCAGGTTTGAAGATGAAAGAAGCAGCCCACACTGAGCATGGGGATAAAAACTGTAATCCATGAATTTCACAGATGCCTTCGTAGGAAGTGAGATAGACAATTTTGTCGTTACGAGGCACATGACCCAATAAAAGACTTCTCTTTGCAAAGTTTAACTCTACGAGTAATTTGGAGGTGTTGTTCCGTTATTTTTATTGATATATTTTTGCTAAACACTATAAAACTTAGCTTGGTCTCTTTAAAGGTGCACCCAGTTTTTCAAGGCTGATCGCTAGGATTTGGCTATTGGTTTGCTGTTCCATAAAACTTTATACTTTTATCCAATCTACATTCCCTCCGGCTGTTTGAAATCCATTTCCTAATACTGGTAAAACCTACTTAGGAGACAGTGCTAATGATCGAATTTCCAAGCGTTCTTTTGCCTAGATAATCGCATGATAAGAAATCGTGCTTTAGCAGCCTGACTTGTGCATTCGATGAACGCCTGCGTCCTCCTTTAATGGGAGAGCCAACCTGTCTCATATTTGCTAGAATTGTAAATAGCGCAGGCCTTTCCAATGCAGACTGCTGGAGGACCAGATTAGAGACTAGCCTAAGGGTTCGTTCGCGTGGTCAATTTTCAGCAAACGGTAACGATAACTTGTATGGCCACCTAAACAGGAAACCAAGGATTAGAAACTGCCCATAATATATGGGACTCTGCGCCAAGTTCCGGGGATACTAGGTTTAGGATTAAGGTGAGGGTTAAAGTTGAGTTAATGGTCAGGTTTGAGGTAAAGGTTAGGGTCAGAGTTTGGAGTAGAGTCAGAATTATTTTAAGGGTTAAGGTGCGCGGTCGCGCTAACTGAAGTGTTTAATGTGTGGCTTGGCTTAAGATTAAGGTTTCTGTTTAGTTTTATGTGAGTGTTAGTCTTAGCGGTAACACGCAGGAATGTTCGTCCATCCTGAAACTTATCGGAAGGCGACCTATTTAAAGTGGGCGCGGTGTTCCTATTCCCGTGTCCTCTTTAGGCGGCCGTACCAGTTATCCTTACTGAACAACCTTTTAGAGCGATACAAGCTTATGTCAAGTTTTACTATTCTGCCAAGGGCAGTAGTTGTCCTACAATCAAAAAAGGGATTCCTTTGCGTTTATTAACTTATCTGCATTGCCAACCGTTTACTCTAAGAGAACAGTTTTGTTGTTGCTGTTTTCTGCTACCAACCTTGGTTAATTAATTAAGATCATTCACAGATACCCAAATTCAGACCTTGGCTGATATAAAAAGTCGAGACGGTCTATTTAAGTCCTCGACTATTTAGAATTTGCACTTGATAGGATATCTGTCTGGAATCAAGGTTATATTATTCCATTAAAATTGGAAATTTGCAGTTCCTGAGCGAGACCGTGTAGAAGAAGTGGGTCATTAATTAACACCTTAGGGCCAGTCATCCTCAGACGAATTCATGTCTAATTTGCTACACGTATAGTGAGAGAAGTTTATCCAAGCCTTGCCGAAATTTTTTGTATAGCGGATTCAACCAGACATCTTTAAAAAAGTCCATTTTTCTTTTTAACAAAATAGATAACTTAGGGGTTTCGGTGAGTTAAACCATAGGACTGGAATGAAGCAGGTTTCGTTAGGAAACTGTTTTCATTTAGAAAACGAAGCTCCTAGTGGGAAAATCAGATCAATACTAAATCGCCCACGTATTTTGTTCCTTATACCGCGCATAAGTATCAGACGAACCGCAATGTTATAAATAACCGAAATTCGTGCGGAGCGAATGCCAAACGAACATAAACACGGACCCGTCAGCATGTACGCACTGGCCGTAGTAAAGTGACTGCGTCATATGATCCACGCGCTCATTGGTCGACCAACTTAATGACAGCGACTTGTCCATAGAATTGCCCTTGGAAACAGAGAACAGAGAACCGAAACGGAAATAGAATCCAATTGAAAGCATTACAAACAGACTAACTGAAGCGGCAGATGGCATGTCATCTCGGCCTCTTTGAACGCTCATCCGCCCTATTCGCATGTTTTTCCTTACTTTTGGTTTTTTTACTCTGCATACTTGAACTGAAATTGTTTGTTTGGACAATTGCTTGACTTTAACCTTGAAACTGAAGGTCATTTTTGCTACTTCATCTAGTTCCTAGACAGGCTTGTAACCCACGCTTTCGATCTTACGTTTTTTTTGTCCGGAACCAGACATAGGAATTCGACCGACTCAAAGACTATCCACGGACCAGGTTTGTAACTATTTGTGAATACTGTCGCATAGAAGACCCAACTCCTGTTTTCATTCTGATTTGACGTAAGCGTAACACTAAGATTGTGGGAGCCTGTCACTGTTGACTCACGCTGCCTGCCTTTCTTCGCCGCGCACACGGCAACCGCTGCCAGAAGCCGTACGCTCCCCCCCCCTTCTCGCCGCAGCAAGCCTTGCACAAGCGTCAGCCAATCGATGACCGCCTGTCCACCTGGTTGGCTGCAACTTCACACATAGCCCATTCAACAAGCAAGGCAGAACTCACTCGGCCTTCCGCCTCGGCTCGAGACGGACGCGACGCTGCAGTGCTCTCTCAAGGTGTTGATGGTCGAACTCAACGCAAGGCCGAGTCAATCACTTTTCTCTTGACTATTCTCCTACTTGTTCTGTACAGAATATGACATCTCCTACTCTGGTTCTCCAAGACTACTCTATCATCTCCTAAGGAACCGGGCCTGGAAGATCTCAGTCGTTAGGGTTAACCGGCGTAGCCTTAACAACAACCTTTTGTGATAAGATAACCAATTTTTGGTTTAACATTATTTGGAAACCAAGCAAACTAGTCAGTACTTATGCGAATTTTATTCAAAAAAAGCTGCGTTGTCCGCGTTACCATACGGTCAGCGTGGGTACCTGCTGAATCCCCAGACACATGTTTCGTCGATATTCTGCCGCTGCATGACAACCGCGAGGCATCAGGCTCATCCTTTTGTCCCTCAGCACTTCTCATATGCCCTCCGGTGGATTATATTGCTTTTCAATTTCTTTATATATCGTGTACTCTAAGGATCTAATACTGACTGTGCGTTTGATTGGTTCGTGAGTGTGTGTTCGACCATCAACTTCGATTAAGATCCACCAAGTGCAACAACAGGTTGGTACAGAAAGTGGCGTCCTCAGGGCTAGATTACAGTGATATCGGACGAAGATAGCGTCAACCGCACTCCTCACCTTCGCCCGGGCTCAAGAAGGTTAAAGGGGACCCGGCGTTGGCCGCTTTCTCTAAAGAAAGCCAGAAACAACGCCTACCCTAGTCTTAAGCGAGAGTAGAGTTTGCACGGGTACTTTTGTACCACCTACCCTCACTCACCTTTAATACGTGTCAAGACAGGCTCAATGAGGCCGAGACTGATAAGACTACTCCTATTTCTACTACCAATTATTAGCTCGCAATGTAGCTGCGCGTTAGGGGTACTGGTACTAAAACTGATGCTACCATATGTCAGAGATGACACTAATTAAAGCCAACGCTGGTGCTCATATCCCTTGATCTCAATGAGAAATGTGAATCTGGGTTTAACCTATTCCCTGAGCACAGCAGAGCTTGCCTTGGTTTTCTCACTCTCAACTCTATCCATCAGGCTGTATCCGTTTCTATCAGGTTTGAACCACGATGCTGCTGCTAGAGGTACGTAGCTATGTTAAAGTGCTAATTCTAGCAAGCATGCTTACTAAGGCCAGTAAATAGTACACTATAATACGGCCTGTTTGTGCTTTTTAAGAAGTCGGTACCTAGAATGCACTCCCAATCTATATGACGTAATGTGATTAAGTTATGGGTTAAATGAAACGTTACTAAATAATAGCACAAGTCCTACCATGCCCTTATGTCGTAAACTTTGCCGTGTATAGACTACCTATAGGCCTACCACAGTATCTAGCTGTAGCTTGGACTTTACAGAACTTCTACTTATGTCCTCTCGATTCCAGCAAAGAGTGTGAACCTGGGTTTATGGCATTCCGGGTAACTACATCTCTGAGACATTAGAGCTTTCTCTGGTTTCCGCCCTCTCAACTCTATCCAGCAGACTGTGTCATCTTATTGGTCAACGAAACGTTATTAAGTAATAGCTCAAGTTTTACCGTGTTTTCTGTCGCATGGTGCAATTGCCCGTTATCAGGCTAACTCTTTGCAGCATCTTATTTTATCTTGAGGTTAAAGGGAATCTCCTGTGTAATATTAGAGCAGTCTGCTCCATAATCGACTTATGTTGCTGTATCCTATGACTGTGTCAGTAGCTGAGCAATAAGCATAACAGATGGGAATATGAGCTTGCCAAATTTCTCATCTTAACGTGGTGATTGCGTAAGACACTTGGACTTTCTTCCGAGAATGCGGTCTCTAAGAAGAAGATATCCGTCGCGGATATCGAAACGTCAGGCGAATAAACATATTATCCCAGCGATCGAGTCTTCTTCTTTTCAATTGCTTCCTGGGACACTGATGTTCGCTTGTTTTGGCAAATTATTTGGGCGTGATGTGCTCAGATCGGCCCGACGATGGGAAATATTTACCCTTCGTGAGGCCTCAACCAATGCGGTCTCTGTACAGGGTTGCAGATCAGCAGATACAGGTAGATTACGCCGGACTCCACTATAGGTTGAGAAGTATTACTGTTACGGCCACCCAAACAGGACACGGGAACGGAAATCCCCATCCATTTAAAATAGGTGGCCTTGTGAGAACGTTAAGAAAGGGTAAATATTCACTCGTCTTAACACTTAACAAAAAACTAAACCACAACTCTAACTCTAGCCCTACTACAAACCTAAACCCGACAATTACCACGAGCCCAAATCTTACCCCTTGATAAAATTCTTACAGAAACCCCAACCTTAAAATTAACGCTAAGCTTAGCCCAACCCTTACTTAAGTTCTAAAGCGAGTTTTTCCGGAATTCAGCCCGAAGCCACATATACTGTAGGCAGTTCATGTACGCGTTTAGGCGGCCATAAAAATAATGCTTACCATAATTACTTTCGTCATAATTGTGATCCTAATTTACAATATAAAGAACTGGTCGATTTTTAAGATAAATGCTCGGCCGCTGGGTATATGGATAAGGCACTGTCCACCAGGAGCTAAGACTGACAACCACCGACTATGTCTGATCGCGTGACGAAATATGAACATACCATGTGACGCGCATCGCCACATATAAACGGGCTAGTTGGATACCCACACCAAGCTCACATGGCAACTGAAAAAGCTGCTGCCTTATTCTACTATAAAATAACAGATCGTCAGTTAGGATGGAAAGGGCAATGTTTGGCAGTAGTTGCATTGGAACGGGTTCGTAGGTTGTTAAGAGCATCCACTTTCTGTTCCGTCTAAATAATATGACCAGTTTAGTTAAAAACAAGAGGAAGCATAGCTTGTGAGGGAAGCTTGTACAGTAAAACACTCCGAAATTGTTAACAAGCACTCGAGAAAATACGCGCTGTCTTCTAACATCGATCAGAACTATATTTCCGACAATCACTGGACGGTCCTTCGCACACATGACTTTTAGCCTGGCGACCCCTGTCATCCCCCCCCCCCCCCCTCCTGCGACCGAAGATCACATGTACTCCTTAAACCCCATTCGGTACATAAATGTCTGCATTTTACCCTGCTGACTCAGAACAGGATGATTCATGGCCTGCGAAAGACGAATCCACAAATGACGCTTAATGCATTTTCGGCGCAAAATTCTTCTTCTAGTTAGTTAACTTGGTGACGACTTGCCCAGTCCTGATCTTGCTGCCCACAGTGATCCCGTCGTTGACGGATGTCGCTGCTCTTGCTTCGTCCAACAGGATCTTGGAATAAACTCTTTCTACCGATAACATTTTAGCAAGAAGTGAACAGTATTCTCCTTAAGAACATTCATGTGTTGCCCTTAGTGGGGGTATTAACGCACGTCTGATATATTCTAAGGAGACTTTGGTTACCTTCTTCAAGTCGGCTCGTGAATTGAAGTTTGTCCCATTATACGTGCAAAATTAGCTAAATAAAAAGGGCTAGCGTTGCCTCTGCTTTCATCAGCAATGGTAAAAATAAGAGTAACTGCCTACACAAGTACTGAATAAACAAAATACTTCTCGTTTGACCGCTCATCATGATTTAATGAAGTAGAAGTACGGTAAACTCTAGAGTTCTTCACATATACTAGTGTGTTCGCTAGTATTCGCTTTGGTAACAAGTGGACCCTTCCATTTTAGATAATGAGATTTCGAAAAGTAAAATAATGATACCTTCCCCATGGTTAGCGTTTCTATGCCCGGCTTCTTTCTGAGCACGCCCGACGGGAAGGTGGGAATGCGGTTGGCGACCGCTGAACTGACATTTGAGAGGTGTGAATTTGCTAACTGCGCGCAAAATAGATGGTTTCGTTTTCTCAGATATCGCGGCCGGAGATCTGCGCAAACCCCGAACTTGTATCCAATAACCGGCACCATTTTACGTTTGGCGGAGTTCATTCTACTGCCCCATGCACCTGGTAATTTTCTAGTTTTCACCCACAAAGGACGTTAGGCCTAGAAATGGGCTTTTGCAAATATTCTTCCAGCCAATGGTGCCGCAGTAGAAGAAGCAAAAACTTGCAAGTGAAAACCAAAATTCAGCTGATACGAGCGTACGTTTTAAGTCCTCCTCTGAACGCAAACAAATTTCAACGCGTTGAGCAAACGGCACTTTGCGTTTTTAAGTTCTCTTAGCTGCTTTTGCCAGATATGGAATAATTCGAATATAAAAATGGTGACATACCCGCTGGCTTCGATGCACTTCGAAAACCTAAAAAAACCACAAGGTTGGAATGCAGTCAAAAATCTTACCTCCTGACCTATGAGGTTCCAGCAGGAGCCGTGGATTTAATCAAATGTGAGCCAACTTGATCGTCCAAAATAGGCTGACCACTCAAGCAAGATTTGCTAAGCCGTCAGCAGAAGCATATCAGACAAACTTGCAAATTATATGTCTTACAGATATAACTACTAAGTTTGGCTCATTTGTGCAAAACTTCTGCGGCCTCTGTGCTCGTATGATTGAAGCAGACATTTTAACTACTGGAGTTATGGGCTCCGACGAGGCCTGGACTCTGTTCACAATTAGACCCAACCGTATGTTATTTATTGGATCCACAAGTCTGGTGCAATCTGCTCGAATATATTTTGCTGAGCGATCAATCCAAAATGCGCCAGCCCATAGTGGGGTTTGCTTTCCATTGTTTCTGGTTAAATTAAGTAGTTAAAAACATGGACTTCAATAAAATGTTGCTCTTACTGAAGTGAGTTCAAAATCCATTCAGGCCACCGAGGCTGTAACAGTTAAGACAGTCGCCCCATGCAATGTTTTGATATTTCGGTTCATACCTCGTTATTCACTTCTAGTAGTAGCTTTGATATTTGGACGAAGGTTATGAATGTGTCAACACTACCAAAGGACTCTACGCTGTAAGCCTTTCGCTGTTTGGAATTTTTGGAAGCAGTAAGTTATGTCGCGAATCATAGGAGCGATAGATATGCACAGAATGGGAGCTACTGTGGCTCAGGCCTGGTTTTGGCAGTCGTACGCAGTCAAGTAAAAAGGCCTAGGGAGGACTGCCAGCGTTCCAGGGATGAAGGCGACACGGATACGCGGCTCAGAAGAAGAAGAAACAGCTAGCGTAAGGGAAAAAAATTATTTTTATTAGAGAGATATGGATAAATTCAAACTTGTTCAGCCGGAAATAGCTATAAATATGCAGAGAAGGAGAGATATTGTGGGTAAAGAAGGCAGATTGGATACAGCCTAGAGCAGGTCTTTTGTCATGTTTATGGAACCTCTCAGTTTTAAGCAACTCCTAGTGAATTCCGATATCCACAATGCATGATAGAGGGGTACTCACTGATCGGTTGTGGAACTCACTCATCTCGTTGTGCCTTGAGCTCATTCTCGGTCCCCGCCAGCAGCCGTCCAGTGGCAGAAAGACAGGAGCGACTAAAATGGTCCTTTTTGGCTTATTATTTGTCATCAGCCAGCCATACTCCACCCCAGGTGACTGTTCCCACTTCGAATGCAGCCTTTACTGTGACTCAGGATTTCTGGCACGTTTATGGTAAGATCCCCCAACGTAATGCAGTAAGAGTTTAAATTATGCTTCTTTATCCGATACGAATGACAGAAAGTAGAATATTTTCTTACAATCAACTCAGCCTTTATCGATTTAAAAGTAAACGAAGTCAAGTGAAGGATTTGAAACTGATTGATTAGTTTAGTGGAAATAAAAGAAACTAAATTTGAATACTTCTGCGCTCACTCCCACTCAAAAAATATTGATCCCAACAAATTTGAGCTTGCAAGTCATGCCAAGTAACTGCATATTTTTCCAGCAAAAACCAAGGATGGGAAAATTTGGACGGACGGAGGGTAATTTCGCCGTTTACGGTTGCAATCGAAACTTGTTCTTCCAGCTTTTTAAATTAAATTAAGTTATCAGAACGGGATCAGTTTTCGGACTATAGAAAAGTTACTTTTCAATAGGCGGACACTATTTTTACAGAGTGGCTGGTAGGTGTAGTGGCCCTACTTTAACGTCTGTTCCAGCGCCGCGCCTCCAATGTGCGCTTTTGCCGTCTTACACACGACAGTCTTGTTCTCGGCTAATCCCCGTTAGTTAAACGGGCCACCGGCTGTCAAGGCGCACTCAAAGGTGCGCTTGCTCAAGGCACTGTGGGGACACCACCCACCCTCCCCCCCCATTCTCACCCGGGAAGCCGCTTTAACCACGCCGGTCGTTTGGCTATTGACCTGTTCTAACCCGTTCTTCAATGCTTCTGTACAGCGTAAGGATGGCTTGTGTAAAAAACCACGTTTACAGTATGTACATAACTAACTACTTCCTTCGTTAAAGTAGGCTTAGTTTGTTTTCCTTTTTCATTCAGACGTTTGACTTCTACCATTTCCGTACCCACCATAAAAGGCGTACAGAATACAATCTCATTTCAACTGGCGTCCAAATTCTTCTCATTTTATTCAAGGTCAGAGCTTAGGATCGTAATGGTAAGGGCTTTCCTTTAAGTTAGGCTGATGCGACACAGGCACCATCCGCAGCTATTGGCATTTCCTTTCTATGCGACCAATCGAGACAACTAGTTTCCAGTCAAGACTCAAGGCACTACCACGGATGTTTTCTTATCAGACTCACGAGCTGGATTGTTTCGCATAAAATCATCACTAACCTTATATTATCCAATATTTTAAAAGAAAGAGAAAAAACAAATACACTTTATTTTTTAAGGTAAATTTCCAAACGTTTCAGCAAAAATAGCTCTATGCGCTGATACCACGGGAAAAGCTAATAAAATACTCACAATCTAAAGGTATACAGGAAATCCATATCTATTATTGAGAGACCTGATGTAGACGTCTGAATTTGCACTTATTCACATGTGAGGTAGCGTGATAGGAATTAAGGTATCGATATGCCTATGTGCGTTAAGACGTGTCGGAAACTTCGGCAAATATTATGGGGAGACTTCGCGCCTTTATTTATCGCGTAATGCATTTGGCATCTTTAGACAAAGCTACTGTCCTGACAGCCTATACACCCTATACCTTCCTTAGTTGGTTTCACTAGGACAGACCATAGGAGCAAGGGAGATTAACTTGAGTAAAGCAATTAACATCCAGCGCCTTCTTCCCTCTCATAAACGAGAAAGTGGTTTTCTGAAAATTATCACGGCACAAAGAGGGTTGTGCCTAAGTCGTCGACCAAATGGAAGGATAAATCATTCGGCCTCCGATCCGGATGGTCAAACGGCAATGCTTCCGTTGATAAACACTTACTGACCGCTAACAGAATTCACTCGTCCCGTTTTGCCTTTGGGCTTACTCTCGATCCGCGCCAGCAGCCGCAAAGCGACTAGTAGAGTGAAGGCTGAAAAACTGTTATAACCTTGCGGTTGCAGTGATCACCTGCGCCGCCACTGTTATAACCTTGTGTGTTCCTTTGTCAACACCTGTTGTGTCCCCAAGTTATGTGTTAGGAAGAGAAGACAGAAGAGGATAGCAGATAATACTTTACTGCCAGTTCTACTAGTACATCAGCTCTGCTTTCTGTGTCCAGCAGCTTGTATTCTGTCGTCGTCTCAGCCAGCAGCGTCCCATGTCTCTAGCATTCGTGTCCCAGGTCGCTGACAGCAGAATCTCGGATCGCCGGCAGCGTCTCCAGCAACAGAGTGCCGCCTTCAGTGGTGGCAGCATATTAAAGGACCAGTTGTTATTTTTCCCTATTGGCTCTCCAGGAGTGGCCGTGCTCGCGCGCTTGCTTACACGTAACCTCAGCGTGACCTCCCGATTGCAGCAACCCGGCCACGGGACAGTCTCGCTTGCATGTACCTCCTTCGTCCTGGCCTAATGTCTGCCCTATGAAAATCGCTTGTTACTGTATGAACCGGTCGCCAGTAAGGTTCCTTTTTCTGGTACCCTCAAACCTGCCCGAGTGATAATTCGCGTCCGGTCCGTTCCAAGACAAACATTGCCGACGAAGACAAGAGGGACTGGAATGGCTACCACGGGCCCATTAGCCGTCATCAGCCAGTCATACCCAACCACAGATGGTGCACTATCCGAGGCTCGAACAAATGATCTACTTATCAGAATTCTAACCAGTAAGCCACCACCTTGAGTAGTGCATCACCTGCGGTTGGGTATGGCGGTCTGATGCAGGCTAATGCGCCAGAAATGGCCTTCTTGGGCTCCTTTTTCTTTGCCGGCAATGCCGTCGGCTTCCACTGGCTCCGTCTTCATTTAGCCTTGATGGCTCTCTCAATGACGCGAAATCCTAGATAACCTGAATTAGACCAGTTATGCTTGATGTTAGGAGAAAGGTCGCATATAACACTCATAAATGGTCTGCTTTTTCTGGCTATAAAACGTGCAAATTTTCAATTCTGGACATCTTCACTATCAGGATATTCGAAGGATATGTAGGCGGGTTGCCCTTGACTTCCCTGTTTGTACATTTGTATTTAAGTAGCAGAAAAATAGTATCTAAGTTTGTTGGCGAGGCCAACTGACATGGGCCATGGGGTGAAACATAGTTTAAAAAGAACGGACAGTGCAAAAACTCCTTGGGATTTTTTAGGAGAAGCAACTGTAGCTCTTGAAGGGGGCGTTTTTAGAGGTCTCCGTGATCACCACCGAAGAGCGGAAGATGTGGCCTGATATCTCCTTGCTGATTGCAGAGTCCGCCAACACGATTTGAAAAACAGAAATGTCCACCCATTTCGTCGACAGTCTGCTGCATGTCGAACCAAGGAAGAACGTTTAGGGGCCGCGTAGACTATGGGTGCTAGGTTCGGCTGATGTCATCACTGATGTCTCGATCCTGCTTTGTTGTTGAACAGGGAAAGACCTGGAAGCGAGATTAGAATGTATGCAGTGCATAGATGATTCACGATAAGCAAATGAATGCTTTTGTTCCCATTGCCAGTTTGGGTGCATTTAGGTTTAAGCATTGTCGCTGAAGGTGAAAAAGCTACTGCCTGAAAGTCTGTCCGTCGAAGACGTAATGCCGTTTGTCACTAGTTCCAATAATCTGGTTATCAATTCATAAATAGTAAAGAATCAATGACCAAATAAGACAGAAATAGCAGATTAAAACCGGCGTATGCGGTTGCTTCAGTTACCTTATATTCTATGGCCGACTTCATGAAATGTTAATCAAAATACGGAAAAACATTTTAACTTGGGAAAAATTCTCAAATGACACTGCAATTTTTTTATCTTGGAGCACTAACTTAAGGTATTGCAGACACATCAGGATGCCGGCTTTTTAATGCACGCCTCTTTGGCTACCTGCAGATGCAATACTTAATATCAAATAAACAATGAATTAGTGTGCGTAAAATTGATAGCAAACCACGTCTTCGTCAAATTGCAGATTTAAAAGAAAAAAGCACTTAAGTTTTAATTTCCTCCAATTCCCGAATAATTAAGAGCGTTTATGTTTTTCAGATATATGAGTTGTATATATTTCTTATAAGAACTAGCCTACATTAGTCCATTCCATTAAGAAGATACCATAAACTGTTCTCAAAAACGCTCAAGGAATATGGACAAGGCATTATATTTTAATCAGCAGCATTAAGAAATGAACAGATACACATGGTTGACAATTTTCTTATCCCCAAAAGATTTTATTTTTAAAGTTTAAAATTTTAAGAAAGTGCACTGTCCCACATTTTCCATAAACTATGTGTGAATTTATAGGGGGCACCGAAAAGCAAATGCAAATTATGCATTTAGCCTTAGTTGTCTTTTACCAAGTGGGCTTTTTGTAGACGATCGAAAATTCGTGCATTCAAAGCCGACATCCGGCTGTAATTGACAAAGTATTGGATTATGCCGGAAGATGAACGATATTACAACCGCGCTTAGGTTATTTTTCGAAATCCATGGTGGATATCAAAATTTTGGTCAACGTTTTCTAAGACTAATCGTAACTCTGGTTGTCCTGCTATTGAACTGAGATGATTGAGAGCGTTGAGAGTGTGTGGGATGCGGCACAAATATGCTATCACCCTAAACCAATGTAAGCGCAAGCCATGGTTCTGCGTCCACTACTCTTTGGTCATCGTCGTTTGCGACGACGCACAGACGACCATAACAAATTTAACTAACGGGATTGTGTCTACTTATTTGTTTTCAGTACAACACTTAACACATTAAAATATGGCTCCTGTTCACCGCCCCATCGATACATATTAGACGGAGCCGAAATCAGCTACCGACGAGCTTTCGTTACATTTGTCTTGTTTTAGATTTCGAAAGTTTATAGTTTGAATTAATAATGCAGAAAATTGTAGTCCGGTAAAAATATCACAAGTCCGAGCCTTGTGTTGAGTTATTTCATTGCCTGCAATTAAGCTGTGTCCAACAGACAGTTGCTGTCGAGACAGAGACGCCAATGTCTGTGTTATTTGCTGAACTCTTAAAACTTATGCGCTGTTAATATTAAATAAATGGCATTGAACACAGTTAGGAAATTAGCTGTTATTATTACTACTGCTACATTGTATTCAGTTTGTTGTAGGGTGAGAGGAATATCCTTTATGTGGAGAGTTTCATTCAAAAGTTCCAGCAAACAATGGCTCTATTCGTTTAGACCAGAGGATACACTACGACATTACGCAAACATCAAACAGTTTACATAAAAATGCATATCTGCTAGACAAGAGACATGTTGGAAGATTCGACGCAGGGCACGATAAGATGTCACAACCGCTGGGTAAGACTGGAGAGGATGGAGTAGATTATCAAAAATTCCATCAACGAATCGGTTGAAGCTCTAGAAGTGGCAGCTAACGAGACTGCTCGGAGGACACATATATAAACCAGCACGTCTTTTTCCGCATAGCTGGACAACTAACAGGAGAACAAAAGACACTGAGAGGGACAATGCAGACATCTGTACATAACCAGAAACATTTTAATAGCAATAGAAGACTGAACATCGGACAAAAACTGGTCAGGCTATTATGGTTTTGCAGGGGTCTCTTCGTGACATGTGTAATTTTTCTACTCATCTTTCGATTATTATGGGTATTATAAAATACTCATTTTGTGTAGGGCTGCAGGTACAATCTAACTAGCCCAATTCTTTTGTTTACGAAGCGAACTCTCAGACGGAACTGTTAGCTTAAAAAGTGGTTTCTCTTTCAGCAACAGCCTACTCAGCTCTCAGTATAACAGTTTGACGCGGGAGCGTGTATAACTTGCAGTACAGACCTGACTGCCTGAAACATTCAGCCCACAAGACAGAGCAGTTAAACTCCGGCTTATGTTAATCGGATTTCACTGAAAGGTCTGTTTCAGCGATCAACTTCAACAGAACACATAAAACAAACAATCACATGTTTGATAGTTTTTAAGGCTGGCAGATTTAAACAAGACCGATGAAAGTTCAACCGTAATGTCGTGTTGTGAGCACTGTCCAGCGGCTGGTGACAACCATCACATGCACGACAAAACACGGCCTCAGTGCAAGGGTCGCCACCCGTGAGTTTTCAGGTCAGTGGAGAGGAGTCGTTTTGAACTGAGCGTTGACTCGTTTTTGATTGTTCGTCCATTACTCGACTAAATAACTCATGACCCTTCTGGGGCTTTATAAACGTTTAGATGGCAAAGCAATGAAGTTAAAAATGTTTCCTATGGATACGCTCTTACCAGGTGAAAGCACATTGAGCTAATATTCTCAGTTGGATAGGTACCGGATATTCCTCTGGCAAAATACTAATTCAGACTGTAAAAAAGTAGGATTTGAGGTTGTTTAAATAGCTATTTTTCGATTTCAAACACCGAAGTTGGTGTGAAAAGCTAAGCTTTATAAATTTTTTTAACAAGTCATCAGGCATCCACCTTTCATGATTATAATTAGCTACAAGAATGGACACTGAGGTTGGTTCGCTCACGTCATTTCATATGGCACATCCTTGGTTTCTACTTTTTGCGTTTTCATTTTCAACATTATTGGCCGAATTGTAAGGAAATTTTCTGCCAAAATCCATCTTAATGGCATGATTAACGCTTAACAGACGACTGTTATACTTCCTTAGTATTAAACGAGCAGAGGGAGACAATAATTACCACGACTAATTCTAAAATGCTCGCCGCAGATAAATGACTATTCTGGAACAGAGACATGACATTTGAGCCTTGATTGGTCTACGACTAAATATTCTTGAAGCGATAATGGACTGGATTTCGATCGATTGTGGGCGTGGTTTCCGCACACCTTGATTGGCAGTCGATAGGGCGTTTCTGATTGAGTTCCGTATTGATCCACCTCGCAATGACGACTCGTCACTATAAACGAGAGCAGTATTCGGTCGCAAACGTGTCTCGCAAACAATGTCTCTCCAGACAGTGCGTTTCACAGTTTACATTATCATCGACTATGACTGCAAGCTGGTTTAAAAACCATCGCGCCATTTGCCTTTTTTTCATTTCATATTTGAATACATCAAACCTTTTGACTTAGCCAGTGCCCATGTAGTTTCCATTCTCTCTGTTTTTTTTCTAAAATCCATTTGGCTATCGCTCTCTCCCTTCCCCACAGAAAAGTGAGTGTCCGCTCTAGGGTGATGTTTATTTTAACTGTTTCTATTGCCTGTAGGCAGCGGCTCCGTGGGAGACACTTTGATGACTTATACATCTAAGAACACTGAAGATTAATGTCAGCGTCCCTGTGTATATCTATGGGCGTTGCCGGGTGACTTTAGTTACCATAAATAAAAACAAAAAGACATGCCTGGGAAACGCGTAATTTAGTGTCGTGCGGTAGTAACGCATGACCAAGCAGGCAATACGTACCCAGAATGTGTGTGAAATCGATTTATTCTAAAACGCTATCATGTGTAGTTATAAGACGTTTTAAACCCTTTATGAGGTGAGACAAAGCTGTTAATATGCGGGGATTTAGTATTATAGTTAAAAAATAGTATCTTGCAATGGGTGTAATCTTTTTCATTG
>JAYGXS010000001.1:83134374-83162600 GCA_036362985.1 Ligula intestinalis | reverse complement strand
ATTTTGACCAAGTTACCCGTCCAGTATACTGCAACGTATAGAATTGCCTTATTCTGATCAAATGAGCCGGCTGTCCAAGGAGGATTTACTATAGAAAATCAAGCTAGACTTCACCAACTGACTACCAGGCTCAACTGGCTTGTAAACCGATCGTATAAATGTCGACTAACTCTGCAAATCGATCGGTCATCCTCTCCCCAGGTTGGAAGGGTGGACGTTTTAGTACTACTCAAGGGGCCTTCGCCACCCAGGTCACGGGAAATGTACAATCCATCACGCCTCAGAGCGCAGTCTAGTACCCTCACAGGCAGTCATACAGGTAACAGTAATAACTGCAAGAGGTATTGTCGACAAGGACGTGACCGTCCGCGATCGCACTTCTGTCTTATCAGGTTTAATCAGCCAGATATACACAACCTCTTGTTAGGATAAGCCGACATTCAATGCAGACTTTTTACTTATTGAGCTACCTTTAAGTCGATCGCTTGTACAATTGAGCAACGGGCCCATTGTATTTTCGATTGCTTTTACGAATATAAAATGCCACTGAAAGGGCGTTTACCGACTTAGTTATGAGCAACGCTCGCCGCGTTACATTTCAACAGTTGGAAGCACACAATGACACCAAATGGGCCAATGGCATCGATTTCTTGGAATTTTTTGGCATGCCATGAGGCGAACTAGAAGGCAAAAAAGCCACTGCAAGTACACATGTCTAACTTTATTTCTCAGAAACGGCTAATGCTTTATAACGGACAGCAAACGCTGCATTCCAGGGGCGTTCGCTAACGACATTAAGCTTTCGACACAAACCAATAGGAAGTATAAAGTTGTAGACTGGTGTTTTGTACTACAGCGCGTATATTAAAAGATTTGCTCTTCTGAACTGTCCATGGCGGTTTATTGTCTGTTTTTCAATGAGACCGTTTAGCCTACAGGTCCAGACATCCGTGTTTCGAGAATACAGTGGGCAAAATAAAGCCTGCCTTTCAAGTCGGGAAATGGAGAATCCTCTCTCTTAGGTAACACCTACTGCCATGGGAAAAATTACAAGAAGATTAAATATTCCGTGTACTAAGCCCAACTGCAATATTAACACAAACCCGAAACTTAAACATGGCCCTGACACTAAACTTATTTCTCAACCTACGCTTATACGTAAGTCCAACCTCTAATCTATCCATAATTCTAGTTTTCAGAATGTGGGTTTCGATTGTTTGAGGTAAATATAGTCGGAACGTGGCAACAGAAAAAAACATTTCTTGTCTAATTCATAGTCATACTAGTAAAAATTGTAAAGTCGCAAACTTTTAAATTAATCAGCACACTTGATTAATTTGGTTTTGGAGTTTAGGATGTGAACTATATTTACGGAAAAATGTTATGAATCTTAGGCGGCTTCTTAAGAGCATAGAATAATGGATAAGTTTCCTTAAATGAATATGTTTACTCCGGAAAACCTATAGGAACGTGCAACGGCAGGGAAGATTTTAGATTATTGACGATTTAAAGGACTCTTTTAAATGAAAGATTACCTTTCTTCATGTTGAGCGCTGAAAGGAAACCTACCATTTCTGGGAAGAGGGTAAAAATTATTATCTCGCCCACGCCTTTTACACACATGACTGAGTTAGTGAAAATAGCGAAAATTTATTAATAACATGCAATCAAATGAGCGGACAATTAACAAACGCGGTATTTATACGGGAGACCGGAAAGGGACACATCTAAAGTCAGTACTGCAAACCCACTTCGCAGTTCCTATAAAGCAAAATAGTGTTTTGGATTCCATTTAGTGTTACGTGATTTAAACTGCCTAATCGAAGAAAATACTTTAAGCTTGCAACAAACGGCAATCATCCTTTATTCTCGTTTTGGGGAGGTAAAAAAGCCAAGAGCGGTAGGTGTATGCTTCTTAGCTTTTTTTCTTTTTTTTCACGGTCAATAAGCCGACTTTCAGGATTAGGCCTGCGTTTCCTCTCAGGGCTGTTGAACTGTCCTCAGGCGTATGCATATTTAAATTATAGAAGATTTTTTATCTTTTGAAATATTAATTGAACTTCTAAAGTGTGTTTTCGCTGAGAAAATATTATTAAGGCAACGACAAAAGCTTAACTATCCTACAGCATGTTGGAAAAATATTTCACTCACATATCGAGCTAGCTATTAAACAAGCTTTTTTCCACCAGCCTTCATTAACTGCACTAGGTAAAATGTACTACGAACGCAGCAGGCATTTTTAAAGAGACTTTCATGGCCCTTATAAATTTAAGCCTACTTAATGAAATATATGCATTAAAATATTCTTTGTTGTACTCGCTTGGTGGGAGGCCAAGTCCCCTTCAAACTCTAATTTAAGAACGGGGTATTCTAGTTCTTAATGACTTTATAAATCCATGAGTGATTTTGAGCCCGGATTAATGTTACACCTTAAAATAGGGTTTCAAACCTAGACGAAATATTTGACAATTATATACGCTATTAACAATAAATCATACAGGGCTCGTAAATTTGTCTCGTCTACTTTAAGTTAATTAGCGCATGCAAGGTCGTGATAGAAATTCAAGTAGGTGGTTAAGCAAATATTTAGTCGTGTTATTTTAAATGTGTGAAAATTTCCGCTAAAAAGTTAGATGCTAAATTAGCGAACTTACGTTTGTTTTTGATAAATTCTCGTCAAACCTTTACATTAATATGGTAATTAGCTAGATAGACTGTGCAGGTTGGTAAAAAATACAGCAGTTGTCAGAAAAAGGGGAATTGGGATAGAAAACTTATCAGCGTTAGGGAGGACTGGTAGCCGAGAAAGGGGAAAAGCTGCGAGCTTTTGGATTAGCGACTTTCGGTCATGGTACCTGCGGCGCTGCGGCGCACAGGACCGGTCGGAGTAGACTGATGGCGGCCGCTTCTGCCGTAGCCAACAGACGCTGTCTAAGGAATTTTGAATAGCTTAAGGGTAACTGGTGCATCACTCGGAAAGCCTCTCTGGCATCCATTTCAGATCTACTGAGTCGATTGGATACTCAAAAAGCCTTTAGTAAAGAAAACTGCATATTCATTTTCTTATAATGAGGGAAATCAGGTAGGACTTTTAACAAAAGCGGAGGTTGCCGGATGTCCAAAAAATGTTTTGTGATATTTGTGCATTATGCTGTAAAACACACTAACGTAAGCAAGAAAATGTTCAAACAAATCCTCTTTGGAACTGCAACTATAATCATAAATTAGTGAAAATCAGGTGAAGGCAAATGTATTGAATCAAACTGTTTTTCAGAAACAAAGGACACATTTAGTTTTAAAAATTATTTTTAGCCAAATCCTAAAGCGTTTTCTCACAACATGCAGTTACACGCTTATATGACAGTGTTTTAATTTTACCACATAAAATATAACGTCAGTAAAATGCGTCGTTTTTACCGCAGTGCTGGACACGGAAAAAGTTTTGTTTAGTTTAATGTTACCCGCGAGATAGGTTTCTGTAAAATATAGCTTCCGCTTATCAGTAATTTAAAATCAAATAACGGAAAGAAGGTTAACAATTTTCTAAAGTCTTAAAATACATTTTGCTCCTTTTGGTGCATTTTGAGACTAAGAATAGAGCCTAAGGGAAATCATGTATGGTAAGAGAAGGCGCCCCAATATAGAGCGGAAAATAAGTTAGTTTCAAAAAAATCAAATATCGGTAGAGTTTCCTATTTTTACTTTGATTTTGCCTAGGAAAATGGCACTTTTCTTAAATAGTTATCAGCAAAATATGTTGCTTCAGTGCTTTTTAGGGAGGTAACGTATTAAGTAAAGTTTTTTGATTGACGTTAGGCAAATCAATATCGGACATATGCTGTGGACGCTCATTTTTCTCGGCAATTAATTTTTGTGTTTTGTTGAATCTGCACATATGCCCCAAGCGGCCATCATAATACGAACTAATATCCAGGAAGTCCTTTCTTCGGTTGATGCTTTCCAGAAATATCTTATTTTGTAGACCTTGATAAACACGTCGAACGGAAACTTACTTTATGGGATAGGGCTTTAAATTACGGAAAACCTTTAAATAACCGCAGGACTTTTAAGAATGATATGAAATTAACGTTTTTCTTCATTATTTCAAATTTTCGGTAAATGCGTTGATGCTGGTTTGCAAATGAGTATCAATCCTTCGCAAGCTTTGATATTTGGCATCGGTTAGAGCCTAAACTGCATGCGAAAAATATTGTATTCACTATAATCACTATTAATACATGTGCAAATGCGATGATTAATCAATGTATCTCATAAATGAACACTTTTAAAACCAAAGATTTTCGCCTCCTTCAATTATAACTTTTGGAGAAGACGAAATTTGCTATCAAATTACTATAAAACGTTCATTTTATGGATCTTTTCTATATAATTTATTTGAGTTTATGACAACATATGAAATCAAGGAAGAACTGAATGCCGTATAATTAGTCCTTTTTGGCAACCTGTTTTTGGAAGTTTGTTGGAAAGGAATCTGTTTAACAGCCGGCATCCTGACATGTTATATATTACAACTTTACTCACGTTATATTTTCTAATGGACAACATATTTAAGAACTTCGGTTAAGATTTCATGAAATAACGAATTTGATGTGCATGCATACAAAGTAAAATTGTGGGGCTAAAAACCGCAAACAGCCCCCTTTTTTGCTTATAGGGGTAGTTTAGATCTTATTCTGCAACATTCTGGGAGAAGAAGGTCCACATACAGTAAACGCTAAGGACCTTGCAACTTTCATGATGACATTTGACTTGGTACTAAAGTATATACTTGGGTAACACTATTTTGATTCATTGAGTGGATTCAATTCTCTGAACGCATTTAGTTTGGAAAATAATCATTATAGTAAGGTTTATTAGGAGAGATGGCCATTAATTTTGGCGAAATTGGGCGTAGTCTCATATCGAAGGAATTTCCTATGCTATTGCGAAAGATAGAACCAAACTGCTTATTTATGTTCATTATATTATGGAGGAACTCCAAAATAAGTGAAATATGTATAGAAGATATCCCTTCCAGAACTGGAAATTTTTCTTTAAAAATGCTCAGATTCAAGCGAAGCCAAGTTTAAGGAATCGCGTTTATTTGCAGAAATTTTTGAGGTTTATATTTTCAATATTATGTTTAGCTTTCCTGGGAAGTTTTTTTGCACAACCGCAGTAGGAAAAAATTTGGTCAGAAATTTCGTTTTACCACACAGCTGTCCATGCGCATAAGCAAAGTGCCGCATATGCTACCGCGAACGTAAGGTAAAGAAGGCCTTATTAAATATAAGCCACACAGAAATAGTTTTTTGTAAACTATACGTTCCGCTTAAGCATTATTTAGAAACAAAGCAGACAAACTAATAATAAGTATTTCAAAGATTGCCATATATGTCCAGTTTTTTTGCATTCGCAAGCTTACAACAGATCGTGGAATTAATCCAGTTATGCGGAAAGCAATCCATAATAAAGAAAAAGTAAGTAATTTCATCTCCAGTCAATCTCCAATCGTTATTCCTCAGGTAACTTAAAGCAATTGGCAAATGTCTCCAATTTCATTGTGACCTTACCTTGGAAAAAGTAAATGTACACAGAAATTCGTCAGCCAAATATGTACTCAAAGCATTTTCTGAAGAAATAACCTTTTATGGAAAGTTTTTGTTAATCGCAGGAATAGCAATATCAGAATATCGCTGGAATATTACTTATTGTCAAAAATATGGTTTGCTGTTTTGAAGCACTTTTTAATATGAGCGACATGGCCATCTTCATAAAGTCTTATATCCAAAAACAAGTTCTTTCATTAGATGCTCTTTATATATATAGATATATATATAGCTTATTTTAAAGGTTTTGGTGAAAACATCGAACAGGTGCGCAAGCTATCAGTGACGACACTGAAAACGAAGAAAATGATGACATACAATTTTCCGCAATATTCAATAAATAATTATCACATTATGGTAATATGTACATAATATTTTGACTTAAGAAATTTTATTTTATATAAAGAAAGTGGTTACTTCAAATTTTCAACTTAACAAAATATTTAAATTTTTTTCTAATTTATAGCCATTTTTACGTCTTCAGAACTTCGGGATTATCGAGAATATGTTATATTTCTTTACAAACACTTAGAACATCCAATAGTTCTTTTTAGTACTTTATATTTCTAATGCTGTTCATCATTATGTCGAAGTTTTCCTAACTGCATTCACGCTGGCATTCAACTTTCAAACTTAACCAAATTTAAATAAAGTTGCACGGTTTTTAGCGACTACCTTAGAAACAACCAAGTGGGTGATAACTTTACTGCCAACTGAATACGGATGTCTCCATTACCGGAACAGTCACCCTCCACCAGATCATTATCACCGCCACATGATCTACTTTTCTGACTTGGTCTTTTATTGTTCACTGCGATACACCGGCTTTAGTATCCTTTTACTGATGCCAGTAAGCAATTGAAGAGGAAATGACGTAGGGTGTACAAAGGTTGCCCTAGAAATAACTCTCCTGATAAAATTGCGTTTGGCGAACGTAAACGACCTGAACTTAGAGTAATTCACCATCCAACGGACAGAGGGTGGAGCTTTTGGACCTCGGCCAGAAGTTAGAGACTTCCGTGAAACAAACTAAAGTTAACCCTGGGTTCCTTCTCAGTTAAGTTAGAATTGTAATAAGCATTCGAAAATTCGCATCTCCCATGTAACAAATGTATGCTGTTTCGTTTGGATAGGAGATGGAGCCCTAAAGCATGGGAGACATTTTTCCCATGCCAAAAAGACTTGGCGTGAAGCAAGTATTAGGTACACTTGGAATACGAATATGAAGATTTTGTACCTTTTTAGTAGCATGCGCTTTTAAAATGAACGTCATAACTACTTATGACAAAGCAAAGGTCCTTGCTCGAGCCAATGATAAAATGGCTAGATTGCTGCTGAAAGGTTGGTATTCGACTGGCACACTCAACAGAGCCATAGACATCCATCCCGCCTACCAGGCGTTGCGCATAAGGCTCAAGTCAGTTCGAACAAGGCCACCAGGAAGGCAAACTAAACTCAAGCGTGGAATAGAACCAGCTTTGGATGTACAAAGTGGAGAAGCCGGCCAGGAACCACATCACCGTCGCGCCCACGAGGTTGAGAGCAACTCAGATGGGCAGGAACACTCGTCAGTCGACGATGAGCACGTCAGCCAGTACGCTGACTTGCGACAGCCAATAAGTGGGCAGCGATCGCACGAGCTCACCAGCGATCAATATAACGGTCAATCAATATCAATCAGGCAGGTCCAAGTTCGTGCGTCGAGCGCGGATATAATAACAGGCACGCGGCAAGGCTGCAATAGTCCCGGCGAACAGGAACAACCAGCCGGTTACTCTGACGATGGAACCGAGAGAGTTTCCGAAACGTCAGTCTCAAAATAAATCGGTCCGTGTCCTCGTACCTTTTTCGTCCTCTTCTTTGGGGATTGTGAAAACAATATGATATCTGAACCTCGAATCCTCCCGCATATTGGTAAACACATGTGTTTCGCCTGTGGTTTACCGTTTCGCAAAATAATCACACGTGTGCTGTCTACAAAGTGTTTTTTTTTTAGTTTATAACCTAGACAATACTTTTGTCATCAACGTTTCAATTTGAGAATTAGTTAGATTTATTGAGAATGCCGCAGATGTACAATGATTTGTTCGAAACCATGACGACCTTCGCTCGAGAAGTTGGTTTGCCGTGTACATACGCTTGAACGGCAAGACCAAAAATGCAGGCTGTGCGTTTTAGGTAAACACACAACTATACATTGACTATTTCAGTATAGCTAGTTTCCTGTCAGCTACTGTGCAGTGGGGTTCTATGAGAAGTCAGAATGCCTTTGCTTCAGTACATATTTTGAAAGTTGATGAATTTAATGCACACTGCAAAGACACGGGAGACTGGAATGGCCGGTCTTTGCCGGCCATACCAACTGCCTACTTCCAGCTGTCAGGGCCTCTGTCGAGGCCTAAGGCCGGGTGGGACAGACGGATTTCGTTAGCGGTCAAGACAACGAACTCGTAGCTCAATGGTTAGGGCGTTTTCTACGATCAAAGAGGTCGCGAGTTCGAGGCTCGGGTGGGACGCCACTTGGGTCTGGGTGTGACTGGCTGACGATGGTTAATAATCCAGAAATGGCCATTTCAGTCTCCTATGTCTTTGGCGGCAATACTACTTGCCCATACACTGCTATGGCTGTCAGGGCCTCTGTCGAGTCCCCAACCAGAGTGGGACAGATAAGTTCCTTTAGCGCACAGCATGATATAAATTTCTGCTGGACCAGCCTGACAACACAGGTACTATTTAAAAGACTCAGATAAATGCTTCGCCATTATTATGTCATTTCTCTTCAAAAAGTTCCCCAAAGTCCCCCGGGAGCTTTCTAGTAAATTCGAAAGTTTTGACATTTTGTGCAACGTATACCTTCCCGGCTACCTTCCCGGCTACCTATTCGCAGTTTATTAGAAGCACGCGGTTATTTCATTGTAGCTGATGGAGCTCGGCTCGCACATTCATATAAACTTTTGGACTGATTCTGCAGAATTCCATTCCTATTGAACGACTCGAAGTTAGAGAGCATTTTCTGACAAAATTTTAAGAAAGTATATTGCATACTGTCTACCTTCTATGCACACTTTTAATAGCTCCTCATGTTTTAATTCACTAGGCTGCCGCCCTCGAAGTAATATGGCAGTCATTTGTGCTTTTAAAAATGCAACTGGTCCTTTGTTCAAGCTATTGGGATTACAAGTAGCTGAAACCACCTCAGCAGGACTGATGGTACGAGCCAGATAGGAAACTGTTCCAAAAACATTATTGCGATGATGTACAGAAACTCCTAATGCTTCTGGAGCTTATAAGACTCCGTGCATAACTTTATCTTGCAAAACAGCTAAACTAATGTTAATCCAAAACGAAGAAAAAAACTGTCTATGCTCTAGTTGAAAGATTGTAATGCCTCGTTGAGTAACGTCCACCGATCGCTAACGGAAATCACCCATCCTTGGGGGTTTATCCTCAAGAGTGAGAAGGAGCTCCAAGATAGATGGGGAGGAGTGAGTTCCATTTGCAATTGGTGAACGTTTATGAACGACTGTCAGTATCTCCTGATATGAACCAGCAATAAAACGAGCTCATGGCTCAATGGTAAGAGCGTTGTACTTCTGATCAAAAGGCCGCGGTTTCGAGCCTTGGGTGGGACACCACTAGTGGTGGGGTATGAATGTCTAATGGGACAGAAATGGTCATTCCTGTCTCCTTTGTCTTTTCCAGCAATACTATTGGCGTCATATAACCGCCGAATACGACAGATTGAATGAAACTGAACTTTTATGCATTATTAAATTTAGCCCGTTCGTTAAAATTTGCCTTGACTATTTCCCTATGCATTCAAGTGTGGTTTTATTCGTTGGCTTTATAATACTAACAGAAAATTATGTTCAAGCCAATTTCTGTCTAAATCTGTGGCATTTTGACAGTCTTTTTTTTCAGCACAGCCATTTCTGACCATTGTGCAAAATGTCATGACTGCGGCTTCTGCCCGGACGAGAGTTTATGACCTTTTACTGAATTAATAGCAAGCATATACGGTAAATTGTATATCTGATGCAAGGTTATGGATTGGAGGATTTAACGCACACTTGAGGTTGTTCAGTTAGTTCATTGGGTTGAATTGGGTCGCAAAATGTTGTTTACTAGAATTTAATGACGTTCAGATCAGAATACTGGGAGAAAAAAGATGCGAAAATGGGCGAAATCCAGCGTTTGTTGATATTCACGGAATTTCCAATGCTATTTAACGCTGCGGAAAATAACTTCTTGTGTGTGCATGTTGCACTATATAAGAAAATTCATGAAGGGCAGAAACTTTTTAATTATATCTGTTCACAAAACGAAAAAGTTTATTTTGCTTCCATGAAATTGAGGTTAGTTGAATTAGGAGATAGCGCATTAATTTGGGAAAAGAAAGACAAAATATGTTTAAAAAATTAAATTTTGCAAATCTGCCAAGTTTTGTACCATAAAATTGAGTAATAAACTTTGAAGTTGTTCTTAGCATTGCTCCATATTTAATTTATATTTTATATTTAAGGGGTTTTAGGCAAGGAATGCGTTTGAGGACCTTATTAGTAAAGGGCAACCAAATTAACTGTACAATCGATATGAAGTTGGAGAGAGCTAACATAACAAACATTTGACAGAGTTGTCACGGAACATTGCGAAACAGTTTTTTCGAAAATTGCCGTTGATATTATTGCCCCTCTACTTTGTATTTGTTATTGAAAGACTTAGTCTACAAGTAACCACATATGCTAAAAACTGTTCCGTTTTAGATAAAACAAGTAGCTCTTTCATTTATAACAGAAGGGATATCCCTAATTGTTAGAAAAATCAATGCACTGGCCAAAATTTCACATTATGACCTTGACTTTATCATCAAACAAATTAAAGTACGCAGACATCAGACGCCAAAATATATAACTAAAGCTTCTTTTCAAGAGTTAACTTTTTGTAGAATTTTTCTTAATCAATCTTGAGCATATTCATTCGCGAATTTTGTAGTAGACGTTCATTCTTCTCGGTAATGAGTTCACATGAGTAGGTGTTCCTGAAACTATGACACAATAAGACAGCTTCATGAGAAAAAATTTTTAAAAGCTAGTCATTTATGTCAAAGCTTTCAAGATATATCTTATTTTGAAGGTTTTGGTAAGCACATAAAAAACTCATTATTTATGGTCAATTGACTAAAGCCAGTGAAAATCATAAAGTCTTAATTAGAGTTTCATGGAAGACCTGAAACTCTTCGTAATAGAAATATCGAAATAATTACAAAAATATGGCGGAAGGCAATAACCCTTAGCTTATAGAAAATGGTACGTTTTTAATTGTTACCGACAGTTATATTTTAATTTATTAGTCACTGACCGGCATGTCCGCAAGTGAGCTTAAGCAACACATTACTCCTGTGATCTCCCAATGGGGCATATTTAGCGAAAACGTGGTTGCCTTAGTCCAACATAAGTCAAGCGATGCATCTACGAAAAAAACAACTAGCAGTTCTCGTGAAAACGTGCTAGAATACATACTCAACATTAAGGCTCTTCGGTAACAGCCATAAATTATATTGCACGTAATATGAAAGTATATTTTTTCGAAAACCTGGCAAAACGATTATTTTCCAACGTAATTTTATTTGTGCTGCTTTATTTACTCAGTGGTTTTGCATGAACGAGCTTCCTCTACATGTAAAACTTAAGTTTACCTAGTACGCCTGATTTCCACTTTTTCGGAATTTTCCACTTTGTTAAAAAAGCTGGTGTTTCTATAAAACGTTATATTCCTTCATAAATCATAATATGCCTTATTGGGAAGAATGATCATTACTTTATTGCTGTAAAAGTTTGGCGGCCACAGCTTGGGCTGCGTTTGAGTAAGAGGGAGTTACTTGTAAAAATCGTAGGATCGCATGAGATAGTCCACCTACTGTAAGTCCTCCGCGATTTCACAGTCTGTTTTGGCCTTTTTAATTTTTTCAGTGAAAAGTTACTAAAAGTTTTGGAAAACCTTCTTCCAAAAGGCCTCCTTTGCTTTGATTTCACAAGCATACCTAAAAACTTCAACGCTCGACGAATAGAAGCACCACATTCCTGTCAGTTATTTACTCTTAATTGGTAAAGGTTCCCTTAATTTCATGTTACCACAGCCATCTACTCATATTTTGTCCGTCGTTATGTGTCCTTGACCGACAATATATCAACACTCTTGATTCGCTTATCTTTTTTTGAGTAACTGTTCTAAATCTCACTACAAAGGGATAATAAGGGTGTTCCTAGAAGAGATGCTTCAGTGCAGATGAACTACACTCTGAGTATATTAGTCCTAAAGCTAACCGCTAATACATCATCAAAGCTTGAATTTCTTCCTCCGATATTTGAGTAAATAGGAACTCTAACCCAAGCTACCCTGCGTGGAATTTCAGAAACCAGGTTAACCAGCAATTACTACAGCTAAGCCAATGTCCTCTGTCCTTATCCTCACACACTAAGCCAAAACCCTTACTTTGAACTCAACCTTAACTCCGACTGTATTGCCTTTGAAATTAAGCTGACGGCCACCTACATCATAGACGTTCTCTTCCCATATCCTAGCGACTCTCCTTTTTTCACATTATTGACTTCCATTGTCCTTATTTCAGCTGATGAAAATTCCTTTGATGGTTTTATAGTCATCTGAAAACCGTAGAATTATCCGATCTTCCTTGAAGAGGATTAGTTCTGTGTCAAGCTGAAAGGCCTTGAAAATTACCCTACGTCGTGGCTACATTACTAAACCTTTATGTGTTAAAGTCCACATGCTAAAACTTCAGGAACAAATTTTTGAGAGTAAGCTTCCAAAATCTTAAAGGTTTCTCTCCTAAAGCGACCTTCAACTATCACTTTATCTTGCCTTTTAACGTTTTTATTGAAGTTGCGTTTATACAGAAGTCGAAACTTCGCTTTTTGCACTACAGGACGTTGATTTTTTTGGGAACCTCATTGGAGATAACAAAGGAGTCGCTGTATTTTTAACTCCGCGAAGCACAGTGCCGGTAAAAGGAGGTACCAAGCAAAATCGGAAATTTTTCTTTTGCCAAAAGCGCACTAACTAAATTTTTGACTGCCTTATCTTAACACAGACTTGATTTTTAACTGCTTGAGTACTAGACATAATTCTCCTGTTAAATATCTTGGACTATCATGGGAACTAATAACAGACTCAATAATCGTTAAGTAAAATTGGGTAACCCATACGCAGTAGCTCAAGGACAGGGGCGGACAATTCCCGAGGCTCAAGTCCACGAGTTTGGTAGCTAGAAATGTAACGCATTTGTTCGTGGTATAGATTTGAAGCAAGCCCAAATTGCAGAATTAATGTGCTCAAATAAACTTCGAGAACGCTTATCAACTGCGTCCGCTCTATGCATGAATAATGAAAAATTAAGAGAACACATCATTTTGAATTTTTACAAAATCGATAAAAGCAAGGTTGTGTTAACGTGGAAAATGGTCAATAGTTATGTCAACTTTAAACTTGGGATGAAAAGTACGAAGGTGAATTAACCCGACCTATGTAAGCAACTAGACCATATAGTTTATCTTTAATTGTCCTGGTAAATACATACCACACTTATATTTTTGTTAATTCCCCCCCCCTACTTTTCGTCCCAAGTTCAATCATAATGTTAAAAGGTAAGATAAGATGGTAGTTAAAAGTCGCTTTAGGAGAGGGGTTGGGTATGGCTGGCTGATGAAGGCCTATAAGGCAGAAACAGCCATTCCAATCTCCCCTTTGGCCATAATGTACTTCTGCCCAATATGTATATGCTGAATAAATGAAGTATATATTTTGCATTCTGAGGTAGTTCAATCAAAAGAATGGCCTTCGAGAAATGCTTCTTTTCATGATGTTTATGACTATAAATAGCGTAAAGAAACGCAAATTATTTCTTACAAGGATCCAATATAGCTTTTTTTGTTTGCAAACACTGTCGAGTTCCGAATAATTCGGATATTCAAAACCGAAAGGCGCTTTTACTTTAAGATTACATTGTTTTTTACCAAATAAGCACCAGGAATCGTGTGCTAATATATGTTTTATATAAAATATATTTAAATTTACAAAGGCCTAGAAACTCCATGAGGCAATTCAATACTACTTGAATATTCAGCTTTCGGTTTTTCGGGCGGACCAAATATAGCTTGTTTAATAGCCGACATCCTGAGGTGACTGGAATTTCTCGGGAGCAAGCTTGACAATGATGAATAATAAAAACCTGCTTAAATAGGCTTTTTTCTAATCGAAAAGGCATTTAAGAATTTCAGCAAACCTTTTATGCGTTTGCACATCTGCTGTGGTAGGTAAGTAACCCGCCTGGGCAGCTCCAGCGAACGGCGATCCGCTAAGCAGCAGTGGTCCACTTTAGTTTTGGCTGCTTCGCAGACTTGGCTCGGGCTACTGCTGCTGCTGGTATTTGTTGACATATGGAGTAGTAGCACAAAAGCTCACTGCGGTTCAAAGGTGCATTGCAGGCTGCGCGTTTTGAACCGGTCAATTGGCTGAAACTAAAACTTTTTACTGATCAAAGTTTAGGGCATTTGACGCAACAGGCTTAAGTACAAGCGTGGCGTAGTAAGAAGTGGTTCAGGTAACTGAGGCCTCAACCGACGAGGAGTCCGAACTGAGCCCAGGCAGGCTTAAATCTCAGATTGTAAGCGCAGATCACATGACATTAAATACTCGCTGCACAGGCCTAAGTGTCTACGCAGGGCATTGTTGTGGACATTGGCCCAGCTGTAGTAATTGCTGGTTTACCTGATTTCTGAAAAAATAATATCGGGAAGCGTCTGGCGATTCTAGTGAATGCTCTGTGTTTTCTTCTGCACAGAGGCTTAAAACGGTTCCAGAGCCTACATAGCAACACGTTACCACTCAAAGCCTCATGAAAGAATTACGTGAAATCTTTCTCTTAATTCGTTACAAATCACTGATTTCTCTCTCGCAGTTCAAATAATTTTGTGTTATTTTCTAGATTAAAGATTGTCGTAGTTTGAATTGTTGTGCACTTTTGTGGCATGTACTTCCCTTTGAAAATACGACAGAAAAACATACTTAGGTTTAGAGTGCAAGCCATGCTTCGTTAGCCATGCAACAATGTACTTAAACATTTGCTAAGCGTTTCAGAAAAACGCAAAAAATTATGCGATTTCAAATTAAATAAATAACAGTTATAAATGATATTCGATTAAGGAGAAAAAAACAGTAAAAAAATTGAATTTTTTCTGCAAGCCGCTATAAAGCAGATCCTTCTAATACAATCAGAAAAACAAAAGCCGTGCAATTTCAAATTAAATAAAAAAACAATAAAAAAGGATATTCCAGTAAGGAGAAAATATCAATAAAGCAACATTGAATTTTTCCTGCAAGCCACTATGAAACAGACCCTTTTACTGCATAGAGGCTGCGAACATCATTGAAACACAGTCAGTTTCGATTGGGAACGGTTCATGCATCCACGAGTTATGCATGCTAGGACCTCTTTCTCTAGTTGGAACGGTCGGCCACTGTGAAATTAGCAAACCTAATGTACCGTGGTTTAGAAGAAGGATATTCACAACGCAAAAACCCAAAACGTTTGGGCACCCTGTGTCGGTGTCACCGTCGGCCGAAAGAAAAATTCGATATTAGAACTTCAAAGTTCTCAATGGCCCTGGACGCGATTCAGGATGAAGGAGAAAAGGGATAACTAACTCGGTTTTCCGGAAGTTCTTGCCTTCCACTAGTCCAGTGGCCCACTGGTGGCGGTGGTGGTTGTCGTATTTTAGCCGTTGGAAGGTTAGCATACACCTCGTGATGTATATCCTTTCGACCTTGTCTGGACAAGATCGTGAAGGCCATCAGTAGATGGAACTCTTTCAGTCTTAACCGAAGAACGAGTCAAGATATTTCGATCAATAGTAAAATTTCTAGTCATTCTCGTATTGTCTGAACGCGGTTTCCCTTCACCTGGCCTTGGCGTCAATAAAACTTGATGATGGGGACTGTTGACATTTTTACACACATTTAATTTCACTTGGTCTGTTCTTAATTTCTTCTTCATTTGTTTTTTTATTTGTAGCCTGGATGGTTAGCAACCGTGTCAGCATCTCCGAACTTAAAATATCTTTATGATGTTGTCGTTTTCTCCTGTCTGGTTTTGTGCAGTTTCGGTACATTCCAATTTTTCGCACAATTCTTCAAATTTTTTCTCACAGCTTTTTTGCAAAAAGATAAGGTGATTTGGAGGATATTTATCCAACCAACTTGGAATTTGTCCTGATTTTATTGTTCATGCATTTTACACATGAAAGGATACAACTTCAAAACCCTAGAGGCTTTGGAAACAAGTTGAAGAGCATTTTGAAAGTGGCTTCAGCTCAGCAGTCAAAAGTTATTTGAATAAGTGTTAATGATCGTCAAACAAATTCATAGACCTTGGAGGCATTCACTCCAGAAAGTTAATGAACCTTTACGAAAACCAAGAATCTGAAACAGGGTTAGATGAACACTGCTGGCAAAAGCAATAGAGATTGGAATGGTAATTTCTGGTTCATTAGATGTCATCAGCCAGTCATATCCGTATCCATGTGGTACACCAACTTAGGCTCTCACCCGCGCCTTGTTGATCAGAAGTCCAACGCTCTAACGGGACGAGTGAGCTCCGTTAGTGATTGGTGAGCTTTCCTCAACTAATTTTAATATTTCCGATCTAAACCGGCAAGAAAACGAACCCATGACTCAATGGTTAGAGCGTTGGACTTCTGTGACTTGCTTTGGAATGGAAAATTTACGTCTCCACAGGGAACTAGGCAGCTCGCTGGAGTACTCAAATATTCCTACAACCAGGGATTTCTGTTCACGTAGCAAGATAACAAGAAGACATGGGGAAAGTAATTTATTGAGACACAACTTTGGAATACAACAGCGACCTAGGGTTCTAAAAATAACAGATCTACTAAGGCCACTATACTCAAGCGTATGCTAAAGGAATGGCTGGCTACCCATTGTTTTTCACGTGCGAATTCTCTTCTGGTGGTGACAAGTGTGCTCGTGTGGTTTTCTCTGTGAGAGTGGAAGGACAGTTTTCAGTCTGTGAGTTGGAGTTAAGTTTGTGTAGATCGCTTTACTTCTAATAAGAAGGCGATCGGTTGATGGAGCCAGAATTTTGCTCGTCTGATGTTTCCAATTTTCACTTGAAATCCTCATCAGAGACAGTCACAGATAAGAATGATGGATGTGCAAGAGGTATAATATTTATACGATACGGTTGTCCTGCCACGAAGGTTTGACAGTGATGAGTTTTGACGTCCATGACGTACTCTACGGGGTGGGTGCACCACCGATGAGGCAACGTTCACAGAACTCATTTCTCCCTCATTCATCAGGTTTTGACGGAAAGCCAATGGCAATAAGGCCGGAGGTGGGCTCGAGTGATGACAGTTTGGCCGTCGGTTTCGAATGGTCCACAGCAGGTTGGTCCAGGGACAGTGACTTGCGTGTGGATTAGATATGAGTGATTAGTAGACTTACATTGCAACTACCGCACGCTCTCTTCCCTCACCCACGTTTGCCCGGTGTCAAGACAGTCCGTCTACGCGTGCCACACACGGCCTGTTCCCCATATAATGTACTAGGTTGCTAATTCAATGCCAAAATGACCGGAACTAGGCTCGGGCGACTATCGTTTGACCGTCGGTTTCCACGAGTTTCACAGTTTGCTCCACAGCAGATAGGTGCAGGGACGGTGACTTGGATTCGTTTTAAGCGATAGTAGACTTACGCTGCATCTACCGCACTCTTTCTCTTCCCTCACCCATTTGTTCCCGGTGTAAAGACAGTGTCAAGAAGACCGGAGGTGGGGGAGAGCGTGGGTGGCTGGCACAACCGAAGCTGCTTATATACGTGCAACCACCCCCTCCCCTGTTTGCAACCCGAATAAAGCCTGCCATATCCTGATCTGACCCCCACATTAGTCCAGCGCGGCCCGTTTAAGGAGCACGAGTTTGGGCAAAACGCCTGAAAACTAAGCACTTATTCTACGTTTGCCACACACACACACACACTGCGTGTTTCCTAAACAGTATACCAAGTTTTCACAGCAGGGGTAGCTTGAACCTCGCGTTCGAAAATGCAATAGGGGACAAATAATGAAGGAACCATTGAGCCTTAGTCTCAATCATCGAGCTAGCCACTATGTACCTACCAAAATTAACTGCTACCACAAAGCTACTTAGATTATGTGTGTTTGTGTGCCACAAGTCTGTCTATCCAATTCTGGGGTAATCTTCCACTTACGCTGGCGCACCAGATCCGGTGAAAGACTTCAGGCGTTTGTGGCCTTGCCTGTATAGCCTTCCGTCTCGTTACTTGAAGTCCTATAGTATTATCTGGTCTGTATGCAACGCAAGCTCCAAGTGGTATTGGGAATAGGTGTGCGCTTTCCGAGACGCACGGAAGCGATCACCGATGCCGTTTATGGATCCGCCTCGTTGCGCATGCACCTACTGATAAAGTGGCGCTGGTAGTCATCTTCAGCAAAAATCCGTCCAATGTGCATCTAACAACTGTGCATCCATCAACTGATGATAGATTCGATTAAGGATCCAAAACGTTGGTCAAATAAATTAATCTTTGAGTGATCGCATCTCCTTATGCGCAAATGCCTTCTGGGGTAAGGATTACTTATGTTTGGAGTTGGTTTGGCAGATTTGCTTAATTTGAGTTTACTCATGGCGTGAAGCGGGCGTTTGTAGCTTAGTGGTAGAGCATTAGCCTCCGGTAAAGGCTTTCTCTGATTCGCGGGTTCAAATCCCGCCAAACGCCTAGAGTTTTTCACACTTGGGTCAACTCAAATTAAGCAAATCTGCAAAACCAACTTAATAATTAAGTCAGCCTAGTAGTCATTCTGGTGGATTCTAGATGATTGCTTAGGAAATCCTGCTTGGGCAGTCAACTTGCTCCCGCATTGGTGGATTCCATATGAGCAAAAAGTTGAGCAGGTACTATCGATCCAAGTGTGATTAAACTCATGGCGTGAAGCGGGCGTTTGAAGCTTAGTGGTAGAGCATTAGCCTCCGGCAAAGGCTTTCTCTGATGCGCGGGTTCAAATCCTGCCAAACGCCTAGTTTTTCACACTTTGGTCAACTCAGATTACTTATGTGGCCACCTAATCCAGAACGCCCGGCCCAAATAATAAAAGTGTACGTGCACATAATTCCGGAAAGGATTAATATTCCCTTATCGTACTCCTCACCTAAGCCTAAACCGTAACACTAACTCTACCGTAAACCTAACCCCGCAGCTAATGCTAGCACATAACCCTAACTTACAGTGATGCTAATCTTACCGTAAACCTCAAACAAGACTCGAAACTCACTTCTAAACCTGACGTTATTTTCGTTTGAATTGGGCGCAATGAAGCTTACAGTGTAGACTGTTTTGTTCCCATGCCCCCTTGGGGGGAGGGGGGCATATAAGACAAACCCATTCTTTCTGAAACTCTCCTTCGCGCTTGTATCTTATGTAAGGTCTCCACGTTTCCAGACCAGGTGTGTCTTTCTTCCATTGCAAAGTTCCTGGTTCATATTTTATTTGAAACCTATAATCGGGCTTAAATTCTGTTAGTAACGTCCGGTGCTCATGCGACCGTGTGACTTTCGTTAGGCCTTGAGGAAGAGCAAGTCAGTAAATGGGTGTCGACTTATTCCCGGTCTCTGCGACTCTGCCTGACTTCTGGGACGTGATGGAAATGGGAAGAGCACGTGACGTTGACCCCGTGCAACTTGTCCCTAATCCAAACTCTGACGAACATTCCAGTTGCCTGAGGCATTGCAAACACGAGGATGATTTGCTTACTGAGGTCGAGGGCACAGAGACGATGGTTATGATAAACATACTGCAGAACCTATAAGTTGAGATAATTGGGTTAGTAACAAGGCCAGTTACACATTATCCACTGATTATGTCCTGGCTGTCAGGAAGAGCAGGAAAAGCCACAACCTGTTAGAAAGCCCACATTAAATTACCAGAAGACACATTTACCGATAGGCAAAAAAGGGTATGCTTATCAATCCACCGCTTCATTTTATTTCACCTTCTAGGCTACTGACTGGTCCCTCGAAATGTGCCCTAACTATTTTTTTCTATTTCCATGATGTCGCTATTGGCAACATCAATTAAAATACTCTTCATCGTAGTTAATAGGATCTCGATGAATACAAAAAATGGAAAGCTAATTGAATTTTCCTGTAGTCAAACTACGCACCCTACTGCATATCGCTCTTATTCTCGAAGGCTATTTATCTCGCAAAGCATCGTGCCGTTTTCTTTACTCCATCTTTTACTGGACTGACTTTATTCCTTTCTACTAATCAAGCTTATTCATTGGACACGAATATTAAAGCTTTCGGAAGTTCCATATTTCTTGCATAAATTGTTGTTTCTATTCAAGGTTTTATTTTAATGTAATTGAATGTGGTGGAACATTCATTTATATTTTTGCTGATTAAGTTGGCTGTAGAATCTTCCTGCAAAAAGTTTCTAAAACCTGCTCGGAAAACGAGCGTTCGTCGCTATACAGTAGTGGGTCTATTTTCTAAAATGTTAACAGCAATGCTGAAAGCTTATTTTCGCTTAGAAGGGAGCATTTAAGTGGGTTTGTAATACTGGTCATCCTACAGCATGATCCCAAATTATTTCAGTCAAGACAGGATGTCATCTTGTGGATGAGCTTCTTTCCAGCTGCTTGCAGAACTTAAGCTGGGCCACAAGAGACTATTCAAGCAAGAAACCTTTTCGTGCTGACTTTAGCTGCCCTTGGAAATAAGAGTATATTTTATAGCAAAGCATGAATGCGTAAGGGTTTGAGGTCCACGTATGTTATCGCATCTATTATCTCCCAAAGAAGAAGAAAAAGACGGGGCAAGTGCGTAGGCTGAATTATATTTGTACTAACGTTTAAGAAAAACTCTCGTTTCCATCATCAGAGTCCAGAGCCTACTCTTTCCTAGGTCTTGAAGTGGCGAGGTGGATTAATTCAACGCCTACGAAAGAGTAAGTTCTGCACTCTGGTGATGGAGACGAGAATGTTTCCTAAACGGCAGTGCAGAGAAAGTTTGGTCCAGAAATTCGCCCCCCCTCTCCCTCTACTTCATCTTCCTGTTCTTCAGGAACAAAAGTATTCTTCCTATACACATTAGGTATATATCTTCTTCAAAATTTGTTCTTGAAGAAACGGTATCTTATGGTTTTGAAAAAAAAAGTATTTATGAGATTTCTTATGTCTCTAAATGCCCAGTCTTTCGGTATCATATGTGCGCCTTCATAAATGCTGTTTAAAAAATGCATAACGTGGTCCACAGGGCCCTTTGTAAACCTTTATGAGTCCTATAAGATGCCTATTTAATAGGGTAGCTAAATCCGTTGTTTTCCTCGCATGTAAAGCTAGCGAGATACCGTTTGGAAATCCTAACGTAAGTGCAACTGCAGGTGGGGTTCACAATTATTCGGGAAGTAAAAACAGTCTTTTAAACCGAAAAATATGCTTTGAAGAAGCTGTAGCTTGCTAATACGACAATTCGACCATCGAGTTAGTCGTTGTCAACCAAGTGCTTCAGCAGGCTGAAGGCAAACACGGTGACTTGCGCGTGAGTAAGTTTTAAGTGATCGTAGACTCGCGCCGCATCTACCGCACTCTCTCGCTCTCTTCCCAAACCCACCTGAACCCAGTGTCAAGCAGACCGGAGACGTGCTCGAGCGCACTGTGGCTGGTGCGGCCAAAGCCGCCCGTATACGTGCGGCCACACCTGGCTCCGAGCTCAGCTGCGTGGGCATGCCATAGAGGCTAAACACTGAGAAGGAGCCTTTGCAGCCTGAATCTCAGGGTGCCAGGCAGGCACTCTATGTAACACATGAGACACAATGGGCTGACGGCGCAGTCCGAGCTTTCCGTCAGTTTACAACCTTTCAAGCTGCGGCTTTTAGTGCTTCGTGATAACTTCAAGCGCGCGTCAGATCGTGTATGATGAGGAAAGTACGCTGAGCCGTCGAGTTGACTCGCTCTCCACCTCCAGCATCAGACTACCGTCCAAGCCGTTCAGTTGGCTGATGTGGGATGGGTGCGATGGATGGATGGTGAACCCATCTAAGAGTGTCATAGCACGACCCGGCCCCCTTGACGCACACTGACGCCAGGATTTACGCAACCAAGGGATTAGAAGGATCCGCCGTCCTCTGAAAAGTGGGTACAAGAGAAGATGCTCTGTGTCTGTTTTTGATGAAGTGTATTAAATATCTTAGAGCACGCCAGATGAATATTGATTTTTCTGAACGTTTAAAATTTTACTTGTTTTTTGCACTTTTTCTCACACCTGAAGACGAGCGGGGGAACCTGCCTCGAAAATTTACACAATAAAGTTCCAATTTTCCCAACGAAGCCTTTGTCTTCATAATTTACCATCTTGGAATGCCCATATTTCAAGACTATATTATATTTTCAGGAAGTCAAGTAAGGCGAATGAATGTTTTCGATTAATTAATCAACAGGCAAATACACTAATATAAGGGAGGATAGAGTTAATAAAAGTTTAACCAACCAATCAGAAATAATTAGGGAGAAAAGAGTAACAGATGTTAAGGGATCAAAGGGGTCAGGTGCTAGTCATCATTATGGACCAGAGAGGGGAAAGGGGGAAGGAGGTCCGATAATTAGTGCATGTCGCACCGTCGTCCTTGTTGGGAGGCGTGAGGACGCAAAGTGTCATCGTCTCGTGACGGCATGGGTGGTCTGAGGATGCTTGCTGTCACTGCCTCGTCGTCGTTCCGTGGCGTGGTAGGAAGCGTGTAGACGGATGTTGAGTTGTTCTTCGGTCACGGGAGCCTTAATGCCTGTACAAACCCTTTCTGCGCGCACAAGATCGGGTTAATGAGCCGTATTGTGACTGTATCTGCCGTCGCAAGTATCCGATGATGCAAGAACTTGGATTTTTTCACCGGAACTTTTGATTGTGCTGCACGATCATCTAAGTAATCCTTTGCAATCGAAAACACATTTCATAATTTTGGTTAAGATTCAATGAGCAAGCCCAGCTACTGTATGATTTTATGTATGGATTGTTGTCGGAGGTAGGATTGACCGAAAGAAGGCCACATCTTGGTCTGTGTGCACATCTGCCTTCATCATTACCTGAAGAAGGTGATGATGCGATTTTACGAACTGAGTTCTGTGTTTACTGATATTTTGGAAACCTAGTTTCTATCATTTGAATTTTGAGCTGCCTGCTACTAATGGCTTTCATTTCTTCAGATTAGTCCTCTGCCTCGTACTCAATGCGTGCCCGACGCATGAACTTTTCTACTGATAAGCTTTAACCCCCCCCCTCCATCCCCCGCTTGTGGCCGAGCCTTGGAGCGTGAGGCTCACGTGACCTTGTCGCCCTCGCAACCGCAACAAAGTCAGCATAACTGTGAGCCGCCCCCCTCCTTTATCCGGCAGACGCATCGGTGGCCGCTGCTAGTTTTAAGTCTCTTAGCTGCGTTCGTGAGGTCATGCTGGTCACGTGACAGTCAGCCGACGCCCGCTCAGCTGGCGGCGGTGGTGTCCTGCTTGCCCTCTTCAAGCCTTGAACGTGTCGCTCGACAGGCCGGATGCAGGTACATGACTCGGTTGAAGCTGTCAGTAGAGGAACAACCTCCGAACGCTACTGTGGCTATCTCCTCCTCCTTGGTTCTGCTGATGACTGTTGCCGTCTCAAAGATTACTACGTGGTTTTCCTCCTGCCGGCGGAAGTTCGCCATCACGGGGCATTGAAAATTGGTGCTCCTGTACTCCTGTGTTGCGACGTTCACCCATTTCACCAACGCAGTTTGATGGGCTACAGACTACTACTGCTGCTGTCAATACGAGCGAAATGCGGGTCCCTGGAAACAGAGGAAGCAGACGCGGTCACTGGGACAGGAATTTCATTCGCCTAATGTTTCGGGCCCAGTATCATAGATAATAGCAGGAACGGGAATTCCAATAAAGGGAGTTGCAGTATTTGCAGGATACAGGCGAACGCGTATTCTGGCGGCATACAGCCAGGCGGTAGAGCGATCATCACGCTCAAGTCCACTACGGCCGATGAAAGGTCAGCAGATCAAGATCCGCATGCCGGCTATCAAGCGATTAGCACACAAGCGGAAACCTATCTTCGATAAGGGGAGGATCCGTCAATTGTCACTGGTAAGCAGTAGCATAGCGACTATAACCTACAAATATTATAAATCCTGCTGTAGGAATTACCCGTTTCTGCTATTTTCACTGATGAGGGATCCGCGACGGAATCCGAGAGATCGGCGAATATAGTGTTTTCTCTAGCGATCAAACGTGGTTCTTCTCTACTACTGCTGTCGCCGATAAGCCTACTAGAGCATCGTGATTTGACGTCTGATGGATGCGTCCGCTATATAAATCACATCAATACCACGAGTCTTCGGGATTCTCGCCTTCGAATATGATGATCAAAATCCATAAATACGGCTTCCCACCATACGAGTGGTCAAGGTTAGGCTTCTTAAGGCACTTTTATATAAGGGACCATCGATGATAATGAATGCGAATTTGTGTACACATACACTATATATGGGTGTGTAGCGAAGTCATGGCGGGAACACAGATGGCAACGGCGTTATCACTCCCAGTGGGTCGATGCGGTTAGATGGCTGTTGCACGATGATACAGCTGCAGACTCTCCCGTGTGGTGAGATATCATACGGCAGAACTTCTAGGCTGGTTATAGCAAACAGGAATGTGGTCGTGGTCAGTACCTGTAAACGCTACGTGGTGGCACTCGGAGATAGATTTGCCTCGCTGGACAAATCAACAATCAAAAAACGTCACTATTCGCATCACCAGTCAGGATGCCCAGTGATCAGCAGTGGTACTACAACCGACTTGTCTCTTCCGATAACCCAAGGTCTGCAACAAAAAATAATTGTCAGGCTGCTCTTGAACCACATACCACTTTGATCACTATACAGCGAATAAATCGCGTTTTCGGCCAGTGAATTCGTGTCAGGAGCCCCAACCTACCCGCCGCTACTTCTGCCTTTCATTTTACGCAGAGCATTCAGTAAATGTAGGAACTTGTTCAGCTATCCGAGCATATTCTGTACACCATCAAAGTTAAAACGCCATCAAAAAACCTTGCCTTACGTAACCACACACAAAGCCTCCTAGCCTACACATGAGCCTACCTCCCAACACAAGCGTACGCCACATTTCTTCCTAACACACTACACATGACGCCTACAGCATGCTGGCGATCCGCTTTGCCAATACCAGTATGACGGATGAAAGGTCACATGCCCGATCATGCACAGCTAACCTAGGTGGTTAACAGGTCCTGTTGTATAGAGTGTGGACCAGGTCCTGAATGGGGCATATAGACTCACTCCCTAGCCTCACTAGACTTCTACGTGCCGTCACATTCCCAATCGACTTACGAGGACCAGCCGCTAGTGAGCGGAGGCAGAGAGTGAAGCAAACACCAAGAAATCCACCCAGCCCATTCCTTCATGTAATATGACTAGTGTGATTGGGTAGCGCACGACTTGGTATCAATAGTGTCTTGAAAGATTCTCAACTGACGACTTAACTCATTCCTTCTCAGGATCAAGGGTCAAGCCACAATTACTCCCTCTTTACTTGAACTTGCACTGATCCAATTCCACGTGCAATGCTCAACCTCTCGCGACTGTTAGCACCTGCGCACGAATGTCTGCGGACCCCATTCCCGTTGGACCAATCACCTTCAATGCTGGCTCACGCAGGAGCTCACTGTGACGACTGCCGCGCTCTCACGGAAGGTCGTGCACTCCTCCGACTGTCACCTTCCTTCAACCCATCCTCCACTACCTCTATTCAGAATATAGCATTCTTCCCATTTGGTGTCTCACTTTTTCTCTTCTCACTCAGAACCGGGCCTGAAGATCACAGCGTCAATGGTCTCCCCTACTAATTGAAGCCACTGCTGTAGACCTCATGAACTTCTCATAATCCTGATACCCAAATCCTCTCTCGTGTATATCGGTGTAAGCAGAGCAACTAACAGGCAGTGTGGCGCGCGTCTACCGGGCGTTTGGGTTTGTCTGGCCTACGCCCATCCGCAGTCAACTCAACATTGTTTTGCCATCGAAACAGAGTAAATAAAATGGGAAATAACGCGACAGATGCTGCACAGGTCGGCTATAAAGTCCAATTGGATATAGTCACCCGAGACTTCTATTGCCTCTGCAAGAACGCCAGATTAAGGCTTGACGACGACCTATCCAGGGTCCCACACGCGCTTAGCACTTATTCGCATAGCAAATAGCTGACATGCCCAGGAAAGCAGAAGCACGCGCGCAAGTGGGAATTGGCAGCCAAATATCGATTTTTGTGGACGTACACCGATTCTAATATGGGGGCATATTCGTCTTGTTGTGCCCTGGAACTCACCCTCGAGCCCAACCAGTAGCCGTATGGAAGCTAGCAGTGCGGGCAATTTGAGTTTGCCGCCCATTATTAGCCGTTAGCATCCAGCCATATGCAAACCTAACCTTGATGCTTGAGCCCGTATTCGGCTGGTTAGAAGTCCAAGGCAACAACCACCGAGCCATGGGCTCGTTTTTATGATGGTTGCGATCGGACAATTAACCATGACAAAGGAGGCGCGAACCGCTATAGATGAAGCCTCAAGGCATAAAGGGACAAACACATTCCACTTCAATCTACCGTAATTAATATTTCCAATCACAACCGACAAGAAAAAGAACCCGTGACTCAATGGTAGGGTGTTAGATCCGATGAACCAAAGATTCCGGTTCGAATCTTATATGCTCCCCAGTTCGAGGTGGGTATAACCGGCTTAGGACGGTTAACAAAACAGAAATGGCCCTTATGGTCTCCCTTGTCTTTTTTGGTACCAGTTTATCTACCTATTTATATGCAGACTTATATTAATGACAAAGACAAGGGAGACTGGAATGGCCATTTCGGGCTTATAAGCCATCATCAGTCAGTCATAAGCAAACCCAGTTGTTGCGGCACCCAAGGCTCGAATCCACGAACCTGTTGGCAAGATGTCCAACACGCCAATCATTGCACCACGGGCTCGTCGTCTTGCCCGTTGGCTAAGGATGGAGGCAGAATGCAATTACCGGCAAAGAGAGGAGACACTGGAATGACTATTTGGCCTTATTAAATGACTGATGGCGGCTAATAAACCAGAAATTACCATTTCAGTCTCCCATGCCTCTGTCGATAGTAGTACACTCTATGATCAAAGAGCGTGGGTTCGAATCTTGGGGGTTTACCACCCCCAGCATTGGGTATGACTGGTTCATGATGGTTAATAAACCAGGAGTGATAATTCTGGTCGCCTCTGTCTTTGTCGGTTCCACTCTATCATGCATTACAAGCCTCTGTGCGACTACATTGGGGGTTCTAGCTTGAGATTGAAAGCACAACGGAATAAGTATTTTCCACAACCAGATCGATGAAAACCCTACTTCCACCGCTCACCACGCTAACTGCGGAGCATATGTGTTCCGTTGTGCCTTTGAGCTAACTTTATCGCCCTCACAGACAGTTGCATGCCGAATTTTGGTGTACAGAGTGATACGATGACTGCAAGGGCTCTAAAGTGAGCTGCAAGTTCCAACGAGACCTAAATGTTCCGTAACCAAATCGGTGAGCTCCACATTATCATCATATTCCTGATCACAACCCACAAAACAACTCACCAGTAGCGCAGTGGCAGAATTTTACAGACCCATTATCAAGAAGTCGGGGGTTCGAATCTCGGCTGATCCACTACTGGGATTGGGTTTTACGGCTTGATGACGGCGAATAAGCCAGAAATGGCCATTCCGATCTCCTTTGTCTTGGTTGGTTCTATCTTATCATATATATGTAGGTACAAAATAGGGCCAAGTGTAAATTTTCGAAAATAGTCTGTCAGCTCCTCGTTAGATGAATGGATAATGCAGAGGAATAAACTTTTACCCGTGCCCAACAGGATTCTGTGTGTAGCCAAGACAGTAGGTTCCAGCCAATGACAGTAGGTTCCAGCAAACACCACAATGTTTCATCGTCGAGCGTTAACCACAGCAGCGTGCACGAAAATGACAGTAGGTTCCAGCCAATGACAGTAGGTTCCAGCAAACAGCACAATTTTTCATCGTCGAGCGTTTATCACAGCAGCGTGCACGAAATTATCATGCATGGAATAAAAATGGGATTCCCAAGATGCAGGCTACTGTGGCCAAGCCGGGGAGTCTCTCTTCACTCCATATACATGAAAACCATTTTTTCTGTGGAAAGCGGAAACAATTTTTCCTAGGCAGTCTGCATACGTAGTAAATAAGTTAGCTCAGTAAATTTCTTGGTCAAAAGCTAAGTGATTAATTCCGCATACTTTTGATGTGGTTATTTTTGGGAAGAAAACCCGAATTGAGAAGAAGCAGGTTCGATCACCGGATTGTTGGATCCTGTCAAACAATTACTGTTCACGTGCCCCTGGGAGCAATGTACCCTGACGAGACAAACATCAATAAACCTATCGATGTTGATGCCGCATCCGAATTTCT
>JAYGXS010000001.1:83094332-83122610 GCA_036362985.1 Ligula intestinalis | reverse complement strand
TACAATTTGAACGAATTTCAAGCGACACCATAGTGGCAACAGGACGCCGCCTAAACCCATTTGTATCGCAGTTGGTTTTGCCGACTATTTTAGAAGGTATGTGAGGGAGATTAACTTTAAGTCAATCGAAATCAACAAGAAGAGAAATAGGTCAGTATGAACAGCCAATAAATCAATAAATCAAATAGTGCAAAAAAGAAGTGCAGTCGTCTGGACCAAATGCTGAAAGCTGTGCTCTTTCTTCTCTTGCCTGCCTTTTGAATGAAAGCAATGCAATCACCTACGGTATCAGGATCTCTGGATTGTTGATATGGGCAAGCAGACTAGTTCCAGTATGCAGTTCACAAGTGAAAGGTGTGATTTTTGGAAAAAGATGTTTACTGGTCTGACGTTTCGGATTCTCGTCTTCGCATCAATTACGACCCCAGCATGGACTGTGAGAGCTGTTACTCGCAGTATGCATGTGCCCTCGTGGCCACTACCGACAATACTTTGATGGTCTCTAATGATGAGTTCGAGCGAGAATTCGAAGCACCAAACCGATAAACAGTTTATTCCAGTGATAGGCCGCCTACGAAACACACTTGTTAAAGAATGACTGATCACCTAGCATGCAATTTTTTATTAATATTTGGTCCCCTTATAAATTCAACTGCATTTTCTAGGAAACGTGCTCAAAAATATCCTTTATTGTATTCATTTGATAGCCATTTAGGTCTTACTAGAAGTTTATAGTGCAGGAATGACTGCCTATCGCTCTTTACAACGTGTTTAAATAGAAGACTGTTACAACCCTAAAGGTTTTTCTCGAATGGCACCGTTTCTGTCCTCCTAACAAACTGCTTATATTATAACATTTAATGAGAGCTATATGGCAGCTTATTTATGCCATGGGGAGTATATGATTTCCCTTACACACAAAGCATAGCTCTTATAGACTGATAATCCTAAACACGAATATAATGACAGATTCGACTCGCAACGGTTCAAAAATCGGAAAACTTTGTACGTAAATAGAGTCTTCATTTGAGTACAAAATTTTGATAAGTTATTTTCTTCAAAGAAAGATTCTGATATTATTTGTGAAGAATATGTTTGATTTATAAAGTTAACGAAAATCAATGGGAAAAGCATACTACTTAAATAGGCATCTTTTGGTGGGTTTTACAAGTGGCCGCAACCAAATGCATTCAATAGTCAGCATTCTATCGTGTCGGAAATAGTCAAGAATGATGCCATACAACTGTCGATCTTACAACCGCAATAAAGTAATCCTTCTTAGTCGAGGCGTGTTTTAGCATTCCAGTTACTGGCTTTATGGTGGAAGGCACACCAGACTGTTGATACCGATTTCACAGTATTTTGTTCGCAAGGGAGTGAGGACAACCCCACCGAGAACTCGATAAACATGTGACTTCAACTTTGCAGCTGTCAAGATATTCGCCCACGCCAGAAGCAAGACGAGCCGATGACTAATTGAAGCCTGTTCCACGGACGGGAAATCAGTCAATCGACGTGTAGATGTGGCGCTGGCGTACACAGCTCTGTATAGTCCCCCAGGGGTGTGTCACTGATAGTTTGTTGATTGATACTCCCTATAATCCCCCCTTTTTTGTCGCTGTTCTGATGAGAGACTCCTGTCCGAATTTGAAAGCTCAAAACAATAAACAAACTGGTCCGTAGCTCTGCAAGCCTTCTACTGTACTCATGCAAATGCCGAGGACGCAAACTTTCACACTCATTTATAAGCATATTTCCAGACTGCTGTAAAACGTTGACAGAATATGAAACCAGCTGGGTAGAAACAAGTTTCTCCGGCTGTAGACGAGAACACGCGAAGAACGCGCCCTAAAATGAGCATAAGGCTGTTTGGTTAAGTTAAACAGGGGCGACGGTAAAGTCGTGAATTCAAGGAAGAATGCGGACATTTGTTAACTGTCCCATTATGGTTGCAAATTTTTTGCAGGAAGGCAAACTTTAAATAGGATGAAAAACAAGATTGTCTTGCAAGAGACTTGATAGGTAGGATGATTTTAAGATAGAGTATCGACAGGACGAGACGTTGGGTAAGAAAAACGTCAAGCAATTAAGGAATGGGAAATAGTGGCAATCGAAGAACCCGTGGAATTCACCTGTGACTGTAAAGTCGAAGAACTTTTTCTAACGACCGCGCTGGGGTATGGTCCAAATCCTTCTTAGAATTTAGAAAGCGGTCTCATTTGTAACGGGATGAGCAACACCTCGGCCGTAAGCATGGCTGTTTGACAGTGCTTGCCGCTGATGACCACTGCAGCATGGCGGACACAGAATCAAGGAATTGCGCACAAATTAGTTTTCAGTGATGGGAGACTTTTGCAGCATCCGGTGCACACACTCTTCACCCTCACCCACCATAATCAGATGTGAAGACAGAGTCAATAAGATTAAAGACGAATTCGGGCACAGGTGATTGGCAGGGCGTGAGCCGCACTTATGCATGGCACCACATACAAAAAAAAACAGAATTCCGCATAAAAAGAGAAGATAGTTGCCCTCAAACTTACTAAACGTGATCCGGTCAACCTCTCTCCTATTGAATATGTTATTTGAGAAGGGCATAGCCTAATAGGGGCTAACATGATGACTGTTAGAAAATAGAATCTGAAAATTTTCGCCACGTGCCCTGCAAAATGGTGACAACGGGGAGGGTGACTTGTGCATGAAGCAGCTTCTATTGATAGTAGCCTCGCACTGCATCTAACACACACTCTCTCTCCCCTCCGCTCCCGACTAGTTCCACGGCCAAGATAGAGTCAAGAAGACCGGAGACGGGATAGAACGCAGTAGCTGATGTCTGCACCTACGCCTTTCACCACGCCCCTCTCCCCCCCCCTTCCCCAGCTGCGACATTTTTATGGGAGCTCAACCCGAATAAAATTCTGTCATGGTCAGATGTAGCCCCGCGCTGGTCAAACCCATTTATCACGCGACCGCGTTAACACAAACGCCCGACACGCGTAGACGCACCTGTCGGACAAATGAATGTAGATCGCCTACGTGACGTATTCGGCTCTTCAAAAACGCTCTATCCAACTTGCAAACATGCAGGTGTTCGTTTATATGCTTACTGGGTCCAGGGCCAAGACAGAGGCAGAAGAACTGGAGGCGAGATCCGACGCAGGTTGCTGTTACCACGCAAACCCACATCGAGGTAAAGCAGGAAAAAAGCAGCATTTCACATAACAAGAAAGGATGGATGGCTCAGAACGCAACTGACTGGGAGTGCTATAAAAGCCGCAGTAAACAAGGAGTCATTGTGGCCGGACTCTCCGTCTTCAGAGAAGGGCCGACTTTCCCATGCGATTGGCAATCTGCCACGCCACTGCTTTTAGCATTGATTGTGAGGAATATGGGTTGAGCCAGTCGGCCTCACTCTCTCTTCTCTCTCTTCTGGACATGTAGCGGTCTAGGTAGTGGGTGTACTCGGATCACAAAAATCATCAGGCCAAAGCCCAGTTCGGAAGTTAAAAGGCAGAAGGCACCCTGTTGCTGTCTCAGGGGGCAGTGGCCACTGGCGAAGCTATGGCTAGTGTTAATTGCGTCCAGCCAGACCTGGGAGATCGTGGGACAGTGGTGGCAGCTGCTTGAGTAGGATTGCGGGGCAGGTTCAAGTGTTCTGTTATTGGTGTATTGCGATTGCCCGAGGGGGTGTCGCCTGCAAAGGCCCTCTGCTGCGTTGGCCAAAGAAGTGGCGTGGTAAGTGGCCCCTAGGAAGGCGTGCTTTTTGGACGCGTGGGTATGCGCGGATGTGTATGACGTGTGTGCGTGACTGAATAAACTGAGGTTAACTGTGCGGGCCGCCGGAAAGCCGAAGAACAGGGGACGCTGGCGCAGCTGTTATTGGTTAGCCAGTAGCAACTGTGAGGTGAAGCCTCGGGGGATGAGGGCGCCAGTGGAAGAAAGTATTGGAACAGTTGTTTGTGAGGACGCATAACTTTGGGGCAGCGGGCCGTGGAGAACGAAGGGGGGACAGACATTGTGGCCCACCGCCACAGACACCAGCCCACTGTCCGAGCAGGTGGTGCACCACCCGAGGATCTAACTCGCGACCTATTGATCGGATGCCCAACGCTCTAGCCATTGAGCCAGGGGATTAGGTAGGACTGGCTGATGACGGTTAATAAGCCAGAAATGGCCATTCCACCCTCCCTTGTGGTGGCCGGCAATGTTCATCCATCTATATTACTATTCGTGTTTTTATCTCTGGTCAATACATGACCGCTTTTGAGGGTTGTAGACTCAGCCCCAAGGCACAGCGGGCTGGAAATGTCTCTTAACTTCATCAGAGAACGCTTTTACTACCAAACTTAACGATTAGGGGCACCGAAGTTATAATTTTTAGTTGAGTACAATGGTATGCGGACTTCTTAAACTGAGTCGCCACTTTTTCCGTTCTCCATTCGCGTGTAACTTTCTTATACATTCATCGGTTGGACTAATGTGTTCACAATAAACCGATTTTACCCCTTTTGGTTTATTCAACCCACAGCAATACAGCTATTAGCGCACGACGCTAGCACAGTTTTGAAAGAAGTCCAATTTGGCCTCTCTTTTGCAAAGATTATTCATCTGCAATTATGTAAAGGACCTCGGTTAGAATTTTTCTGTTGTGTTGATGCAGCTCTTAGCTACTGTGTTACCAATAGGTAGCTCGAAGGCATTCGCCTATAGTTCCTTGAATAAAATTGAACTGAACTAAACTGTCATGATGCTGGCAGTTGCAGTGTTCAGTCATTATATATTGTTAGTGATCTCACGACGTTATGTGGTCTGTGTACCCTTCTTCTATTTACAGCTAATGGAGGACTTTTCTGCTGAAAATGTAGCAATTATGTTTTCAAAATAAAGCGTCTTTCTGTCTCTGAGTCATCACCGTCATCGGCCAGTGAAAACTTAATCCCGAGTGATGACGCACTCGGGGTTTTTAATGCGCGTTCAATGGGTCATAGCACGTCAAACGCACCCTGTGGACACCTTTTCGGACAGCGTGAAAACTGTGTGACTCTATCTGTACGAATGCCGACGACACGAGTAAAAGTTGCGCGTGTGCACTACTGCGTCCTCGACGGCTTTGTTGTGGGGCGGTGCGGCGCGGCACTGTCAGCGCTGTCAACAGCAGCATTGTCATGCCTGCGTAATCCGCCAGTAAGCCGTCGCCACCTGCGGCGGTGCACGCAGACACAGTGCGCGAGCGACAGGCGCAGAGCGTGCGTGCGTGCGTGTGCGTGCATGCCGAGTGACCTTTGTTCGCTCCCCTCGCGACGTCCGCTGGCTGACGCTCCAAAATCCTGCTCGGCACGTGCCGCTTAGCCACCCACCAGCAGCGGGAATGTGCACATCCGTGAGTACACGTGCGTGCGATCAGGTTACAACACAAGCGCTCTGTTCACGTGTGAATCTCGATGATGCAGAACCGGATTACAGTCACATTCGCCCGAGCATCGTGAGTTATTCGGGGGGGGGGGGGGGGTATTGGCAGCGACGGATACCTGCGATGAAAATTCGTCAACGGTAGTCCTATTAATTTGGTCTTGGCACCTCGAGCGTGAAAGTTGCGGGAGCAGAATATGGCGTTGCTGCTGAGACGGGGGTGGACGAGATTACTAATCCATCAGGTAGTAGGCGTTCTGTGTGAGCTGGCTCTCATAGGTGTGAGTAACTGGCGTGCGATTATGCCGTCACCGTCTCGGACAATAGCGCACACTCCACCCAGCCTAGTGAGCTGCCAAAAAACTGGAAACTGTATTTACATTTTCTTACATCCAGTTGTTAAATATAGTAATGAAGATCTGACCTGGTGAAAGTGATGATAACAACGCCGAACGCTTCGAGTTTTTTCACGATTGGGTCAACTCAATTTCAGCAAATCTGCCAAACCTCCTAATAATGATTACAACAAAGCTTTTAGTGTTATTGATAACCGAAAAGCCAGACCGCAAGGCATCTGCGTAAGAGGGGGCTCATTACCAAATGCACAAATGTGTTCGTGCAGTTCATTGTAGTCAGAAGGCATGCTAGCGGGAGGAGTGAGTGAGGCAGGCATTAGGAAATCATCCATCCATCCTTACGGAAGACCAGCACCTTACTTACTATACCAAAACTATCACACTTAAATCTATCACGATACACTAAGATTTATTGCTTGGAAGGTTTCCAACCGACAGGACAACACTGTTCTTCTCAGGGCAATGTCTCCAGCTTAATGTGATTTTTATGATGCTCCCATTGCTGTGAGTTAAAAGCCGCTCTGACAGTTCCACCGTCGATTTCGGCGATGTTCACCGTGCGCTCCGCAACAGGGTGGTGTTGGGGCAGTGAGGTGCGCATGAATTAGTTTTGAGTGATAGTAGACTTGCGCAACACCTACCCTACTCTCTCTCTCCCCTCACCCATCGGTGTCCGGAGGACTGGTGGTGGGATTGGGTGCAAGTGGCTGGCGCAGCCGGAGCCGTCCCGGTGCGTGTCACCACGCCCCGCCTTGTTCGGCATATTTTATCGGAGCGTAACCCGAATCACGCCTGCCGTACCGTGATCTAGCCCCCTTCTTGGTCCAGCACATTTATCGCGCAGTCCCTTTTAGGGGGCACAACGCCGCCCAAATGAAAATCTGGGGCAATTTGTTTGAATTATGTGGTTCGTCTCAATGGACTGAATAGCTCGAGCAGTAACTAGTCCTGTGCCCCCTGTCATCTTGACACTGTCTTGCCATCGGCGGAAGGTGTGTTAATGAAAGGAGACTGCGCTACGCAAGTCTCTGGTACTGCGTCTACTCTGTGGACCATCTGCGGTTTGCCATCGTTCACGACGATGGAACTGTCGTCTCATCACCCCGCTAAGCTACGCCCGCACAACAACAAGATCGATGTTCCTTTATTGATCTGGTGTCCGCCTGAAGAATCAGTACATTTGTTGCATTCCACGGAAGGAGATATAATGACAAGTCAGTCCAATTTCAGTTTCAGTTGACTTACTCAATTTTTTACTTTGAAACGTGGTGGGGGGCTAGAGAGGGTGCAGTCATGTTTACGCGAACTTAATTGCAATACTCCATCGATGCACCTTGTTCCTTATGAAAAACATAAGCCTTTTCTTGCCACGATACTCCCTTCCTAACGCGAACATACCAATAATGTACACAAATGGGGTATCGCCAGACGAAGACAACTCTCTGCTTAACCATCCGACTCAGGCCCACTTCCTTCTGTCGTGCTCCATCCTCACCAACATTTGCAATGACTGTGAATCGGGGTTCGGCGAACAAAGTCGCCATAGTGACCAGTTTGGAAGAGGGGGAAGGTTGGTTCACCGACCTATTGGCAGCATGGAAACCGCTAGTACCGCTATGCCTTAGGTTTAAATCTACTTGAGAGTGGACGAAGGAGAGATGCGCGTTATTTTGAAGGTATATGTTCAAAATTTTCAGCAAAAAAGGCTCCATTCACTGAGACCAAGAGAAAGCGTAATAAAATACTCAAAATCCAAAGGTTTACCTGAAATCCACATCTATTATGGAGACCAGTCAGAGTTAAACTTCTGGGCAACAGTAGCTTATGTAGGCCCACTCATTTATCCCTACTCCCTGCACGTTCCCTACGAAAACGGTGGTTATGGGGTCTTATGGGTGGGGAAGTAGGATGCGCAGTGGAATATACTTGAATAAATGATATATGCATTTTTATTTTACTGTATTTAAAAGTGCTGATGATTTATATCCGTAGATTTTCCTAATCTGTATTATCGTTTGACTTATTGCGGAAAAAACCGATTATCTAATTGTAGGTTTCTTGAATTTCCCGAAAAATTGAACTGGTGGTTAGGAGGTCATCTACTTCAACTTACCTGAAGTCCAATTTACCGTTCTGGAGTTAAATTAGTATAGTCCACAGCACGAAGCGCAACGCGCACCTTCAATTTACATGTAGAACAACTTATTCACTGCGGCCGTGGGAAGCCTATCCTGTTTTCACACCCCCCAAAACTCTATAACCACCGTTTTTGCAGGACAAATTGCTGCGACTATGGGTATATGAGTGGGCCTACATAAGCTGCTTTTGCCAACTTCTGAATTTCCGTTTCCTCACATGTGAGGTAATGTGTAAGGAATGGGTATACAGAATGGGTATACAGAATGCTGATATACCTATACACGGCAGGACATTGTCGGAGACATCAGCGCATAGTATGGGGAGATTTCGCAGCCGTTATTTCAGAGTGAAGAGGATGAGCGAACTCACCGAGAATGTAATCAGCAAATTACTTGACCTTTTTAACGTTTCTTTGTACTATAATATCAACTTAATAAATATAAGATGAAGAGGATGCGATCACTGGAACAAAATTTTATTTTCCTGACTTTACGGATTCTGTCGGGAATCCTTAATCATAGGTGATGGTAGCATAGTCATAGGCATGCGGCAGCTGAAGACGGCATTCGGATGATAGGGTTAAAAATGAACTGGTCTTTTTTAAGCAAAGCTGGAAAGATAACTGGAGAGCAGAAGAGAATATGGTGAGGGGGAATTCAGACATCTATAAATGGCCATATTAGGGCTCGAGGTGTGTGATATGAACGTAAACGGCGGATATATTATAAAAGTTTACTAATTTTAATGAAGAGGGCTTTAATATGCAGGGTTAATTAAAGATTAAATGTCAGAGTAACACCAAGGTATCGGAAAGAGAATGCCTAATTGGGCAGAATGTCTAAGGATTCCGGACTGCGACAGGCTCGCAATCGGGAAACACACTGGACTGACTTCAGATTGTTTAGTAGAAGGCCATTTGCTAACGACCATGTTGAGACGTGCTACATTCTGCTTTGAACTGGTGTATAGCACGCGTATGACCGGATCGCGAAAGACTGGTCGGCTGGCACTTCTACACTCATCTTTGGCAGTCATAACTCACGCCTGCATGTGGTCAAAAGAAAGTGTGAAGTCAATGTTGCCTACAACTCTCTCACTTCGACCTAGGTCGTGTGCAAGCCCGTCAACTATCATAGTCGTAGAGGGAAAATGACTATGGTATACCCTGAGGACTACTCAGACTTCGATCTTATGCTGATTAGGCAGGTCCGTTCATACCAACAGAAGCGGCATTTATATAGATACCATCAAACCAGGCAGTTGAGGACTCAATAATAAGCAACAAAAGGCCGATAGAAGCGAATATGCGAGATGCGGGAAGCAGTTCGGAATTAGAAGATGCGATCACTGGCACAAGAAGTTTAGTTGCCTGACGTTTCGGATTCTGCCGAGAACCCTTCTTCAGAGGTTACCTTAGAATAAGGTGATGAGGATGATATAGGCACAGATTACGCGATAGTGGCCACACGACCGCACGCGCACTACAATTATCGACTCTCCTAATCACCACTGCATATCGCAATTGGTGCGGTGGTGACTTGGCAGTCCGGTTCCGAGAAATTGATTGTCGCAATTTCGTCCTCCGTGCTGGATGCGGACTTCATAATCACGCTGGAATTTTGTTCGCTGTCGTCGGAGTTGTTGCTGAGCCCGGCCCTTCCCATGCGCCTGATTCTCCTGCTTATACAATGTCTCAGTGCAGAGTATAAGGACGGTACGTCGTCGTGCTTGTTGATTAACTGTGGGCCTGAGAACCATACCTAGAAGAGCTCGCAACCCACGTGGTTTTCACCTCTTGCGAGGATTTCGGCCTCATTAAACTTAGAAATATGGCCAGGTCTCGTTGAGTGAGCCGCAACCTAGGGGTTAGTTTCTCTCCTCCTCACCGCAGCTGCGTACTCGGCTATTCGCATCCGGAGTAATCTCACGGTTTCTCTGACGTAGCTGCTTTGCCTACAGCTGCACCGGATCCGATAGTGGGTCTTTCAGTTTCATGACCCTTATCTGTGTACTTATCATCCTATCCTACCGTTACTTCTGACGAAGAGTTCTCGAGAGAATCCGAAACTTCAGACGAATAAATTTCTTTTTCCAGAGGTCGCATTTTCTTCTTTCACAAAAAGCTGTTATTACTGACCCAAGAGTATTATGGATAAAGTCTGTGGGGATTAGACTGCCCATTTCTGGTAAAGTAGCCGTCATCAGCCAGCTACACCCAACTTCAGACCTTGCGGCAACCGGAGGCTCAAATTCATGACCTGTTGGTTAAACATCCAACACTCTGACCATTGAGCCCCTGACCCTTTGTCCTATCACTTTAGATTGGGAATATGAACAATAGTATATTGGCACTTCGATCGATTAATTACGGGACTCACTCGTCCCGTCGCGCCTTGGAGCTTATTCTCGAACCCCACCAACAGCCACACAGCGGTTAGTACCATAGGCAAAAGCACAGTGTTAGTATTCCCGATCGAAACCGACAGGAGAACGAGCCCGTGGCTCAGGAGTCAGGGCGTTGGATTTTTTACCAGCGAGTCGCGGTTTTGATTCTCGGTGTGGCAACACTCGGGGTTGCGTATGGCTGGTCGATGATAATGGCCATTGTCTCTGTCAGCAATGTTCTTCCACCTCTACTGCCACTAATAACCACTGTGCGGCTGTTGGTGGGACTCGAGAGTGAGTGCCGTAACCGTAAGAGTTATTCCTGTCGACTTTACCCAGCGGAACTACGGCACCAACAGCAATCCCTAACCTGGTGTATGACAGCTCATCAAGCCTTGAAAATCTCCTATAACTGCGCAGAGAGCCCAGAGTTTTATTTGTAAAAGCCCTTTGATCGGATAGTATTGCCGGCAAAGACAAGGGAGACTGGAATGGCCTCCATACTGATGACCTACGATCTCCAAACTCATGTTTGTTTGTCAAATATGCTGACGACACGGTTTTTGGCCATCCTCTCAAAAGCCAGACCCATCTCCAAACACTGAAGGATAGATTGGACCATGCCAAAGCATGGTCGTCAGAAAATGGCCTTTTACTTAATGAGCGGAAGTCAGTCCAGAGTATCTTCAGGCTGCGACCCTCCTCCAGTCCTGAAACCATCGACTCTCTGCCCAGCAATGTATCCTCCTTCCGATACCTTGGTGTAACAATAGCTTCCAAACTCTCATTTACTCTTCATATTGAAGACCTTTTTATTAAAATCCGCAAACTTTTAGATTATATTCGCCGCTTGCGTTCTTATCGCACCCCGCAAGCCCTCCTATGCTTTTTTAGCTGACCTTATAATTCAGCGACATTTCAAATCGGTCAAGAATTTCGTGGACCGTATTCTTAGTGATGACACTCACCCTCTCCACTCCGAACTAATGGCTGCGAAGTCTTCTCGTACGACGCACCGAAACTTCCGACATATGACGTGTCGTACATCAGCCTACCAGAACTCGATACTCCCATTCTTAGCACGCTTCCTCACGTGTGAAGAAACGGAAATTGAAAAGCTGAAGGCCGACCTGACTCCATAACTGATGTGGTAACCGTGTCGACTTCTTACTTTGAGTTTTCTGTGATCTTTGACAGTTTACTCTTGAGTTTTTGGACCCTTTAAATTACTTTAGTTCTTGTTCTCCGTGAATGGAGCCTTTTTTTGCTGAAAGTTTGATATTATCATCAAAATAAAGTTCTCATCATCATCATCATTTGTGGCTTATTAGCTGTCGTCAGCCAGTCATACCCAGACCCAAGTGGTGCTTCGAACTCGTGACCTTTTTGATCATGATCAAACACTAACCATTGAGCCGCGAGCTCATTGTATAGCCGGCTTAGGTCAAGGGCTATTGCCACTCGTTGACGAACCTTCACCTGATCGCCCGCTAATTGTCGATGAAAGGAAATGTGAAAATTACACACATTAATAATTTGGCGCCCGCATTGTGCTAGAGCAGGCAATTCATCACTGAGCCGATTCATGCACAAACCTGGCAGGTAACACATCATAGACTACCAACTAGGATAATATCCTCTCGGTAATGGCGCACAAACGTTTTGAATGCGACAGAGAGCGGATAGTCGTACGTAATCTGCAAGCTGGTGACCATCGGGGCAACGGACATGACAACTGCTGAGATGGTAAAAGGCTGACAAGTTTGTCAGCGGATAACGCAGGTGGAGAACCCTCGTCCTTTGGGGGGAGAGATCAGCCAGCTGTGCCCGATCCCGCCTTCGTTTTTGGCTGTCTTGCGAGTGCGTTAGATGTCGTGCAAGTGTTCTATTACTCAAAACTATTTCACGCGGGGAATGGGCATGACGACTCCTGAGACGATAAGAGGAAGAGACCAGCCAGTTGTGCCCGATCCAGTCTCCTGTCTTTTTGGCTCTGTATTGAGAGTGTGGTAGATATTGTGCAAGCCTGCTTTTACTTAAAGCTAATTCACGCGCAAGTCACTCTCCCTCTACCACCCTGCTGTGGAACACACAGTGGAGATAATCGAAATCGATGGTCAAAATGCTGTATGCATATGTGAGCTTGTTGCGTTTGATCCCGCTTTCGAGCTTACTGACTCTGTCTCGACACTGGACATAGATGGGTGAGGGAAGAACGAGTGTTTTAGATGCAGCACAAGTCTACTATCGTTTAAAACTAACTCATGCGCAAGTCACCGTGTTTGCCTTTAGCTTTCTAAAGCACTCTGTGAACATCGCCGAAACCGACGGTCGAACTGTCGAGGGGCCGTAGTGGGGGAGATTCGTATGTGTCACCCTCAAGATTTTGCTACGATGGAATGTCCCGATAAAACTACCACAGGGGCATAGAACCGTTTCCTACCACTAACCAACACGCCTTGATCTCCTCCACCATTCAGTTGTTGCCCATCCGAGTCTTTTTATCTCACTATCGCAGATCCAGTTCTTAAACCACGCTGTTACGTAGGGGTCTTGTCGCACACCTGTTTGTGCATGAAGACGTTTTAGTGCAACCTGACTTCCTGTAGACTTAGCCTTGGGGAACTGGCCGGTAACAAAGTAGAGCAGAATGACATTTCAGCAACGCAAGGGAGCATATCAAGCATTTGCGGATTCTCCATCTCTGCCTAATCACTCAATTATCGTTAAAAATAACGGGAAGGATTTTACAGTTTATATGCGTACAGGTATTGTACCCGGAAAAATAACAAATTGATTGTGGAAAACGATAAAAACCCATTAAGCGTATAAACATAGAATCTGGAATTCACTACGGTACACAATTCAAAGCTCAGAAGAACTTGAGAAAACTCAATTCTAATAAAACAACACATGCCCTGGAACCTCGCATGAGGCGGAGTTTAAACGACATCTGTTCTTCATTGGTTTGACTTGCAGAGGGATGTTGACGATCATGGTGGACACTTCTGTTTTCGCAATATTGTCGACAGTTTGATCTCCTAAAAAGTCCAAATGAATTGCTTTTTCGTTGTCTGTGCCTTTTTCCTTTGCTCCGCCCCATTGATTGGTGACATTTGGCATGGCCAATAAGCTGTGATAATATTTTTTATATCACAACACGCATGTACACAGATATGGAGTTCAACGGTTTACGCCTACATTTTACTCAAACAAACTGATACTGACATTGGAAGCAGCCTAAGATTTGGAGATTGAGGGGCTGTAGATAGGCAGCCTGACCGACAGGACACTACGCGGATTCCGAAAGCCTACAGATTGAGTCCGTGCATTTTATCTTCCCGTAATGCAAAAAAATTGCCCCCGTTTTCTCATTTGCATGAAAACTGAGGTCATGTACATAACTATCCGCAATTTCATTCTCCTGACAAATTCGAAGTCGCAGTACCGCATGCTGAAAAACTTAATTTTCTTTTAATGTCTATTAGTAAATAAGCAGTAGCTGTTTTTATTTTTATGTAAAATGCACACAGACTGACTAGTCCAGGGGTCGGCAACCTTTTGAACTCAGAGAGTCAAGATAGAAAGCAATATAGTATATTTTAAGATTAAATTCAATTAAATGCGAGTATAATAAGCCTCTGAATTTATTCTTTAAAATAATGTTCTTATAATACTCATTAATAATGCGACTTCTGGTGCTGCATGGATTTGCTGATGGTTTTATAGACTAGTTGGCAGTTGGTGAGGTTAAGCTTCATGCAAGCATTGAGGCTTTCATCCTTTAGACATGATCGTAGGGTGGACTTGATGTACCTAGTATATGAGAAGGACTACTCGCATGCATACGTTGATCCAAGCAGTGTCATACAGCAATACTCACACGCTGCAGTGTGTGATATGTGACCGGAAGCGTTTTCCAAGTTTTCATAATCCACATGCGCTTGCTTGCCAACTCTGCTCTATATCTTGCGATTCTTTCCAAATCTTCATTGAGTGACTTGAACTTATTCATTCACGTGTCTGAGGCCTTCAGGTCAGCCGAATGTTCTTCGAATTCTCTAACGGAGACACCAGGAGCATAAATTAGGTTGAATTTGTTCAGTGAACACTAGTTTGCATGGGCAATGAACTTAAATAGACGAGTGTGCTCTCGAAATTCTCCAAAGCGTGCTTTGAATGACTGTAGGCGACTGGCTGTGAAGCCCACTAGCTGGTGGTGATCAAAGGCTTGAGTGGACTCACTTTCTGTGTGTGCAGCTTTGTATTGTTTCAGTTTTTCAAAATGTAGTTACTAATCTGTTTCAAGATCCATCATAAAAAATTCCAGCTTTTTTTCTAAAGCAAACACTGATTGTTGAAGGTATAACACTGTATTTTAATTGCCTTGCAAACTAACGTTGAGTTTGTTCAGGTGTTTGGTCATATTTACGAGATAAACAAACATGAGGAGCGACTCAGTTTCGGCTAGCTCAAATGCTCAATGCCCTTCATATCAAGGAAAGTCCGGATTTCAATCAGGCAAGCTGCAAAACGGCTAAGAAACTTCCCTTTTGACGACCAACTTACAGTGCTGTGCAAAATCAGATCATGATAGTTATTTTTCAAATCATCCAGCAGTTTTTCAAACTGTCGATCATTTGAGGCTCGGGTAACAAGAAGGTTGATCACAGAAATGACGAGTGACATCACTTCGTCAAGCTGCCATTCACATATATAAGCACAAAGAGCCTCCTGGTGTAGAATGCAGTGAAAACTTAAGGTGGGTGTATTTTCATGTTCACAGAGAAGCGCCACAAATTCTTTGTTTTTCCCCACCACACACGGAGCACCATCAGTACACACGGAGATAAGTTTACCCATAGGTAGTTTTTTTGAGCGAAATCCATGAAAGACTTGAATAAATCATCACCTCTTGTGGATCAATTTATTGGTAGAACCGCAAGACTTTCTTCGTGCAGTGTATCACCAGTAGCATATCTTGCAATCACACTGAACTGCACCAAATGGCTTACGTCTGTTGACTCATCCAAAGCCAGGGAAAAGAACGGCGCTGCAATTATGTCTTTCACTGGTGTTTCCTCCACGGTGTTGCCATCATGATGGTACGCTAATGAACAGTTTTTGCCGACAAACGCACGTCTTGTATCCGTTTAATTATCTTGTCTTTGTTCGGAAGATCATCAAAAAGTTTATCGGCTGCATCCAGTATGAACGTTTTAGCAAACTCGCCATCTGTGAATGGTTTTCCGTTCCTAACTATTGATAAAGATCCAGCAAAACTAGCGGAGTTATAGTCACCTTGCTGGGTCCATACGTGGAGTTGCTTCTGGCTGGTTTGCATCCTGCTCATTAGCTCTTGGCATGCTTTCTTTCGGCTATCTCCCGCAGGGTATTTTGATGCAAACGCATCATGGCATGTGTTGAAGTGGCGCTTTACATTCGACCGTTTCATCGATGTAATCTTGTCATTGCAAATTAGACACACCACATAATCTGCTCTCTGCACAAAGGCGAATTCTTCGGCCCATTCATACTGAAATGTACGATGCTCCTCATCTCCTTTTCGTTTCGCCATACTCTTTGCTGCAGAGGTAAACTTTGGGAAAGTGAGAGAGAATGTAGCGTTCAAAGGTGTGTGATCCGTCTGATGAAAGCAAGCAGTCAGATGTTAGGACCGATGTATTAGTCTGCAAGGCAAATGTTCGTGAATGGGCTGTTTGCTCCGTCTGGGGGACATAAACAGGAGGCACTATATGTAGCAAAGCCGGCTGGCCTATGCGCGTAAGATAGCCTTGTCTGCCAGCATGACCTTGACCAAGCTGAGGTCAAGTCTACGGGCTGCCGTACTTTAGTAGAGCGTCTGTTATTTAGCGAGCTTGTCGCCGCTGTTGGGACGCAGGAAAAAATGGAAGCAATTGTTTTTGGCAAGCCGGAAAGGGACCAGCCAGGTCAAACCTAGGGGGGCCGAAACCCCAGAGATTGGTCGAGATTAAATTGATTCTTATACACGTCTCGGTGGTGGCTCGTCATTGGAGGCGGACGGCTACAATGCGTGCCCTCCCCCCTCGTTCTCCAAGACCCGCTGTCCCAAATTCATGTGTTGCCACAACCAACTGTTCCAATGCTCTCTTGCATTGATACCCCCGTCCCCGAGGCTTGACCTCGCAGCTGCGTCTGGGACACCGGTAACAGCTGCACGAGCGTCCCCTTTCCCTCGGTTTTCTCGCGGCCCCGAGACCGCCGCCCTGGCAACCGTAGTTTATTCGAACACGCACACACACCCGAGTATACACGGGGGTGTCCAAATACCTAAGGGCCGTTTAAATAATCCACCCCTCGGCCTCTGCAGGCGACATCCCTCGGGCAATTGCAAGACACCAATAACAGAACAATTGAACCTGCTCAGCAATCCTACTGAATCAGCTGTCACCACTGTCTCAAGCTCTCTCAGGGCTAGCTGGGCGTAATCAACACCAGCCCTGGCTTCGCCAGTGGCCACTGCCACCTGGGTCAGCAATTGGGAGTTCTGTACATAATAAATCACTCCTTCTTATGACTTGTGTCTTTTAACTTCCAACCTGGGATTTGGCCTGACGATTGTAATGATCCAAGTGCAACCCACTACTCACTGTTCCAGTGATCGCATCTTCTTCTTCGGAACTGCTGCCTGGAACTCGTATATTCTCATCTATTGATAAAGCTCTAGTTGAGTCGAGAAACTTCCTGCAGAGATGAACAAATCAGGCTTGGCGATAGCATTGTGGCCACAGCCAAGGCAGGACGCTGTAGAACGCACGTTCATGACATACAGCGTGGGAGACACACGCGCGTGCTTTTCTGTGCGATTGACTCATCATGGGAATGGGGGCATTGCTATCAAATTGGCACAACATCTTTACACGCAAGAGATTATGAGGTGGCATTTAATCCCGATCCTTACTTCCGAAACAGCGCCTTCGCGTGACACGTCTTCGTGTGTTCTTCTGGTTGGGGTCGCTGACGGCGGACATGAAGCCATCAGCATAAGGAGGCTTTAGTTGGTCCGTGAAGACAACAGGCTTTGCGTGCTGTGTCTTCGGGTTGTTGCAATGTGTTTAAAGCCTCTCTGAAAGGCGTCCTCCTAGGACTTCACTAGTGCATTTTTTAACAGTTTCACAGCTGGCATTCGTTACTCTGTCTACGCACACTACATGGACTTTGGTGAACTACGATTCCATGGTCCCTGTTTAGACAATTTTTCCAAACTTATGATTTGAATAAAACAACTACTAAACTGGCACATTTGCTAACGCTGTTTCCGACAGAGCAGTCTTGAGATGTACTACTGACGAGAACCAGGGAGATCGAAATGGCTGTTTCGAGTTTAACTGCTTTCGTCAGCCGCCAGTATTTGACTGCTGATTCCTAATCCGCATGTGCGGACTCTAGGCAGTAATTTTAAGGCAAGACAGAATGACCTGTTTGCCTTACTGTAATCCAACCTGGTCATTCAGTACAGTGCTCATGCCACCTGGGCTAAATTATGTTGTCGAAAATTCTAGTTCGAGGGATTACCTATTGTACAATCCAAATCAATGCTGGCAGCTAAGCTTGTTGGGGTCACGGGACATTTTGGTGATTATCTGGCTTCCGGACAGAGAGGCAACGTTGTTCACTGGTTGTCTAAATGAATCGTGTTTTTTCTCAGATGACAGTGAAACTCAAAAATCCAAAAATCCCTCCGTAAAAGGTTTTCGAGTCGAAGCCTCCAACAGCCTCCTCGAAAATAATATCTACAAACTGTGGAAAGCTATTGGACGCACTACTAGACAGGCATCTAGCAAAGCTTTGCCGCACACTTTTTTCGATTATAGCCAATACAACCTAGTGATATCAAGGGGCTCCATGTGAAAACTTTAGCCTAAAGCTCCAAGGATAGGAGGAAAGCCAGTTTATTACTCCAAAATCGTGCTAGCTGAATCAAACTCAGGCTGACGTGAATGTCTTCAACACAGTTGACAGGGCATGCATACGTGGCTCAGTATTAGAACAATGTACCAAAATACCCCGACCGCAACCGACAAGACAACGGGCCCGTGATTGAATGGTTAGGGCGTTTAACTTCTAACCGACGGGTCGCGGTCCGAGTACCGGTTGTTGCAACACTTGGGATTGAGTGCGTCTGCTTTATGAGGACTCATAAGCTAGGAATGGTCATTCCAGTCTCCTTTGGCTTTGCCGGTAATGACTTTCTACAAACTCTGGTTCCGCCCAGATTCTTCTTGATGTGTGAGTACATAACTGTAAACCAATCAAAAATCAGCGCTCCGATCTTCTTCTTCCCTGCAGTAAGCCTTCAGACTCCTGATTGATTGGCTTACTTTTTACGGCCGCCTGCGAATGATCCAGTATATGGGTCAGTGGGAAATAAACGGCCTTCTTTAGGCTCCTTACTCTGACCTAATAGGCGAGGAACATGGCCACTGGACCGTGAATGCTCCCGATTTCAATTGACCGAGCGCGTGACCACGGCTGTGGTCGAACCCGGCCCTCCAACCTGCGCGCTTGTAGAGCATGACTGGGTGAATGTAGCTAAATAGTTGTTCTCATTTCCGGTCAAACGCACTCGAAACACATGTTGAAGAAACATTGCATCGACAGCCTACAAAGCCCAGCACAGGGAAGCAGCGATTTATTTTACCTCCTCTATCTCTACCGGCATTCAGGCAGCCACGTTAAAAAAAGCAATAGGCTCTTAGGATATGCACAACGTTGCCCGCACAGTTCTGAGCTAAAAACACCAACCCACTGGCAGAACAAGTTGACTGACGTTCTAGTTCGCGTGTTGGATGCTTAAATATGCACGTTCTAAAGGATGGTTTTGATGGGGACAACGAATGAGGTGTTTACAGGCCCCTTTCATTCGTACTGAGGTGCACGATGAGTAACGTACCCTCAAGGGCAACGAAATATCAGGATATTTTCGCAGTTAGTAATGTCGATAAATTTCGGGCATCCGAACCCAAGCAAGAGGGGCCGTACAAATGAGGAATAGGGAAACGCGTCAGCGGACAGCCTGCTGTCTTCCAACGAGGCGAAGCGTAAAGCATTAGCTTGTCTTTTCGACGTAAAAGACATGAAAATGGATGCAGGATGATTAAACAACGAAGTTCTATCATTACTTTGGTATGGGCTCTTTGGCTCGGGACAACTTTGTCCTCGGCGGCGAAATCAACTTGCCTGCAACGTGGATGCCCCCTCCCGTTACCTATTTCAGTGTGGATCAGCGGTGCACCTAATCGACGACAACGTTAAGATTTTCTTAGTGAAGACAATTCATCTCGCCCACAGGTGGGTCTTAATAACCGTGATTATGACGTAGCTTATTCGTGTGGACCACGGGGTAGCTAAGGAGGATTTAATCGCTGGCATTTTTTGTAAACATAATTCGTAAGACTCAATCATCCAATATTAACGACAAATATACCCGAAAGGTAAGAAGGCCAAGTTTGTGGTGGCATGCTTTTCTGAGTTTGGCAATCGATAAAAAACACTTAATGCAGGTGAAAGACTTCTAGGAAACAGAAACCAGAATTTTTTTCGCCAGCGCTCCAAATGGATGCTTAAGTTGACCATGGGAGGCAGTAATAGCATGTAGTTGCAAACACACAGGCAGTCTGCTTGTCATATAACCCCTAAACCAGTTAAGGTAACCGTCTTTTATAGGTGACACCTCGGAAACCAGAATCCTCAGAATTCCGTAATAGGCAACCGGTAGTAACGGTAAGTTCTTTCTATTTCCGGTCTATTATTTTAATAATGTATTCAATTTACATAAAGTTTCGATTATCACGCACTTTTTCGTTGGTGTATATTAGATTTTATAATATTTTTATCAACTATTTCCTGTTTTTGTTTGATATGCTTCCTTTATTTTCTCTCCTGCCTAGCCGTGCAACTTCTATTATCACTGGTCCCGAAGTATAGAATTCTGGAGTTTTTGGTTTCCGTGGTGTTACCTATAATGGACTACTTTCACCATTTAAATTATCAGGTTCCACAGTAATTGCAGATATGATGGCCGACTGATTTCCCGTATCAAGTTCCTTAATGGTCGCGAGCTCCTCATCAGTTATACTCAGCGCTTTCACTCTCCAGCATTACCACCGGAATCCATCGTGCGCTTCTCGTGTGCCTAGTTTCTTTGACCATGTGGTCCTGGTACTGAGAGTGGGGAGGGAAGAGATCATTGCGCTCGTTGACGGGTTGCGACACTTAGAACACTCTTCAAACCATTCAGAGCTCACGACGCGAATGGCCGAACATGAAGTGGGGGGAGGAAGAAAGACGTCAATTCCCGGGTTGCAGCTCACTCGACGGGAACCGGCCATATTTTAAAGTTTGACGAGGCTGAAATCCTCGCAAGAGGTGACAACCGCGCGAGCCACGAGCTGCTTGGGTCATGGTTCTCAACACCCCGGTCCATCAACAAGCGCGACGACTTGGCATTCCCATATTGTGTACTGAGACATTGCCCGAGCAAGAGAATCAATCACGTGGGAAGGGCCGGGCCCAGCAACAACAACTTGGACCACAAATGTGGCGCAATTACCAAGCCCACATCCAACACGGACGAGGAAATCATGGCAATTGATAATTCGAACACAAAGTGTCAAGCCAGTACCGCACCAATTAAGACCCAAGCGGTGGCTACAGAAGTGAACAATTATCACACACACGCGGACGACCACTATTACGATAAATACCATGTAACCTGTACATGTTTCAACCCTACCTGCGCATGACAATTATTATGATACCATTACCTGTGATTAAGGATTCCCGGTGGAATCCGAAACGTCAGGACAATAAAACTCTTGTTCAAGTGAGTGCATATTCTTCTGAACTGCTTCCTGGAACTCTATTGACTGTAACCTCTTACGAAGATTTTGAAGGTGTAACTGGGTGCTACTGAGTGGACAGCGAGTTAAAAACTAGTGCAATGAATCTTTACCACTGAAGCCTGTTAGGCAATCTACGTCCGGGTTAATCATCTTTTTTCCGCGACTAAAACAGACCTTCGAAGCAGGGTGACCGTTACATTCAGGCCCCACTACAGCTTTTTTTCGCATAACTGTCCACCTAATTTGTAGCAGTCGACAACTTTTGTTGATAAAGTTGATATGGAGTCGACGATTGTATCACGCTGAGCACTATTGGGCCTTGTTTCTTATTGATTTTATTTCTCATCTTAATTATTGCGCACAAATAGTGTTATTTAAATAATTATTCCTTCGGATATGCCTTTGATATGCCTCACCCATTTACTCCCCAGTACCACCGGTCCCGTATGGAAGGATGGAGTTTTCGCGCACTGAAATTGCTCCTTAATGTAACTTTTATCAGAAGCAGTTCAGAAAGAAAAGATGCAATCGCTGACGTTTCGAATTTTCGCTCGAACCTATCATCAGAGGTGATTGTAGATAAGGGCGATAGAAGCGTAAGGTATCCAGTGTTTATAGTCTGTAGTGGCCGCGCGTCCGTATGCGCAGCATAATTAGCAGTTCTGTGGATCACCACAGGGAGTCGACCTTGATGCGATTATGGTTTGGCAGTCAGCGTCAGAGTTGTTAATCGCTGCTATTTTATCATCCGCGTTGGATGCTGACGTGATAATTACGCAGCAATTTGGGTCGCTATCATTGGAAGCGTTGGTCGCCTGCTCCCCCGCCTCCCATGTGACTGATTTGCCTGCTCAGACAGTCTCAGTACGGAATATGGGAACGGTAAGCCATTGAGTTTGCTGATTGAATGCGGGCCTGAAAACCATGACGCGAGGAGCTCACGGCTCATGCGGTTGCCACCCCTTGCGAGGATTTCGGCCTCGTCAAACATGAGGATATGAATGGGTTCCACCGCGTGAACTGCAACCTGACAACTAGCGTCTTTTCTCCTTACCGCCGCTTCGTGCTCAGCCATTCGCGTTCAAAGTTATCTCCCGGGTGCTCCAGAGGAGCGACACCCAAACGCTATTCGCCTCGTTAGCGGGTCGGTCGGTCTTAGTTACTAGTGCCTGATGGTCGCTCTCGGCCTGCATGCAAACTCCATCTCTGAGAGACATGAGGAGAGAGCTGATGACTTCCGACACGTTCCTGACGTACGTAAGCGCCCACTGCGTTTTAGCCGCTCCCATCGTCTTTCTGTACGTGATATTGCCGTACATATACCCTGTAAATACTGCATCTGTGATTGGTTGTTGCCTTTATCCGTTGCTGTATCTGATTATGTATTTGAGCGAGAGTCCGAGACACCGGGCGAATAACAATATCCGTTCCAACGACCGAGTTCCCCTCTTACTCGGCTTGTGAACCTCCATAAACACCACGGAGACCTGGGAGCACAGGGCATCGATTGCCCCCATTCCTAAACCACCAAATAATCATTCTTATAGAAGGCTAGCTGCCCTTCCTGCGGTTCCGCTATCGACCATTCCACTCCCAGCCAGCGTCGACTACAACCCCCAAAAGCCAAAGTGAAATCAGACATGTGGAATCAGAAGGGCTTTCTTGTGAGGCCGTTTTTTTTTTTTTTTTAATTGTGATCGATAATAAAAACTACTTCCATATTTTCAGTAAGTCGAATTTCTAACCATCCAAACGCTTCATTGATTGTGTTGACCAATAGGAGCTGTTCTAATAGTTTTTTTGGTCTACATGCTTCCTTTTCAGTCTTTTTATCCTTTCCGCAACCCTTTCACCTACATTTTGAGTTAAGTAAAACAATTACAAGCTACTTAATTTTCTTTCTTACTGCGCAACGATCACGAACCCATGCGGCATTTGGTGTGCCCCACCCTTTCATTCCCCTTTAGCCACGGATTCAATAGGAAACTTGGGCGGAGGGGGGTTTTTTTTGCCATTAGGTGGCCTCACAAGAAAGCCTTACCGTGAACACGTCTGAATGGTTTATCCGTGAGTTATAGACCGCCATTGAAGCTTATGCAACCAACTGACGTAGACAAAGAAACCAGAAACTGGCGATAGAGTCTCCCTTGGCCTTTTTTGGATACTACTTTTCGAAATAGCGCAACGTTGCAGAATTGAAACCAGAAGAAGTAAAAAAAAACTTCAGCAAGGTTCACACATTCATACGACTCAAAGGAACAGTGCAGAATGTCCTCAGCATTACTTCATGTGTGCTGCATGCACTGTCTGGGGTGAAGATGCATGAACCCCGTCGGAGGCAGCGCATGACCCAACAAATGCATGTTGCCACGCTGTCATATGACCACTGCTGATAGACATTCTTAATTGATGCTCAACGCCTTTTCTTTTCAATCAATCAGACGGTCAAGCCGTGGTCTTGCAACATGACAAGATAGATTCATAGGTACTGCTTTACACGATCCAGACCGTTGTGTTATGATTGGTTTAAAAAATTCTTCCTATATGTTGCATATTTTTATACCTGGCATCAGAGATACCGTGGTAAATTATAACGCGGTGGGCAAAAAAAAGAGAGAGAAAGATGTGATTAAGGAGAGAGAGAGAGAGAGATGGAGAGTGGTTGGTAACTAGAAGATAAACGCTTCAGGAACTCACAGCACACAACGTCGAAACCTAGACTGCATCCACGGAGTGAGAAATCGAGTAGAAGGGAGGGAGGAACTGGGGCCGAACGAGCAGTATACTCAGAGGTAAAAATGTGGAGTGGAGAAGTGGTCACTCTGTGTCATGATACAGGCATAAGCACTTTTGGAGGGAGCACTGTTCACAGACGCATTCTGCATATAGTCAAAACTTGTCAATTCAGCGCCCCCCTGAGGCGAGGGTCGAGGGGTATATGGTCTCACAGCAAGCAAGTAATATATCACATCGGAGTGTACAGGGTGGAGGGGCGTATAAATAAGGCCGTAGTATGCGTCGAAACAGGGAGAGAGGAAATATTGGCCTGGTGGAGAGACAGCGGAGGAGCCGGTGGAGGCCGAATGACAGAGCGTAGGACAAGAGAAGTTCCACCCTCTGTTTAGGTAATGTCCTCCTCATCAGAAATAGTCTTCTTCAACTTCAACAGCATCTCCGTTGTCCAGGGCTCCAGTCGAGTTATGCTGTCGTACTCGGCAACCGCCGCAGTAAAGCCTTCGACGCTCTCCTGATTCAGAGCCTCGGAGATTTTCTATCGTGTCCGAAAAGGAAAATAAACTACAGTAACAAGAGCAGGATGACCAAGCAGTGACTGCAACCCACAAAATCGGCGAGAATCTTACCCCAACATCACAGTCATGTGATTTAAAAAGATAACTACAGAGCGAATAAGCCAGGATTCCGCTCGAATCCTCTGAGAAGGTTCACTAGGCGAGCTCAGGAAGCCAGGGAGTTTTTGGAGAAGTCCATAAAACCCAGCGTAGTGGAAATAGTCAGGGCTTTCAGAGTTTCCTCTATCACTCCCCACCTCCCCAGCATTACGCGTTCTTGTATACTCTTGACAACGAAATCACATCTCCAAATACTAAATTACGGCAGCTGCGTTCTCCGATTTAAACTATATTTCCCGAAGGGGGCAACATTATGTTAAAGAGTCAGTTTGCGAAATTTCCGTTGGTACTTGAGTTGAGGACAACCAACTTCTTCGGAATAACCACTTCTACGTGTAAATAGTATAATTTTAACATGACAAAGGCCTTATCGGATTTCCAACACAGGTGCGAGCTAAAAGCCAAGATGCATGCTTCGCCAAAGTTTCCGCTGCTATATGCCGTAACTGTGGGGGTTTCGGTCCGCAATGAGTCCTCCAACAGTATGTCAACGCCAGATGTGATCACTAAGTTAATAATTTTGCAAACTATTAAGAAAAGGGTTTGGAGTCAAGTGCCAGCATAATATACACTTGCATGAAGGCAATCAACTACTGAGGAATAAACCAAGTAATACCTGTCCTACAAACGTGTAGTACCCCTAACAGTATATTTTATATGACGTCTGATTCACCATACTCCCGAAATAAGTAGCAACTAGAAACCCAAAAACACATTTGGCCGCTGTTTCTGGGGCTGTATGAGGCAGACGTGAGGAACTGGGCTCTACAGTTGATTCACCGGCGTTGACCATGCGCTTTCTGATGTACATATCCCAACTGTTAATGCTAAGCTTTCCTTAATTTTATCAGGAATTATTGCAGTTAGTAGCCGTGGTGTAAATCTGCTAAACCCTTCGCTGTTCATATACTGCAGGCCAACTGTGGGCAGAATGCAAATAGGGTGCAGTATTTGCGCTGAAGTTGATGGACTTCAGGTCAAATATTCATATCCAGTTTCGGACCAGACCCGAGGTTTGTGTCAAAGAACTGGCCAAAAGTTCATACAATTATTCCTGAAACTTGACTGCTAGGTCTTACTTTCAGTTTGAGATGTAGAGACTTTACAGGCGATAGCATAGATACAAATTTAGTAAGATCCAAGGTAAAAGTATGGAGTACTGGGATGATCATCTTTGGTGTATTTACAGTCTTCAGTCAGCCATACTCAAAACTCAAATCCGAAGGACGAGACTTAAATTCGTGGCTTAGGGGGTCAGTCAGAGAAGTTTGGTGCTCTTTGGGCTGCCATCGGGGCTGATACGATTGGCGGACAACAAATAAGCAAGAAACTGGCAATCGAGTCTCACTTGGCTTCGTAGACATAAATAGACACCAGGAAGGATAAACAACCCTTACAGCAAGGTTTACGTTTACCCAAAATGTAGGAAGTTGGAAACAGATAGTCCAATCTACATGAAATCCAACGATTTTTACAAGTAACTCCTTCTTACTCAAACGCCGCCCAAGCTGTGGCCCCCAAAGTCCTACAACAATAAAGTAATGATCGTTCTACGCAATAAGGCATATTATGATTTATGAAGGAGTATAACCTTTTATAGAAACACCAGCTTTTTTAACAAAGTGGAAAATTTCGAAAAAGTGGAAATCAGGCGTACTAGGTAAACTTAAGTTTTACATGTAGAGGAAGCCCGTTCATGAAAAACCACTGAGTAAATAAAGCAGCACAAGTAAAATTACGTTGGAAAATAATCGTTTCGTCAAGTTTTCAAATGCATATGCTTCCATATTACGTGCAATATAATGCATGGCTGTTACCGAAGAGCCTACATTTCGAGTATGTATCCTAACATGTTTTCACGAGAACTGCTAGTTGTTTCTTTCGTCTATGCATCGCCTGGCTTATTTTGGACTAAGGCAACGACGTTTTCACTTGATATGCCCCATTGGGAGATCACAGGAGTAATATATTGCTTAAGCTCACTTGCGGACATGCCGGTTAGTGATTAATAAATTTAAATAGAATTGTCGGGAACAATTGTAAACGAACCATTTTTTGTACACTAAGAGTTATTGCTTTCCGCCATATTTTTGTAATTATTTCGATACTTCTATTACGAAGAAGCGTCGATCTTCCACGAAATTCCAAATTAAGACTATGATTTTCACTGGCTGTAGTCAATTGAACATAAATAATGAGTATATTATATGTGCTTACCATAACCTTCAAAATAAGATATACCTTGAAAGCTTTTAAATAAATAACCAACTTTTAAACATTTTTCTCTAGCAGCTGTCTGCGTGTGTCATAGTTTCAGAACCACCCAATCATGTGAATGAACGTCCACTACAAAAGTCGCGAATGAATATGCTCAAGATTGATTGAGAAAATTATACAAAAAGTTAGCTCTTTAAAACAACCTTTACTTATATATTTTGGCGTCTGATTTCTGCGTACTTTAATTTTTTGATGATAGAGTCAAAATCAGAATGGGACATTTTGGCCAGTTTATTGATTCCCCTCAAAATAATGGAAAAATCTTCCGTTTTAATTGAATAAACTAACCCTTCTATATAAATCGGAACAGTTTTCAGTACATTTGGTTATTTCTAGGCTCAGTTCTACAGTAACAAATAAAAAGAAGAGCTGCAGTAAAATCAACGGTGATTTTTGAGAAAACTGTACAGCAATATCCAGTGACAACTCACTCAAATGTTTTATCTTAACTGTATTCAATTTTTTTGCTGATTTTACAATCGATTTAATTACTATATACTAATAAAGTCCTCATTCGCATTCATTGTCTGCAACCCTCTCAATATACAATACATATTTTTAATAAAGTTATGGCAAGAAACAGCTTTAAAAATTTATTACTCAATTTTATGACACAACACTTTGCAGATTTGCAAAGTATAATTTTTTAAAACTTATTTTACCCTTCTTTTTCCAAAAATAGTGCATTATCTCATAATAACACTTACCTCAATTTCAAGGACGCAAAACAAAATTTTCCGTTCTGCGAACACATATAACTAAACAATTCCTGCTTTTCATGAGTGTTTTTTTATATTGCGACATGAACTTACAAGAAGTTCTTTTCGCAACAACTAATAGCATAAGAAATTTCTCGGTTATCAACAAACGCTGAATTTCACCCATTTTCGCCTCTATTTTCTCCCGGTATACTGACCTGAACGGAAGTAAATTCGATTAAACATCATTTTGCACTTCACGTCAACCCAATGAACAAAATAATTAACCTCAAATGTGTGTTAAGTCCCCCTACCTCCAACCTTTCATCAGATATGTAATCTACTGTACCTTAACGGCTGTATTGCCGGACGCCATGAGACAGATACGCGTGATAAGACTAGTTGGAAAGCCATAGTTGGGAGCGCAGAGCATTACGGAGGTGGGGGCCAAGAAAACGTATGACCCAAACTCCCCGCATAAATGGCATGCACAAAAAGAGTTTAAAGTGGGTAGCATCTAGTAACAAGACGACAAATAGTGTTGTGGCCGAGGTAGGTGGTGGTGGTGGCAGTAGTAGTAGTAGTAGTAGTAGTAGTAGTAGTAGTAGTAGTAGTAGTAGTAGTAGTAGTAGCAGTAGTATTAGTAGTAGTAGTAGTAGTAGTAGTAGTATGTAGTAGTAGTAGTAGTAGTAGTAGTAGTAGTAGTAGTAGTAGTAGT
>JAYGXS010000001.1:83052067-83076527 GCA_036362985.1 Ligula intestinalis | reverse complement strand
TTCACCAAACTGCTCGGGTGCTCGCATATCACCACTACTGCCTATCACCCAGCATCAAACGGCCTCGTGGAACGCCTTTACTGTCAGTTGAAGTCCGTGCTGATGTCTCAACCTGCTCCGCACAACTGGAGCGACAACCTGCCATTCGTCCTCCTCGGAATTCGCTCAGATGTTAAGGAAGACATTCAATGCACTGCCGCCGATCTCGTTTACGGCACATCCCTCCGTTTACCTGGTGAGCTCGTGCAGTCTTCCCCCGTCACCCCTGACGATACAAAAAACTTCGTGCAACAGCTGCAGCAACGCATGGCCGCACTGCACCCAAACCCCACACGCGCGACACCTCGACGCGTTTTCGTGCACGACGACTTGCACACAACCCCATTCATGTTCGTCTGGCACGACGCGGTTCGCAGGCCCCTTTGCCCACCATACGATGGTCCCTTCAAAGTGCTGGAACGGAAGGACAAATATTTCGTCATCCAAAAGTTTGATGCTACTGATACGGTCTCCATCGACAAACTGAAGCCGGCCTACGTCCGTCCACTTCCAAGGCACCTTCGCCCTGCACTCCACCTGCTGCCCCCAGCCTACCGCCACCCTCCCCACCCGAACCTACCCCCACCCATCGCACCCCCCTCCCACACCTACCCCACCTTCCACTCGTTCTGGAAGACATGTTCGTTTTCCTACCAACTTGCGAGACATTGTTGCTTAACCTTTTTGTACATCCTCTTTTGTCGAGCGTTTGTGATCCAACAACGCTCTGGTGGGGGAATTATGTGGGCTCCTGGCTCAACTTAAGCGTTGTTTAAACTTATCAGTGACCAGTTTTGTTTAAAATCAAATCTAGCACACAAGCACATTTTCGGTTTTGACGCGTGCCAGTAACTGTCTTGCTAAACACACACAAAAGCTCAATTCTCTCCTCACATGCCGCTGTTTATTTTGCCCTTCAACGACACCACTCTGGTGATCATTCTCGGGGTCAGGAGAATCCGGCAACGATTTGCAAACGATAATTTCCTCAATTTGCACAAGCGCGGCCCAACGAACTTTGATCCTGATCTTCACGGAGTCATCCTTTGGCAAATCGACTGCTTGACTACTGCCGGCTAGGACTGTGAAGGATCTAAGTGAGTTGTATCATTGCTAATATTCATCGTCATCCTCATATACTGGTTTTGACAATTTTTCCATTAGAATAGTCTAGTTAATCACTTACTAGCAGTTAGACTACCTTAGAAAGTTTTCCATTGTGTACTTGCCAAGACGTTTTGTATATTTGTAGTGATATAGCCTCTACAAGTATTTAAGGATTTTACAGCATTTAACGCGACATTAGCAAAGATGTATCATGTATTGATACACATGAACGGAATTTGCTAGCAATTTATTGCGCTCATTATCCCATCAAGTTTATCTCAGCTGTTATGCGGATTCATACAACGACTGTTGGCCCGAGTTGATCTCCTTAGATGGCAGGAAAAACATACCGCTAACTTTTGCTTTTTTTGTTAAACGCCGAGGAATTTTTGTCCCTATATCACCAATGATGATAAAGTTATTGACAGCGTTTGCTTCACTTTGCTAAATCTCAACTGAACTGAAACACATTGAACTAAAGAGGAAGCAGTGAAAAAATCTCCCACAATGATAGAGAGGCAGATTTCAGCTAGACCCAAACTTTTTAAAAAAGTGGACCAAAAAACAACTGCTTTCGCAGCAATTTATAAGTTGATTGATTGATCTGTTGCGATACGGTAATAAAGGTTTGTGGTTATTGATGATAACATAGTGTGGTAAAATTTTACTAAGGGAAAGATAGGAGAACACCTTTGCGCTCCTTGTTGGTGACAGTGACGGAAAAATGCATAGATACACTCATTGTCTTTGAAAAAACCATACAACAGCAAGGACAACTCTTCCCCACCGTAGCCCCGTCACACTGGCCGCGGGATCAACCATTATGGAGGTAAGATAGGAAGAGCGCATCTCGAACAACAGCATCAAAACTATGAGGGGACCAAAGAAGTCACGAAATAATCACCAAAATGCCCGGAGATGCGGAATTGCAGACCACTGACTATATGGCGAAAACCGAAGAAGTCGCAACGATCATCACCGGAGACCGCGAAGACCATCGACCGTGTAGCAAAATGGAAAAAGATTTTCAACACTTGACAATTTTGATTGGAAACAGGTGGGGGTAAAAATGGCTACATAGCTTGGCTCTGCAGCAATCTGGCCATGTTATCGTTGGCTCGGCCCATTACCCTTGCTTTCTTAAATGCAAACGTGTGGCTCTCCTCCTGTACGTTGTTATAGACCATAGACAGCTTATCCTCGTGGTTGATTGCAAGCTGATGCTCATACAACGTTGTGTCAAGGTGTCTGCCCATTTCACCAAAATAACTTGGCATGGTATGCTGTAGACCACAGCTGATTGTTTTGTCAACGGTAGCAGGACTTTTGGCCTCATGATCTGCTGTCTATTGGTTGACACCTGTCTACGAGCCACACCGATCCTGGACATTTTCAGGATTTTTGTAGCCGCCTCTGATACGTCCTTCACATAATGGATTACGATCCAGAGCTAAGGGTACTATCCTTTCAACCACTCATGTTGGGGCTTCTTAAAACCCTTGCGTACAAATGACTTTGGATAACTCTTGACCTGAAGAAGGGCATGCAATAACTTAATCTCCTTCTTTTTCTCACCTTCGCCACTGGAGTGTGTGAATGCGTTAGAAGAGGATTCTAGCACAACTGCGCTTGTGAACAACGGGATGGTTGCTTCTGAATTTGACAAGGCGCATGATATTGGTCGCCCTGCGGTAGACCGTTGGTGCTCGACTAGCACAACAAACAGAGTCATAGACGTTCATCCCGGCTACCAAGCGCTGCACAGAAGGTTAACGTCTGCTACGAAACGAGCTATAGGTCGGGAGGAGGAAGATTCGCAGGACCAACAGTCGGCAGCCACGAGCGAAGAATGTGGAAACGCTCCGGATGCACTCAAACGACTTAACGCACAACATGGGAGCGTCCGCGGGGGCGCAACCAATTCAACCAGCCACAAAACAATTGATCGGTAAAATCGATTGAAACGCGGACATCAGGCGTCAGGCTCACGTTTGGATACACTTACTGACACCAGCAGGAGACCGGTTACCACGCTCTGACAATGGAACCGAGAAAACTTTTGAAACGTCAGCATAAATACAACTTGGTTTTTCTTCTTCCTCTTCCGGGGATGATGAAAGGAGAATTCCTTATTATCCACGGACATGCTTTTTCGCCGAAAGCCGAAGACTACTTCGATTTTGTTAACAGAATTTTTTTTGTTTCGCGGATTTTTATGTACAGTCTAACGCAAATGTGTGCACTTAGATCAACAACGACTATCATTCAGTCAACGGTTGATTCGACCATAGGATAGTGACTTTGGATAGCGTTAATATGTTCAAGCGGCAGATAGAATGTATGATTTCTGATAACCGACGAATCTCACCGCAGAACTATCACTGGTCAGTGGTCAGTTGTACCTCATGATTTCAACTTTTATACCACTTCACTACTCATAATGGAATCGTATCAATATACAGGGTGTGCAAAAAATGTATACACATTTTGAACAATTGTAGCTTTGGGGTTTATTATAATATTATTATTTCACAAAGCTGAAAGTGTTAAGCAGTATCATTTCATTGTTTTTCCACTGCATTTTAACTATATTTTAAATAATTGAGAAAGAGAGAAGCCACTGAACATGAATGCGCCCAAATACGAATGGAAATTTTTGATGGTGTTTGCGATTCCATTGCTTCGCATTGTCAGCCGTGTCTGGGTTAAATGGATGTCAGTTTGAGAAAAATGCAGTAAACAAAATAAGATGATACTTGTAAATAGTTTTAGAATTTTTAAGTAATAAAATTAAAATAAATGCCAAATCTAAAATGATTTGTAGTGTGTATACATTTTTTTGGGACACCCTGCATAATACACATGACCATATGTATGCTGTATGTATACAACTGCATTATTCACCTCCATTTGGCCTGAGCAGTGTCATCAAAGATTACATCCACGATTTTTAAGTGCATATAAATATCTTCTGTGTGATTTTTCACAGTTCATCGCAGTTCACCACGTCGAAGAGACTCCATGCCAGGCAATGTGGTAGTCCCGACACGCGCATCCAAGTCACCAAGGTCAACCAGTAACTCCACCCTGGGAAAAGAGTCCAAGAGGACGTGCAAGTCATTTTATGGTATGTTCTTCGACTCGTAAGAGCTCTTCGTGATGAGGGTGAGGGCTCGTAGGCCTGGTAACAGTGGCGAGTGTGGGTCACCGAATTGGCAAGCGCGAACTAAACTCAGACCTGCCTGTTTTACACCTTGTATTATTGTATTAGTAAAACTTTAACTTGTCTTTGTTCTTTCCCTTTTTTGGTTACTACGCCGCTGGAACCTTTGTACATTTGTTTGAGTCGCCGTATAAACTGCGCGGCCGGAAATTTTGATCACAAATTTGCCTTTGGCTTTCTGTATGTTTATTTTCACTAACGGTCTTAGCTGACTTCTTTCGAACAGATATATTGGAATTTGATATTTTGGTTTAAGCTTAGTTGCTTTAAATGCGTAAAAGTCATTGCTCGATCTGCAACTATTATGTTTCACGTAACAATTTTTGTGTTATCTGACTAAGTCCATCAATAATGTTCAGTTATCAAAAGTCTTTTGAGATGTCCAACGCTTTTTAACGGCTTGACCCAGTGTAACCAGTGTGAGAAACGTGTTTAAATATCTCGATAGCTTAAAGAAAGATGTTCTTGAAGTTGAGGACCCACAGGTGCGAATCGAACTTTATTACCGCCTGTCAAGTAGTTCTGCTTCAGTTAAGTGTGCATCCCCACATTGAGGCTTTTAAAAAATCAGGAAAAATCTCTCAATACCACGAACCATCCTCCAGAAATAAGTCCACAGTTTAATGCAGCAGAGAATATTCATTAAAATAAAACTTGTTTGACTAACAAAATACACGAGAACATGGAACATGTAATAAGAGTGCAAAGCCATAGGCTGGCGGTAGTTCCAGATCGAGCCAAGGAACGTGCCACTTAAAAAAGAAGATGAGTTCGATGTTCATTACTGTCTATCCTACAGAACTACAGGTTGATAAGGTTTTCGAACATAAGTAAACATACCTAACAACTGTGGTTAGTGATTTTACCATGATATTAATTAATAAGTCTATACAGCGACTGCCGCATTGACATGAATGAACTCCACTGAGCTTAAGGTCCACTGCTCGTTACAAATTGAGGCAAACGATGAAGCGCGGGTTACCAAGGCACCTTTCCTGGCGACCTTCCGAAGTGTATTCTCTGCATAGTCAGAGATTATCAGTTCCAGTTTTCGAAACGGTCAATTACCCTGAGGACTCGTTGGTACTTATTTCTTCATCTGTCATCGACCAATTCCAATCGACTTTCGGGTTTATTTCCCACCTGGAGCTAGTGCTAGTGGTGTTCTGTGGCACAATTGTGAATGCATGTGACTCTTGTAGAACTAAAATGGCTTTTGGCTCCCGAAAACCCATATTGTGTGTATATTATGGAAACTTGGGCGTATGAAAGCATATCAGAAAGCATTAGCTATTGGTTGTTATTCCCCTATCAGAAAAGACCACCCTCAATAGTCTTGAATATGAGATATGATCGACTTGGAGGTTTCCCTGGTCATTAGAATGGTACCGTTTGTAATTGCGCGATAGTCCAGACGTCAACCTGTAGATAGCACTCAGATATTTAACATTATTTCCCAACAGTTAGGCCATAGTCCTCGTAGACGTCAATGTTTCGTCTGCTGGTTAGACTACCATTCACGTTTGACAATTGAAACGTCTCTAACTTCTAATGGGTTTACTATTTGAGTTTAATTGACTAAAATAGTCAAATTCAGTCTCTATTCAGTTTATCAGTCTCTATACAAATCCCACCTAGTGTTCCTGCGATTGACGGGAATGTAGTCGTCATTCCGACAGAACCTGCGCTTGTAAACGGGGACATAGTCTAATGTATTTTTGCTTTCACATTTTCTCTAGAAGGCTTTCTTGAGTTTTCAAAGATTGTGCCGTTGCGCAAACTGCACTGGCCAGCTTTAAACTCGATAACGTATGAACCTTGACCAAGCGAAAAATAGTCGCTGTTGATGCACAGTTACTTGTGGAAGTGTTGACCTAACTTGAAAACAACAGTAATTGTGCAAAGAACGATGGGAAGCCCTAACAACCTAACAATTTCTAAGTCATTTAATTGAACCACTTCAACAAGTGCGTATTTTTTATTCTCAGCTCAGATTTCCAAATAGGAAACATAATCTAACTAGTCAGCTAGCAGTCGTTTACTAAGCTTAGGCCTAACCACGGCTTCATTACCGAATTATAAACCCATTCCTTCTTAAACTCATTGTCTCAGTCTTAGCTGTCTATCGACGCATTATTTTTGATGCCAATTTTAGTATAGGAAGTATCCTAGAGTAGCGAAGACAAGCCGAAACTGCCAAATTTTTGTCAATGGTTGCAAGTGACTTGTAGTCAATTATCGTCCTGCCAGTTTCACAACCTAGCCTATAAGATCCTTAGAAGCATTACCTGCCGACTAAATTGTCTCTTAAAAAAGCGTAAGTCTAACCATCATGGTCTCTTTCAAGAATTATCATGCCTTGCGAGCCTCTTAACTACACCGGAGGTACTTCCTAGCAGGCTTGATCGGAAAGATAGGACAACGGTACTAACTTTCACGTAATTATTAGGTCTGTGCTCATGCCTAATCCAGCTGAGGCCTCGAATTATACCTTTCACAGTCTGTCCAAAAAACATAAACCTTGATGGTAATTATCAAGCTGTCTTCGCAGTCCATTTCGTCGCCGGTTCCTCTTAGGCAGAGGTACAAGGTGAGGCGCAGAAAAACAACCCCGGTCATTTTGGAATGTTTGCATTTCCTCGTGATGTCAACTGTTGTGTAGACTGTCTTACCAGAAACGAATTCGTTGTGCTTCACTGGAAGAATGGCCGCTAGGCAACATTGCTCAGACATTTCTTGCCTTTTCGTCTGCAGCGCGTACAGTTCAGCGTCAATAAATTTACGGAAAATCTACTTAGACGGCTGTCCGGCACACGTGGTTGTTTAGCTTGACTTGATACGCCTGTGATCAACCATAATCTAGTCAGCTTTTATTATGCCGCGAATGGTATAGCTTCACGCCTAACGATCTGCGATGGCCGATTTCGAATGACAATGCAGATATTGCGGTGGCTTTTTGTCACCCATGACGTACGGAAACCCTGTTAGCGTCACCTGTTCGGTGGCGATGTCATCCCCACCGTGTACATTTGGCGATGAAACCGTTTATTTACTCGGGCCGACGTTTGCTAATTCCCAGTGATATTTTCTCCTGGTTAGTGCTGTGAAATGACGATATAACATTGATAGATGGACCGATGGATCAAGTGACTTCGTCCACTCTTAATAATGCACCCTTTCGGGAATTATAAATTCGCGCTAGCTGGACGATATCGTCAGTATAATCGACACCAGCCATCTGCCCTCTGGGTTCAAATAAGCAACCCTAATAAACACGCACAGTCCATTTCTGAGTAGTGTAATCGCATGGGCGGCGAAATGCAGTCTAGTTGAATGGCGGACATATTATCTTCGCCCAGAACTCGCGCTGTGGCGGCGATAGTAAACGTCGTGTATAACGACGTCTTGCTGACACGCTGCATAGTTGCGTTATCTGTCATCGGAACTTTCGATGAGCATAATCAAACACTACGGCGTCAACAAAGCCCACAGGTATAGGCTGCTGATACTAATGGTGGGATTCAAGAATGTGCCTTAGTTAAGATACTTTACAGGAACGTTTATCTGCTGACGGAAACTCATTTTGACCGGGTCTCTGTTCTGAGAAACGTGCAGTCAGAATTGTCTGTAAGTGATAATGGTTAAGGCAATAACTTTATTTCGTGGTAATCCTCGCATCTTGTCGTATCTCGCCTATCGATGAATGACCAAGCTCTGGTCTTGTGGAACGATCTCATCTTCTCATCCATGCATGTCAAACCATATGAGACGAAGGCGACACTGTCGACACTAATTGCGGACTTCAGCGTGGATGTCATCTTCTAAGGGCGCCCTGTTTTAACGCAGTTTCATTACTACAGTAGTGTTTTTTTCCTGTAATTAGAAGTCAGTGGCATTGCATAATCTGAAGCAGTAAAATTTCACTCTTAGAGTGAGAGACTTATTGATGGGCTAGTAATCATAGTCGGTAAGGGGCCTGTATTTCTCATGCGAACGTTCGACCGAGTTGTCAACAATGAATTCGCATTCACGTCTAAAATAGTCTTTCACTGTGAATGTTCCTTCCCTAAACTAATGGGTAAGTTGTTAATTTTGGAGTGGCGCTGGCGGTTGAAGCCTGATTCTCTGACTGAACACACATTCATTTCTGAAAACTGGTTTGAGCAACGATTGTTGCGAGACCTTGTTCGAACTATTTGTGCAGACAATGGTAAGGAACTTGCGCGCCTTCAATACTTTTTGTGTCAGTGGACAAATCCGAAAATTCCTTCGATGGCCTCGCCAATTACAGACTCCTGGATTACTACGAGTTATCGTCCTCTTCTCTGGCTTTAACTGCAGAGTGAATCCGGATTTTTATGCTCATCTTCAACTGTGTTCGGCTGTCGTTATTATGTGACATCAATACGTCTTGCGTGAGGCACATTAGCTGTTGACGAGGATTGTATTTTCAAGACGTGTGTTGGCGGGAACGTGGTCTGACATGTAGTTGTTGCCACTTTCACTATCCCTCATCGATCGGCCACGATGCATTTAGCTCTGCAACTTCGGGCCAAATAAATGCAGTAAGTCAGGTTGGCTGTGTGACTGTCGCTGTAATATCTGGTGTGCAAATGTTTGGAGCTATGTTGGAAACACCCGTCGGGGCCTAATTATCCGCTGAATTCTGCGAATTCTCAACTTATCTCCCAACTATCGTATTCAGAATCAAATCCAAGGCTGGAAATAATTTGTGTAAAGTATCTCTAGGGCCAAATTGACCATTCCAGTCACAGACAAAGACCAGTGTATTCCGGTAACGGATTATTTCGATTACTTTTTGCAGCTATGGGTTACGTGTTTCGAGTGTGTTGTCCGGCAGTTGGCACCAACGCGAAGATAAGGATAGCATATGTTAATAAAATGCATATACAGTACTTTCGTAAACTATTGACTGATTTCCATGCAATAAATGTATGGTTGGTCTACTCAAAGAGGTCGATTGCTGCTGGGATGGAGGCCCACACGGAAGTTGACCACCGAAATCTTGATTCCCCGTGAATCCGAGGTTCGAGCAAATAGAAGGCCTTCCTGCTGTGTTGTTGAACGCCATGTTCACACTTTGTATATCACGACAGAAAACCGTTCGCACACTATAGCATCCAATTCAAAGAATCCTTTCGACATTTCGTAGTCTAGGTAGTGTGCAGTTCGCCCGCGCTACCGAATCGAACTTGCAGAGCAAATAGTTTTTTGACAATTTTGAGTGTATGAATCCACTACAGCCATGTAAATTGTTCGATGTTGCCTCCTCGAATAGTTTTATCACAAAATAAAAGCAGCTCTCGAACTCTTAATAACAGTCTACAGTCCCCAGGCCACCGTGTTCCAATCGAGGATCGTATCAAAACCGCCTTTTCTAGTCGAGCAAGTCTTTCAGCGCACTTAACGGAGGATAGTTTGCGGAAAAACTTGTTCTGTGCCTTAATAGACAACGAATTTATTTGGATTATACATTTCTTTCCGTGTTTGCGATGCAAGTGTCACGTCATGCGAGTTACCGATTAACGATAGGATTCTCAGAACTTTTCTTTCAGCGTTCATTGGTTTTCCCGGTTAGTTTCAGATAGCTCCTGTTCCCAGAGGAGCTACAGTGTATCCTACAGAAAAAATGTGCCACATTCTTCCTCATAATTTTTGATATTTAGCCGTTTGCTTCCTTGTATTGTGACAGAGCAGTCCTTCTATTTGCTCCTTTTTAGCCCGGCCATTTGATGGATACACCAAGGCTTATTTTGGACAGCACGGATGGACAGAACGCCCAAGTGGCAACTGTCAGTCGCACCAGTTCACCCCCTCCCTTGGACGCATTTAATCCACCTGTTGTGGCCGAGTACTGGTGCCACACACAGGTCCGTGTCACAAAGCTGCGGTACATTTGGACCATAAGCAACTTCAGCTTCTGTCGGGAGGAGCTCGGGGAAGTGGTTAAAAGTAGCGTCTTTTCGTCTGGACAAAATGATAAACTGAAATGGTATGTATTTTATTGCGTATCTCTGTGACAGTCTGGCCATTCAACTTCCTTCACCCCGTCCTCTTGGCTATTCCTACAGTGCTATGAAAGACGGATTTGTGACTTTCAGCTGCATTTACTTTAGTCTCTTTCATAATAGGCCTTGAGATCCTAGCCTCAGAGTGCCATTACTGTTATGCACCTTGGCGGTTATTACAGAGACGCCTATTGTCCCTCGATAATTTCCCAGTAGAGCTGTTTGAATCCATTAGGCTATCATCTAACACTTCTAACTTCAGTTTGTACCAGTCCCCCAAATGCAAGTGTGATTCACTTACAAAATGTTTAAAAAGCAGGATACAATTTTGTAAGATTGAAAACCATATTAAATCACCGAGGAGATTGTCCTCCCTGTTAGTCATGCCAGTGGAACGCTTTGGCAGTCTGCTATACAGTTTATAAATGCTTTCCCCAATCTTCCGTTTGCTAGTTAAGCCTTATCTGCGTTCTTCAAATACACCAAAAATTGCACTGTAGCCTAAATCAAGATTTCGTGCTGACAAATATAGTTTATTTACATCAATACTTGCGTCAGAAAAAATTAACCATTTCTATCCAGTAAGCTAAAGATATGTTGATAGTAACGCGCTCACCGACCTGATTGTGGAATATGCTCGTCCCGTTTTATCTCGGAACCCAATCGCTGGCAGCCGCATAGCGACCTGTAATGTAGGATAAAGAGGAACCAAAAACTGTAGCCAAATCTGAGTGTCCTATCACTTATCATTTTCCCGATCGCAATCGACAAAAACAACAGGCCCGTGGTGCACTGGTAGAGTGTTGCACTCAATGTTCATAGGTCGCGGGTTTGAATCCGGGAGGTCACTGTCCCCGGGATTGGGTATGCCTGGCTGATGCTGACTGATAAGTTAGAAAAGGGCATTCTGGTCTCCCTAACCTTTCTCGGTTTCCCTTCATTAAACTGATATCTATTCTAGCTGAAGCATTTTTAGGTGGCCCTACTTTCGGATATTTCAGGAGTGCTGTGATTTTTTGGTTGTCGTTTATGCCTGTGTGGCGGTCAAAGATTTGGGATCGACTTTCCCCGTTCTTGTGCTAACTTGTACTTGTTACGGCTTTGATCATGCCTGATCTAGCCGGCTTCGATGGTGTCACGTACGGCAGCTCTCTATGCGTGATGATTGGCGGCAGCGGATCCGCAGAGTTCCACCCAGTCTCTTCTCCAGCGCCGGAGACCGAATACCGAAGGTCAAAGAAACACTTCCATGTCCTGGTGGACTGAGTCAAGTCAGGTTTTCAGTTAACCCCCTCTTCGACGTTTCCTGTTAGGTACCGGCTTCAAGTCGAGGGCAGTAGCCCTGAGCTCCTGAAGTTGACGACGAATAACGTGTCCGAACCACCTCAACCGTCTTTCCTGAATGGCCTGGGATATCCTTGTGATTTTGTCGCAGCGAGTGCGGACTGTCTCATTTGAGACGAAGTCGGTGTACTTTACCCGTTCACAATAACTTCGTTCCGTTTAATAGGAGAAGTCCAGCTATGGTGCACAGGACAGGTTGCTGTGAGATGCCTGTTTGCTTGTGTGGCAAAACAAAGCGTTCGTTGGGGAGGGTGCATGTTGTTTATGCGCTGATGCATGTGCACGTGAACATGGTGGAGCCACCTATTCACGATCATAGACTCTGCGTACCCTGTGTAATTTAGGCTGAAAGTCCACCGACAATTATAGGTTCACTAAATCGTATGCGTAATGCATTTCTCTGCCCATATAGTAATCCCGGCAGCTTTGTCTTCAAAAAAATACCAATAACATGATTATAAGACTTCATACCTTGAATCGCCGTTCAGATTCGAGGGATAGTATGGCATGTGCGAGGTCCGCAAACTTACCCTGCCAATGGGCGAGACTCGTAAGTCGACAGTACTGGCTGATGCTACGCTGGCCAACTGTTTATATTCATCACGATGAAATCACTTTGTTTTTTTTGTTGCTATTTTATAATCCATACGACGCATGGTATTTACGGTTCATAGCCCAATTCTGTCTATTTCTTAGGCTCAGTAGCCTACTGATTTCGGTAAGCCCAGGCCGAAAGTCGTTCCTCGGGATCACTCGCCAGTTGTCAGACCCCGTGTTCTCGGGATTATCCCCTTTTTGTTTGTGACCGGTTAACCAATATGCTGTAGGAACATGGGTGTTCCGTTAATTATCTTCAACCGAAAAAAAAACAAACAAAAAACAGTTTGAAGCCTTGTGCATGCCCTCCGTAAAAAATGGTGCAGTTCCTTACTAACATCTGTTTTGCTCCGGCGAGGGTCACTATGTACGTAAACAAAAATAGTTTATTTCGATTTCATCATCCCCAAAGAAGAAAAAGACGAAGGTTCAAGGACATGGACCGAGTTATATTGGGACTGACGTTTCGGCCACTCTCTTGTTTCCATCGTCAGAGTAACGTGCTGGTTGTTCCTGATTGCCGAGACTGTTTCAGCCCTGCTGCATGCCTGTTATTAAATCCGTGTTCAGCGCACGAACTTTGATTTGCTTATTCGCTGCTGACTGCCCGTGAGATTGACTGCTGGGGCCGTTCGACTTTGTATCCTGGTGCTCTCCCTCCCCCGTTAAAAACTACGTCAGCTAGCACAGAACTGCAGACTGTTCGACCTGCCGACTCATGATCCAGAGTCGCGACTACACCTACACCTGCGTAAAGGTCTCGCGTTTGTGTCTATAGCCGCAGGACTGCTTTGAATTTGTTTCCCGTGGGGGCGTTCTTTCCACGAGATTCGTTTTTACCACGATACTTTTTTGCCATGGTAGCTCTACGTTTTCCCCCTTATTCCGCCGCACATGCTTCCGTTACACGCACCCCTCTTCTTTGGGCGTTCCGATGCTTGTTCGATGTCTGGCTGCATTTCTTCTGGGGTTTATAAATTTGGTTGATACTCTGTTGAATTTGGTGACTAACCTGTTAGTTTCGCCGAGGCATTCGCGATTTGTGGTTCCGTGTCTTCACCTTGTGAACATAACTGTTGCCATTTTTTTCGCCAAACGTTAGCATACCACCATCTGCTCCAAAAAGTGCGTGTTGATAAATGATTTATCCATTTTTTGCATGCAACCTGTTTTCGATATTCTTTTAAATTCCAACTGCGCCTGTGTAGAATAAAACCCTTTGCTGCTTGATAGAGTCCCCGCAATCTAGCTACCATTACTGGCAAGACGTTGATAGATGTTTGTTGCGTAGCGAATATAGCAAGTGGCTCATTGGGTCTTTTAGGTAACTTAATCTGTGTTGTGTGATAAGGAATCAAACTTTGGAACTATTTCACGACGTTTCCAGGTTTTCGGGGGAACTTTCGTTATTTTCGACATGGGTCGTAGTAGAACAGTGTTTATTTGGTTAGCTTGGCTATTTCATGGAAACCTTATGAACCTTATTTTTGGTTTTTCGCTTTCGACTTATGCCGCCACTGCACGTTATGTTGTTCCAGTCTTAGTTATCCTCAAGCGGCTATAAGAGCTTGCATCCTTTCCCTCCTTTTCTCTCAGTCAGACTAGTGTCCTGTAGATGGGCTGTCTCGTGAGGGGTTAACTGAAATTCTGGAATTTCTGCCTTCGATTCGAAAATATTGCTTGAGTGGGGTTGCGATGATAATCGTGGCGCAGCATGCTCCTCGCGTATGCTAGTCCTCTAAGGATATCTTTCGCTTCTGCAAGTCCTGAGGCCCGAAGCCGTGACCCGTTGTTTAGAAGTCCAACGCTCTAACAACTGAGCCACAGGCTCAATGTCCTGCCAGTTTAGTTTGGGAACTATTGACACTCTCTGATAAACGTTCATCGATCGCTAACGGAACTCACTCGTCCCACTCTGCTTTTGGGCTCATTGTCGAGTCTCGCCAGCTGCCACACAGCGGCTAATAGTGCAAGCAGATGAATGACAATTTCTGGCTCCTTAGCCGTCATCAGCCGGCCATACCCAGCTTCACATTGTACACCACCCAAAGCTTGAACCCACGACATTTTGATCAGAAGTTCAACGATCTACCCACTCAGCTACGGGCTCGTCATGTCAGTTGTGATTGGGCACATGAACAATGGTGGACGGGCGCTCAATGAGGGGCTTACGGAACATACTCGTTCCGCTGTGCTTTGGAACTCAATCTTCAGCTCCCCCCGGCAGTTAGTACATTATAGGCAGAATAGTATTACCACCAAAGACTACACAGTCCGTGATGACAATTTCTAGCCTATTGATCTTCTTCAGTCAGCCTACCCAACTTCAGGTTTTTGACCCTGGAGACTCGAACCTTCGACCTGTTAGAATGTTCGATTTCTAAACAAATGGTTGCGGGTTTGAGCCTCAGACGCAACGAAGCCTGCAGTTTGATATGATTAGCTGGTGACGGCTTATAAGTTAGAAATGGTGCTTCCTATCTCCCCTGTCTTAACGGGTAAGTTATTTTTACGCCACTCGTACGTGTACTTGTTACGGCTGTGATCATGCCTGATCTAGCCGGCCTCAATGATGTCACGAACGGTACCTCTCCATGCGTGGCGATTAGCAGCAGCGGATCTCGAAAGCTCCACCCAGTCCCTTCTCCAGCGACGGAGGCCGAAGATAGAAGGTCCAAGAACTGCTTCCATGTCTTGACGGACGGTGTCTAGTCAGGTCTTCAGTCGCCCTCCTCTTCGACGTTTCCAGGTGAGCTGCGGTGTTGGGTCGAGGGCAGGATAGGTAAGCTCGTGAGGCGGACGACGGAGAACGTGTCCAAACAACCTCAGTCGCCTTTCTTGAATGGCCTGAGATATCCTCGTGATACGATCGCATCGGATGCGTACTGTCTCATTTGAGATGAAGTCGCTATACTTAACTCGCAGGATCGTCCTCAGGCACTGGTGGTCAAAGACCTCCAGTCTTCGGTCATCTTCAGCGCGCATAGCCCAGCATTCACATCCATAGAGGAGGACTGACCGGATGGATGCACGGTATGCACGAATCTTCGTGGCGATGGAGATTTCACGTCGGATCCATAGGCGCTTTCAAATGATTTAGAAAACCCAGCGAGCAGCATCGATACGGGAGACAATGTCATCCTTGCTCTGCCCATTTGGTAGCAGCCTCGCCCCGAGGTATTTAAAGCTGTCTAATTCTTCAAGTAGATGGCCATTTATCCCCAGGGGTGCGTTTTCCTGGTCAGGGATGCAGCTCGAGAACAACTTCGTCTTTCCGGATTTTATGGACATGCCTACCGACATAGCGATCTCATTTAACCGTGACACTACTGACTGTAGACCATCAAAGTTTGAGGCTAACAGCGCAATATCATCGGCGTAGTCAAGATCAGTAAGTCGGCGTCCGGGTGCAAGTTCAACACCGTCCTCTTCATGCAGGGCATTGCCGAGAATCCAGTCAATGACGTAGTTAAACAGAATGGGCGAAAGGATGCAGCCCTGTCGAACACCAGACCGCATATCGAACGACTGAGAGAGATTGTTGTGGACCAGGACTCGTGCGGTGGTAGACCGATAGTAGGCCTTAATCATCGCAATGAGTTTGGTCGGCATTCCATCCAGTTCCATTATTCGCCACAGGGACTCACGATGGATGGAATTGAATGCGGTGGCAAAGTCGACGAAGAAAACGGCCGTCGGTTGCTGGTAGCTATGGCGGAATTCTAGAGTGCGCCTCAGTTTGAATATTTGATCCGCACATCTACGCCCAGCTCGGAATCCGGCTTGCTTGGGTCGTGTCTTGGAGTTACGTACAGACTGGAAGCGCCTGAGAAGCACAATAGCGAAGATCTTTGTAGCAACATCAATAAGACTTATGCCACGGTAGTTCTCGCATCTTGTCTTATCTCCCTTCTTGTGGACAGGTACAAGGATACCTGAGCCCCAGCCATCGGGAACGGCCTCTTCTCGCCACGCCTGTAAAATCACCTCATGGAGCCGAGGAGCCAGGGTGTCGACACAGGACTTGTAGATTTCTGCATGAATACCGTCCTCTCTGCACGCCTTGTTGTTGCGTAGCCTCTGCATTGCATCGGTAACTTCGTCTTCGGAAGGGATGTCACACGACACTGCGTAGGCAGCGGAGGATTGAAAATCCACTGTGGAGGAGAGGGAGGGTGTGATGGTTTGTTCGCCAAAGTTGAGTAGGTGCTCGAAGTGTTCACGCCAGCGATCGACTTTGGCCGAGTTGTCGGCAATAAATCCTCCATTCACATCGCGAACAGAATCACAGAGTGTCGGGGGCTTACCACTAACCTGGCGTATGATTTGGTACAATTTTCGGGTGTCACCGACATTAGAAGCCTGCTCCATAGAAGTCGCCGTTTCGCACCAATACTTCTGCCGATCATCTCTAGCCAACTTTGCTGTCGGCTTTCGAAGTTGGCGGAGGGAGGCATCGTTCCGGGACCTGGCTCGAGTCGTCTCAGCCGATAGCTGCATGGTTCTTCCGCTGATCCAGTCACTGCGGCGCCGCTGAGTGAATCCGAGAATCTTCTCAGCTGCCCCATAGACGGATACCTTCAGTGATGGCCACTTGCCACGTGCGAGCGAGAACATGGTCAGACCCGTGGACGTTACCAGTTTCGGCACCTCGCATCGACCTGCTACCGTGGACCTAGCTGCGAAACCGTGAACCAACTAGAATGTAATCGATCTGACTGGCGGTACGGCCATCGTTCGAATACCAAGTCAGTTGATGTTTGTGACGATGCTGAAAGCATGTGTTGGTAACAAACAGTCGGTTCTGTTCAGCAAACTGCAGCATCCTCTCACCATTGTCCGTTCGAGAGCCAAGCCCAAAACGACCAAGAAGGTGGCTGTTTGTCGGGTCACCGGGCCCAGTCCGGCCATTCCAGTCCCCGGCAACAATTAGCAGATCTCGATGAGGGAGTCGTTCAGCTAGCTCCTGCAGCTGCGAGTAGAAATTATCTTTCTCTTGCTGTTCAGCCGCCGACGCAGGTGCATACACAGATACGACCGAGATGTTCGTAAAATGGCCTTTTAGTCGAACATAGGCCATTCGGTCGTTGACTGGTTCCCATGCTAGTAGTGCATGGTTAGCTTCTTCCGAGAGGGCAATAGCCACACCGTGTCTACCAGATGAGTCACTCGGACCGCTGTGATACAAGGTGAAATAAGAATCGATCCCCGGGATTTTGATTTCTCGGGCGCCTGAGTCGGGGAGTCGGACCTTTGACAAGCAACAAACATTCACGTGATATTCATGGAGACTGTGGGCTGTCAGACTTTGAGTACCAGGTTCCAGAAATGTTCGCACATTCCAGCATCCAATACCAAGGGTCTGTTTTTTGTTTAGCAGTCCAGCTTGCACATTATTCGCCCGCACCACCGGACAAGGGTTGCGGAGCGCTTCGGTTCCCGCGGACGCCGTAGCATGGGTCGTAAAATCGTAAGTTGACATGTTCATCAGGTTTCTTGGGAATTTTGAATGCAGGCGGGTCCCCAACGGCCGCTCGGATTCTTTGTTCGATGTTGTCTCCTCTAGCATTTTGGCTCAAGAACCTAACCACAAGGCAGTGGTGTTGGTGGCAAGCAAACCTATTTAATGGCGGTTCACGCTCGCCATGTCACATTGTCGTCATTGGGCCTTGCGGTATTTTATAAGGCAGTCGGTGCGCCAGACCTCAGCCCACCGCGCCCTGGTAACACTTTCGCTGCTGCGTCCGCGACTGCTTATTCGCCAGACCCGGGAGCCTGCTTATTTCGCAGCTAACCTTCACTGAAGGCCGCGCCACTATCCGCTACCCGTGGACGCGCCAGGTAGCCTGCAGCTTGGCTAACGGGTAACCCTCCTTTCTCGGGTAACCCGCCTTCATCTATGGCAGTTGTGAAGAAAGGTTCAAAACCTTTTAGTCCAGAATGCACCTCACTGCTACTATTTGTGACATCCTCGTTGATGAATATTCACCGATCATGACATCTTCCTTTACCAGGACTCTATTCTGATTTCACTTCGTCGTACCATCAGCATGATGCCCCCTCCTTGTGTCAACTGCAAGTTAACTTATCGTCAGTCTAATGCAGGGCGTAGTATCCAGGGTTACACTCTCAGTGAATGCCGCATAGGATTTCCCAGGCAGGAGACTAGTCTAGATTTGCCTGCGCACACTCTGCCAATGACTCAGTGCACCACAGGTTAGCTCTGGCTCCGTTTTCAGGGCCGCGTGCTTGGTACGCGTCTCTAAGGGTTGTCTGTTCCGGCAGAACTTTTTTCACCATAGCATATGGTTGGATCGAACTGCTCCGGTCTGCACTAAGAAAACAGGACTCTTTCGACATATTGGCGCCCGCCGTCGCCAGGCTTTATGCCTGGCGACTTTGAGTGTTGCTCCCCTTGGAGATGGTGATTAGCTGTGCTCTTCAGTTACCCTACCGTCCTTCTATCATGCCGCTCAAGGCAACATGATTGCATCAGTTTGTGGGGCCTACAACGTCGTAAAATGTTTAGTCATTGTGATTTCTCAAGCCAAGAAATCTATAGCTAGGCCATATCCACCTACCGTTCAGGGATATGTTGCCGGTGCATCTCTCGTCTTCTTTTAAATTACTTAACCTTTGCTCCCTGGACGCACTATTTATCAGTGTTTTTTGAGCTGAGCGTTCAGTTATGCTGATCGACCCTCCTAATCTGACTAGTATTGCCAGCCAGCGGCACAGGAAATCTGGCTGGTCGTTTCTAAAGCATTGATATCGTCAGCCAACCACATGTCAACTCAGGTGGGAAAATGGGAGTTTTAACCCAAACTCTGTGGTCGTAGAACCTTAGGTCAATCAACATTCCGTCGAGCCACGGTAGCACGCCCGTCACAACCGCTTCTGTAGTTCCTAGGCTCCAGGTGAAATGTCTTCGTCCTAAAATCACGAGAGCTCAATTAAGGTGTTCAAATCTAACTAATTCCCCCTCTCCTGCTCTCGATTGCCGTAGCGTTTGATGTATGGCCCTCGGATTTCAGCTTTCATTGACCTTGCTTCTAAACTAGCGTCCCAAAGTAAGTCTGACCGGTATACAGGCGCCTTGTCGACCAATGGACCTCTATGTGAATCCACTCTATTTGCGCTCCTCATGATCACCCTCTCCTTCACCAAATTCAGGTGTCTACGAATAAATCCCAAAGGCCTGGACGAGGAGAGTCGGGAGTACCTCTCACTGTATCTCCTGCTGGTCAACTGCGGCACAAAGAGCGAGGCCCGCGCCAAGTTCAAGTTTTCCATCCTAAATGCCAAACGGGAGGAGACAAAGGCCATGGGTATGTTGTTACTACGCGCCCTTTGCAGTTTGGTGACGTGCCACTTCATAGAAGCTAACACCTCCGAAGCTAAAGGCAATGTCGGATGACAGGTCGATTAGAATAATTAACAATAAGGTCATCATTACCATCAAAACACAATATATTTGACAGAAAATGCTGGAAACTAGCAGTCCTGTACATTTACACCAATGCATGTGTATTTGAGGAGAAAGTGAGCGAATTCAGCGACCACAAGCTGAGAGAGAGACGAAAAAGAAATTGACCAATAAGATAATAGGTGATAGAAAACCCATCCGAATGCAGAGCTTGATTGCTATTAAACAATTACCTGCCCAGTCCAGGACTGTGGAGAAGGGGGTAGGTGGTAGGGTTAGTAATCGAAGCTGTAGAAGACGCAATGTGTGGACAGAGTCACTGAGACCTGTTTTAGATCACTTGTTTTTTATCCTTTTAGAAAGCCAACGGGCCTACCGTTTCGTGCAGGGCAAAGATTGGGGCTTCAAAAAGTTCATCCGTCGTGACGTGTTAATGGACGAAGCCAGTGGACTGTTGCCCAACGATCGCCTCACTCTCGTCTGCGAGGTTAGTGTTTTTGTTAACTGGGTCGCCGCCGCTCAGTACACTTTTTGCCTCACCACAACAACCCGGTTTCTGGAATGTTTTTTAACACTTAAGTCGGTCCAATTATGTGTGGTCGCACCCCCTTTTTCCTTCAAACGGTAGAATCGCGAGGAGGAATTCCTTCACACTCCTCTACGGCATTTAAAAAATCGTATATGTTGCTAAAAATGTTGTAATGCGTGTATTTTATCTTGTGTACTTCCGAGGTGTATTGATAAGGGGACAGATAAAATACGCTTAGAATGAGAGAATTTTATAGTCTTAACATGTCTCGTAGTTAGACACTTTGTTAAAGGCCGAAAGATAGCCTTTCTTTGAGTATAAAATTGGAAGAAGACATGATTGACTACCAAATGACTGCTAGAATGCATCCTTTTATGCTTGGTTTCTACCGAGTGTATTTGTAACTGTGATAAAATCGAAAATATATTTGAAAAATGCATGCTTCTCACGTCGGCATTGTTTCTGCAGGTAGCTAAAAAGGGCTACATTCAAAAACCGGCATGGTTGAAAGATATTGAGATTTTGCTGTGCGATAATCTATACTCCAACCATACTTAGGTATTCCTTCCGAACTGAAAGGGCTTTTCGAAATTTCGGTTGATATTTCGTGAGTTCGGTCACCGTCTGTTTGTTAGGAGAATTGCTTAGTGTTTCGTATGGCTTGGTTGCTTTTGTGGACCCCTGAACGAGCCGCGTGAGTAGTGCACTGGACGAACACGGGGCCAGCTCAGCATACGCTAGGCTGTTATAGCCCAGTTAGTTCGGCGTTGCCAGTTGTTATAGTCCAGTACTTCGAACCCGGCTAATAGGCAGAAGGCAAGGGAGCTATTCCGATAGGCAATAGCTGTATTCAACAGTACACAAAGCCTCTGTGGCGTGCGGGGTCTGCCAAGTCGTCGGAGTCGTCCGTGTCTGCCGGTCCGTTGCAGTCCTTTAGCTTGTCCACTCCGGCATATGTATACGGCTCCGGTCTTTCCAGAATATTCCTAGCATATGGCCTGTTCCTAGACATTCTGGAATGATCTTGCCTACGCCCACTGCGCCTGCTATGTGGATGGTCGGGCTTTCTTGGCTCACGGGGTATGCGTAGGCGTCTGGCATGCGGGCGTGACGTACGCCGGGCAGCCCTTTTCGCCGACTGCCGTGAATGTACGGGGGCTCCCGCCTCCGTAACACAAGCCATATTCGGATTGCGCTCCCATAGCAAATTTTGTGTCAGCAACCTGCACCTAATCCCACCCCCGGTCTTCTTGACTCTGTCTTGCTACCGGGTGCACGCGAGTGAGTGGGTAACTCTATTATAACTTAAAACTAATCGACGCACAAGTCACTGTCCCTGCATCACCCTGTTTTAGAGCATACGGTAGACATCGTCAAAACCGACAATCGAAGTGTCGATTTAAACCGCTAGACAGTACTTCTGACAAAGTATTAGTATAAGTTGCGATATAGTGAGTAGTAAAGGAGGCCACTGTCCAGGCCGGACGCAGAGATGACTTCCACATGAACTTGTTTATTATAGTAAAACAGACTTATAACGCAGCTACACAGCTTCGCTCTTTTCACACGCACCATTTTAAAATGGTAGAGTAAGAGCAGTTCGCCTGGTGCGTGTGTGTGTCGTAGCCCATAGTTGGATCAGGAATCCCCGCCGGAATCCAAACTAAGAGTATTTGGGAGACGGAGAAAAGCCGCGACCTCGACCGGCGGGAGTGAGGTGGGTGCCTGGCCGAGAGCTGCAGGCGAACAGATGATGGCAGTCATGTGGCGAGACGCCGCAGTCGGGACAGCAGTCGGGTATGGATGGGTCGAGCCGGTGCTGGCACTGGCGAAGGAGCATGCAGTAGCCACTGCGTAGCTGCGCCAGGGTACAGCGAGTGACCCTCGGGAGATGTCGTTCCGAGGCCGCAATCGGAGGTGGATAGCCACCCAAAAGGACCGGGGGACGGTAACCTCGTTTCTCCTCGACAACGAATCTCTGGTGGAGACGCTGGAAGCCTGTCTTGGTGGCAGAGCTATCAACAGGTAGATCCGCGAGTGACGAGGCAACAGCTTCCTTGTGGAGTGCTCGAATAGACGGCCGGACGTTGTGGCAGGGCTCGGGAGCGCAGCAACGGTGATTATTTGGATGGCCGGGTTGCAAACAACTCCACCAGAACTGCTGGCTAAGGAGAGTGTTGTGATGGGCGACCGGTAGAACAGAAGCCTCCGCATGAAGATGATCTATAGGCGACATTTTATAGCAACCCGTGATCGTGCGGAGGGCAGCGTTTTGGGCTGACTGGAGGCGGCGGAGGCTGGAAGAGCTCATCGTAGGAGACCAGATTGATGCCGCATAAGTGAGGTGCGGCTTGGCCAGCGCCTTGAAAGCAGTCGACAGAGTCTCTTTCGCGCAGCCCCAGGATGTGCCTGCTAGAGCCTTGAGGACTTTGGTGCAGCGGCTTACTTTGCTTGCGGTCTCCCTGGCATGGTCTGCGAACGTGAAGAGCGGATCAAGACGCACACCGAGGAATTTGGGCTTGCGGACGAGCCGTAAGGACGCCCCATTGACGGTGATGACCGGGTGACGATTGAACTCCTTCGGATCAAGCGTAAAAACAGTTACGGACGACTTGGCTGCCGAGATCGTCATTCCGCGCTTGGTGAGGAAGTTTTCGACAACAGGCATGAACTCCGTGAGGAGCTGTGCAGCCTGATCGATGTCATGGTGCCGGCAAAAGAACGTAACATCGTCCGCATAGGATACCACTTGCACAGGTGCCCGGGGGAGTGGGAGCTCTCGCATGTAGATGTTAAAGAGCGTCGGGCTGAGCACAGAGCCTTGAGGGACGCTACAGGTCTGCTTACGGGGCTTAGAGAGAGCGCCCCGGAAGAGGACACGATCGTGATGGCCACGGATGTAAGCCGCCAACCATCGGACCAGGCCAGTCGGGACGTTCAACGAGACCAAGTCCTGCAGGAGCTGATCGTGGCGGACGCAGTCAAAGGCTCGTGACAGGTCAATTGAGACTGCCATGGTCCGCGAAGCGGGCTTCTGTTGATTGAAGTCCTCGAGGATAGCGTCGCTGAGCTCGAAAAGCGCCGTTGTAGTTCCACGACCCGATCGAAAACCATGTTGGTGGCAAGATAGTTCCGCCACAGACGTCAGAATTGGGTGGATGAGTCGTTCCAGGATCTTCGCCAATGGACTGAGGAGGACAATTGGACGATACGAGGTCGCTAGGCAGGGTTCTTACCCGCTTTGACTAGGGGATAATGATCGACTGGCGCCAGCAATCAGGGATGATTGAAGTTCCCAGTGAAAGGTTGAAGAGGGCGGCAAGGTAGGCAGCCACCTTCGGCCCGATGTGGCGCACATGGATAGGCGCCAGACAATCTGGTCCTAAGGCTTTCGAAGCTCTCATTTTCTTGACGGCGGTGAGGATGGCATCAGCCGAAAAGGAAATGTCTGGGGGGTGGGGCTTTATGGAGGAGGCGAAGAAGGGGGCGCTGGCTTTTGGGACTGGGCGCCGAGCGGGACGAGAACAGCTTGTTCATCTTCGCGGCGATCTTACCGTTGTTGGAAATGAACTTGCCGTCCCCAAAGCTAATAGACTGGTTAGATATATCAGCCCGGGGTTTGGTCAGGTTGCGTAAAAGCTTCCAAGTGGCAGCTGAGTTGCCACTGAAATTACAATCTGAAACTAGTTCATGCCAGCGTTGGCGTTTGCCATCGTTGATAGTCTTAGTGATTAAGCCATTTAGTTCGCCAACGCGCGGGTCACTGGCATCACGCGCTCGTATTTCGTCTCTCTCTCGTTCCAGGCGGGAGGCTTCGGGCAGATAGTTAGGACGGAGAAAGGGAATGCGGCCGTTAGGGATGTGGTGACTTGCTGCTGCCAGAAGTAGTCGACGAAGGGCTCGCTCCGCCATGTGGACACAGGTTGGAGGCGGTAGGCCATCGATCTCGGCTTCGCATTCGGTCGTGAACGCTGCCCAATTGGCTTTCTTGAAATTAATGAAGTGCCGGTTGGGGGCCTTGATACGCTCGGCGGCGGTGGCCAATTCGAGCACAATGGGGAGGTGGTCGCTACCCAGGCTGATTTCCGTGTTCCACATGGTGGAGGCTACCAGACTGAGACTGGCGAGGGAAACATCGGGCGAGCTGGAGGCGCCGTTGGTCGGGA
>JAYGXS010000001.1:83033347-83051667 GCA_036362985.1 Ligula intestinalis | reverse complement strand
TTTTAAGTCCAGGTGGTGAGGCAAGGTCGGAGACCAGAGCATTTGGGTTCAGGACTGGACGGGCTGGAGGCGTGGAGGTCGGTGAGGGCACGGGACAGCTGGGACACGCGAAGGCGGGCGACCAATCGGCAGCCGTGGCGAGGTCACTGCAGCGGAGATGGCACCAGCCATTGCAGGAGCCGCAACGTACAGACCAGTCGCGGCGGCCCAGACGGACTCGGCAGAACGAGCAGTACCAGAGAGGTCCAGGGTTAGCCTCGATTCCGGCGGTGAGGAGGAGGAGTCGGAGCAGCGTGGCCGGGAGGGGCTGTTCCGTCATCAAAAACACGGATTGGGCGGAGGGGAGAGTTGATCCAACGTAGGGAGATGGGTGTAGCAGACCTTGGCCGCCGGGAGGGCGGGTGGGAATGGGATTCGTAGACGCGTCTGCTGTGGTTCCCAGTTCGCCTGGTGATGACCGAAACAGCTAAAAGACCTGTTCACGCATACTACGCACGACCCACTTTACCACACAAACTAGTCCTTAATAAACAATTTCGTATCTTGAAAGAGCGAGCGAAGAGGACCAATGGCATGCTGACCGTATTCGGAGATTTCGCGTCGTAATAATTTCCACGGTGTATCTGCTGCTGCTGTCTCTGATGTTGGTTTCGAGGATGGAGCTAAAACGTCAGGTAAAGAATTTTTTTAGCGATCGCGTCTACTTCGTGTCAAATGTGTCAGATTTGTTCTAGCGAGGAATGCGTTGCATTACCGCGTGTGAGGGCTACCTCAGTTTTACTCCTCTTCTGCTTTCTTGTTCAAGTCAAGTCAAGCCGACAGTGGGACGTGCTTGGACTGCTATAACGTGAGCTTCCGCCTAACGTCTGCATGCTATACGCCCGTTTCAATCTACCACCACGGTGCCGCCCGACTACTGTGGAATGCGTCACGACCAATAGTCTATAAGACAAGATATTTATCCGAAGAGTACATATTCCATTAAGATTGTGTCACCGCAAGTGGACCCAAGTGGCTAACTGCAAATTTCGTCCCTGCTTTACGCGGGCCACATGTGAACTGCTTTTGGTCTACGATGCATCATACCCTGCTTTGACACCCCATGCCTCGTACTTCTTAGGTCTAATGCTCAAATACCGCTAATGGACTCGCTCGATCGTTCTTGTCGTCGAGAGCTTCGCCCCACGCTTCCTTACGTGTGCGAGTCATTATGGGACGCCCTAGTGTTAGCCACTCTTTGAAACAAGTCTTAATACATGGGAACCCGCCGTCCTTGGATCAATTCGGAACCTGTATCGAGGCATGTTTCTGGTCAGGTATAAGGTTTGGTAAGCATGTACATCATCATATCTGCTACAATTTACGACGCTTTTGGATGATAAGAAGGGCTCTTTCGACACAATCCTATGCTTACCCGTCTCCACCCAGTCCTAGTCATCCGGTGTAGTAACTGTTTGTCTCAGGCGTGTCAGTCAACTTTCTGGGTCGGGGCGTGTCTGCCAGATAAGTCTGACACCACACCAGTTCACAAACCCGAGACCGAAAGTATGATTCTTCTTTGTATAATCTTTTACTAGAACGGTGTTAATATCACACTATTTCGGTTACATTTATGGTGATATGCGGCGTGCGTGATTGTACCACTAGCTTGACTGACTGTGGCGCACAGTGTCCTCCGGAAGACTGCCCCCCTGAACATTTTCAGGAGGTTGTGCACTGAATGCATGTGTGTGTTTACAAAGTCTCCAGTTATTGAAATTATTCGTCAATTTTAAGGCTCTGGTTTTGTTACCTACTCACCTCTACGAATTACCGGAATCTAGCTGTTAGATGAATGCCATATTAAAAACTCGCGTAGTTTGAGTTTGCTGAGTGCTCAGGATACCCTGCTTGCTGCAGTTGGGATTAAATCGGCTTCTTCTTTGGTCTCTGTCTGGTCTGGTGCGTGCAACGGCAGCTTTTGCGTGCGTTAGTTTTGCGGTTCAGGCCCATTTCCCAGTGCTACTGCTGATAGTTATGCAAAAAAAAACAGCGACCTAGCCGAGCCGCTCCACCTAAAAGTACAAAAGGCAGCGTCAGCTCAGAGCTTCTCGAAAAAAAAAACCAGTTAGGCATGATTTTAGCTTAGTCGACAGATGCACTTAGTGGCGTTGACCTTGAGTCACGACTTGACAAAATGGTCGAATCACGCTGTCTGACGCTTGATATTTAAATCGTCTGTTTCTACTGGTCTTGCTGACCGCGCCGGACTGAACTCATACCTTTATTTGATCTCACCCCCCCCTCCCCCGCATTACAGATATCTGTTGTCGGCGAAACCCTCTCCGACAGCGGACAGGTGAACAATCAACCAATCACTGTCCCAGAATGCCGTCTCAACGAGGACATTGGCACTCTGCTCTTCAAGCAACTCCTCACCGACGTCACGCTAGTGGTTGTCTCATCTCAGCCCACGGGCGGCAGCCCGTCTACCGAAAACACCTGTCCTATCTGTTCTTCCTGTGCCGGCCGACTGCTATCTACCTCCGATCCCGCTAGGAGCGACTCCCAGCAACATAAGGGATCATCCGTCCAGGCGGAGGGTGAGGCTGACACTGACGGCGACGAGGCCGCGAAGAGGGATTCCAGACCCGGAGACCCAGAGGAAACGGATGAAAATGAGGATGCAGAAGAAGAAGAAGAAGAGGAGAATGTTGGCTCAATACACATGTTGGAGGGGGGCTATACAGACGATGCCTCCACTCCATTCGCCTTAGCTGTCGGCGCCGGAGACTACGATGAAGTATCCGGTCGGGATGGCGGTAGTGGTCACGCGGCAGATGTCAGCACCCCGGGAGGCGAACTTTGTGACCTGCAAGGCACCTTCGATGAGTCCTCCGGTAACGCAGACGTCCTTTACGATGGCGACGGTGTCTCCTCCCTTCGCGCGGCGCCCCCACCCTCCACCTGCGGTCTAAATAGCAATCAGACGGCAGCCAATGAAGCCCTCTCTACCGCGGATGCCGTGCCTCCTCCCACACCCTATCGGAAGCTCACTTCAGATGACTCCTCCCTATCCTCCTCCTCCTCAGCCCCCTCTCTGCCCTCAAATCCCGCCTCGTCAGCATTTCGCCAACTTGCTGCAACCCACCACCACCACCAGCAGCAGCAACAAACCTTTTCCCTTACGGACCACCGCCAGCAGCAGGCGACAGGACAACAGCAGAGCAAGTCAGCTGGTGTATCCGCCTCTTCCTCCTCCTCCTCGCCCTCCACCCGCATCATCTCCCCCCTGACAAAGCGACCCTGTACCTGCAGTACCTGTTCCCATACCGCCCCCGCTGCTCCTCTGGAGGCACTCGCTTCTTCGGAAGGTACGTTGCTGCCTGTTTGGGGGATTTGTGGGTGGGAAAATAGGATGGACAGTGAAGGAAATTTGTAAAAGCGTAAAGTAGTAAACTATGGTTAAATTTGTTTACCGTGGCCGCTATATAGCCACGGATTAGCAGACGCATATCGAAAAAATTAGCAAAAAGTATTTAATAAGTAAGGGGTATTTGAGTAAACAGCCAGACGTAAATTTAGGATAGGTCAAGAACCAGTGAGATTAATAGCTAAAATACATGTAGTATTTATTAAAGTATGTTCCAGCATAAATCTGCATCGCGTCGTCGATGCCGGACTGATTAGAACCACAAAACGAATGTGGTGTACGGCTATACAATTACTTCTGCACATTTTCTTCATTGCCTATCCTAATTCCTCACTCATAAAATCCTTTTACCACCGGTCCCGTAAGACAAAATGCTGGGGCTTGGGGCACTACTTTAACTACTTTTGCCAATAATTCATTTGATCCAGTTCCAAAAAGATTCAGCGGCCTCAGTGGGCTTCGGACCCACGCCTACACAGCCAACGCGCTAGCCGACTGAGCTATAAGGTCCCACATTGAGGCGTGGGTTTAATCACATTTGAGTCAAGTAACCCGCTCAGACTCCTCCAACGCATGGAATCCAATTCCTTATAACGTAAGCTGCCTGTCGAGGCAGGATTTCCTAAGTAATACATCTGGTAAATTGGCTGTCGCTAAACACGTATAGGGTCCGTCATAACCGCTTTCTCCCTGCAGGTAAATTGATTGTTTCACTCAAAGCAAACATTATGCCGGCAAATGCAAATAGTTTACTGGTGTAGAGACCTGACTACTTGTTAATTGTTCAGGGATCGGTGAATCCCAAAATGAATATTCTGTGACCTCAACAATTTCGTAATATTGCACTACGTACGTTGTAGAATAGAGGTGTGAAGGATGCATTATTTTGCCTGCTTTATCAGTACCCATCAATGAGGTACAAAAAGGCCCTCATCGGCGTTGACCCTGAAGGCTGTCGGCTCCCCATTTCTTCTGATAGGAATTGGTCCTCATGTGACTTAGCCCACGCGACCGTAATTAGTATCAAAGAGTTTTTTCAGGTTATTGAAACCGCTTTTGAAAAAATGAGGAAAAAAGTAAAGGCCACGAGCTTCGGAAGATTTTAAATACGTCATACAATTTCCTAACCTCTTTTTCAACCTCGTACGGTCATTGCCTATTAATACAGTAAAATGAACCGACCAATTAATTATCGGTGACTCGTGTGCTGTTGGAGTTCTATGCGGCCTGAACTAATCTCATAATGTATCAAATTTTCTATCTAAAGAAAGGACAGCTTTTGGTTTCACAAAGGTTTCTACTTGTGAAATTTCTGTGACTGTGAAATGTTCATTCAAATAACATCTAACCTTTTCCTTTGTTACTGTTCCTTGACGTAGTCCACATCAATGGCAATGCAAGCAGCAACTTGCGATAATTCGTTACCCCGTCGTATAACCAACTTATCTTCTTTTATGCGCGATCCGAGCATTCGTTCACTTTGATCTGTGTAATTACAAGGACAGCTTAGGTATGGGATACGATATACTACCCCAGATTGCCCTTTGGGTTTAAGTCGGCCTTTGATTTTCATCACCCTGCTGCGCGTGGTAGGTTCGGGTCAGTGTGCAATTCCAATGCCTTGTCCCGCAGCGATGCTCCCAGTCGCTCCTGGGACGTCCCATATGTGTGGCAGAATGTCCCATATCCTCGGTGGTGCTTCTGTTTGGGTCCTCCAAGGCCGAACTCGTAGGCATGGGCTTATAAATGCCTTCGGATATGCACTCCGCATAAATCAGTCGCAGAGATATCGGGCTTCGCGTGCCTTTCCTTCCGGCCTGCTGCAGTGACTGTGAATCTCTTTTAAGCGTGTTCTCGCGCAGTTTCGCTTTTCAGTAACCGTTTGAGCACGTTTTCTGTAGAATGTATTTGAACTTTGGAAAAATTACTGCTGCGTAAGCAATCATTGTTTTGTTGAGTGCTGCTTTGTAGGCGACTGCGAGGAAGTACATTCCAATGCCGGTTTACTGGCCTGACTAAGATAGATGGTTATTGCGTTGCATGATGATTAATATTAAAACTACGCCTTGGTGATGAAAAACGTATTTCCGGATTTTGGTTAAAATTTAATGAGGTTTTTTACTGGCAAATTTTCACAACGTTGACCAAATCGCATTCGGTTATGAAGGCCTGTTCAGGTCAGTTGGAGTGGAAGTGAGTTCGGAATGTAACTAGTGGCCATCCCTTGGCCTCGGTTCGTACACTGCCATGCTAATTTATCGGCCGATATCAACAAAACGTGGTTGGACTTGTCCGTTAAAAGTTGATCGAACATTTTGTAATTCCAACTCCACTACACATTCCTTACAGAAGCGCAGGCATGAGAAAACTGGTATATTTAAGCGCCCGTTATATAATCATATCAAAATATCCTTTCAATAGAAATCATAATTAAATGCCCCCTAGATGATGCTCTTCGTTGTGGCAAAGAAGTATTGTTCGTTCGTCAAATCTCATGACAGTAATTCTTTGCATGAAATGTCTAAAACAATCGAAAACAAACTTAACTTAGTTGACAGTTTTGCTGTTCATAAGAAAACTTCGCATAAAACCCGTCGTTTCGTGTAGGTATACTGGATCAACCCCGGGGCTAGATCAGGGCATGGCAACTGCTATTCGTGTTGCGTTGTCATGGCAACTGTCGCACATGGGGTGGGGGGGCAGCGCGTGGTAGCACCCAAAGGTGCAGACTCATGCCGTGCTACTCACCTGCGCCCGACCCCCCCCCCCCTTCCAGTCTTGACTCTCTCTTGACACCGGGCATGGTCCTGTGAGGGAAGAGAGTGTGGTAGCTACCATTTAAAGCTTACTCACGCGCAAGTCACCACGCCTGACGAAAACGCGATTCAAAGCGTTAGATATGCCTGTCATGTGCCTATGTATGTATGCGCCTGATCTGTAACCTCGGAGAATGCCAGATGCAGTGTTATGAATAATCCGATAGATTCCATCGGCAGGCCCGCTGTCTGCACCCTGTGCGTGCGCATTTTGTGTCTCTGATCTCAAATAGCGGCCGGGCTTATGATGGGCTGAGTCAAGGTAGAATACGCCATTTGTTGTCGTTTCTCTCTCTGTTATCATAGCTGGGCAAACTTCGGCCTGACAGTTGGTTGTCTGCTCGTAACTTTTGCCGCCCACACGCAGCTTGTTTGTTTCGGAAAGCGTATAGATCCCAGTGTGCGCACCTGTTTGAGTAAATACCAGATCTGTAGCAACAGAGAATGATCTGGCGAAGCACATTAGCGAGAAAGACCAGGGAGACTGGAATTTCCATTTCTGATTTATTATTCGTCCTCATCAGCCAACAGGCCATACCTAACCCCAGGCAACCACCTGCAATACCAGTGGTCGAGAAAACTATTGTATCAGCCGGGAGACAACGGACGGGGATAGATTGATACAGAACGACTTTGAATAAAGTACCCGACACACGTTTGCTCAAGATCGGCCCCGATATTAAGGACCTTCAATTTATCCTCCGCCATCTCAGAAAACCCTATTGTTGGGAATGTGTCCATTCCCGCGATGAGTCAGAGCATATCACCGCAAGTCGAGCAAGCCACTCTCACGAAAGGCTGTGAAATATATTTATTCAGTTAGCTTCATGAAGGGGCGTTGGTGACAATGGACCAGTCAGATATGACGAAAAATCCATAAAAAGAGTGCGCGCTCTCATTGCTGCGGCGTGACAACTGCGCTCTGACGCCTCTCTGTGCTATGACTCAGTGTGGAAATGGATGCATTCTCAACACCTGTTTTCAATTTTGAATCTAGAAATTCGTGTCTCGGACGCTTTAGTTCAAGCTTCTGTCGTAATAATTAGTGCACTTGTTTTCTTTTAACACGTACATTCGAATTTCGTACAACGCCAGCCATATAAAACGTTGCTGACCATCCACTGAGTAGTCACATCCCTCTTAGCTTCACGCAACAGCGGAAACCTGGGCGATTAACCTGTAACCTGGTCAAGCACAGTCAAGCGTTTCTGTGTTTTACACATGCGTCTAACAACGAGGTGGTAAACACTTTCAAAAAATTGGCAAAATAAACTTTTCATCTCATGTCCACAGCAAAAAACAAAACAAGCTGCACACCGGTCTGTCGTTATCATCACCATAAGGACAGCTTACTGTTTTGCTTGCTTGTTTTTTTTAGCGCAACAGCCTCCCCTCACGCCTCCGTGTGCCTGTTCAGTCTCCACAACGGCTGCCTCCACGCCAGTCCAACCAGGCTGCTGGGCGACCGCTAACGCCCCCTCGGCTTCCCCCGTCGTCGGCGGGGGCGGGAGCGGGGGCGGTGGTCATCAGTCTGCTTCAGCGGTGGTGGGTAGCAGCACCGGCGGCTCCTCCGCCGCCGCCGCCTCCTCCTCCTCCACTCATACCCTGCCTCGTCCCCTAAAATCCGAGGAGACGGCACGGTCTGGTGGTCCCTGTCGATCGACACACCCACGCGTCGCGACCGCTCGTTCGTCACACGCCGTCCCTCGACCAGCCTCTGCGTCTGCTGCTGCGGTGGCGACGGCAGCAGCAAAGCAGTCCGGTGCAGCAGCAGCAGCCGCCTATCTGGCATCTTCAGCAGCAGCAGCGGCGACGGCAGTCGCCAGTTCCAGTGCCCCCGCATCGACTCAGTCTGCCACCGCGGCCGTTGGGGCTACGACCTGCCTCTGCGGTCGTTCAACTACCGCCGCCGCTACCACCATCGCCCCCTCCTCCGCGGCCAAGAGCAGTACTACTGTCGGCGTCACTCTGCGCCAGTTCTCCGCACATAAGGCCATCCTGGCTGCACGCAGCCCCGTGTTTGCAGCCATGTTTGAGCACAGTATGGAGGAGTCGCGAGTGAATCGAGTTCAGATAACAGACATTGAACCGGATACGTTGGCTGAGGTGCTGCGCTTCGTGTATACAGGTCAAGTCGCGGGCCTTGACCGAATGGCCCAAGAGCTGCTTGCAGCGGCTGACAAGGTATGATATTGGGGCTGTAGGGGTGTTGAAAATTTTTGATTGGCACTTTGCGTGTGAGCATCGTAGCGTTTGACGTCGGCAGTGAAGCTGTCGAACTTTTGCACCATACCAACGAACGAGAGCCTTAAGCTGTACAAACATTGAATCAGTGCTTAATTTTTTTCCTCTGTACTTAAGTAGGGAAAACATTACGGACAAAGACCAGGGAGACTGGAATGGTCATTTCAGTCAGCCATACGCAACCCCAGGGGTGACGACCCGCAACCTTGTTGGTTAGCTGTCCAACGTTCTAACCACTGCGTCATGGGTTCGTTGTCTTTTCGCTTACAGAAGCTACTCGTCTTTTTGTGTGTTGGAGTTCGCTCACGAACCCAACCAGCAGCAACTCAACGGCTTTTCTTCGACAGTGATGTATTTCTGCCTATCATATGCCAGCCGCTCAGCGACTGCTGGCTGGGCTTGAAAGCGAGCTACAAGGCAAAACGAGTCGAATGAGTTCTGTAACCGGTCGGTGAGCGCCTATCTACCATTGTATATGGACAAAGTTTATTATGAAGAACTCCGTGTCTCTCGGACTGTCTGCCTTATTGGCGGTCCTCATTAACATCCAAATACCTCTTAATGAACGTCCTGAACCGACAAATGTGCCTGCTACTCCTGGGAATTATTGTGATAGCGTACTGCGTGCAGCCTGGCGCGATTAGTAGTCTTTCCAACTTGGCGGTTCAATTAGTATTGCATTTAAGTGTATTGCTGAAGAGGATACCTGCGGAGAAGTATTACTGATTCGTCTGAGAAGCACTTTAAGGGATATTTTTGACTTACCTTCTGTTCCTAACCCACTACAAAGTAGAAGCTTTAGACGCTCTGACACTTACGTCCCAAAATTCTGTTCCACCAGTTGCGAAGCGAAGCAAAATGTCTGTAATCGGATGCGAAATATTGATACTGTGGCTTATTGTTTGCTTATGCTACCGCTGAAGCTGCACTCTTAATTCATTCTTGCATGCTTTTCCAACAGTACCAACTCGAGCGACTCAAAGCAATGTGCGAAGAGGCCCTTGTTGAGAGTCTGACCGTCGAAACGGCATGTGATATCCTTAGTCTCGCAGACGTCCACAGTGCCGAGCAGCTCAAAGCACACACACTGGACTTTATTATGCTGTAAGTTGTTCTCTGTGATGTTGCCGGCTGTATTCTGACTTTTGGCTCTGATTTCTGATAGCTTACTTCGATTCACTACCTCTCCCCTCATTTCTGATATGGTGGACTATGTCAGGATGCTCTTTCGACGCCTACCGAATTTAATGAACAGTTAGTGCCTGTACCTTTGACGGAAATTCCGGAATCGATTAGACCTGTTACTTAAAAGACAAGGGACACTAATAGGCAGTTTTGGGGGCTTATTTGCCCTCGTCGAACATTCCTAGGACAATAGACAATCCAAAAATAGTCATAATAATCTCCACTCCCATGCTGACACCACATCCTGATTATCGATGGCTTACTGTACAGCTAGGTTAACACAACTCAATGACGTAGTCGGAGATAGGACAACCTCTTTTCACTGCAGCGAGGCCGACTTCTTAAAGCACACTTAAACACCCGGTAGTTTGCCCATCGTTGTCGGTAATAGGCGCCGCCACCACAAAGACCATTGCCCATTTTAAAAAGGCCATGTAAAATTTGCGTAAATGTTGCTGCGGCAGATTTGGTTTCTGACAAGCACGCAGTCTGACAGCTGCTAAGGGTGTGCGAGCGAAGTCAGGGGAGCGAACGACGGTGATCAGGTCATGTTCTGCGCTAATCTCAGCAGTAGCTGCCTCTTGTTATTGCAGTCTCCGTGTTACGTAGGATAGAGTTTGTGGCCACCACGAAAGCAAAACGTGACCTAAAACGGGTACAGCTAAATGCATGCGCGAAGTCAACTAGCCGCCTAGTCACACCAATCAGATGTCTTGCCCCAAGCGGATGTCTTTTGTCAAGTCTGTGACCCTATAAATGGTGGCCGAGCAAACATTCGCGAGTTTTCCACCTGGAGGCCATCACGCGCAAACCAGCCAATCTACGACCGACACACCAACATCCAGGGTGTCCTAGACACGTTAAAAGTCGGATCAACAAGGTGTGTTTTGGCGTGCTCGACAACTTGTTTCTCAGACAGTGGGTTGTTCCCTAAAAGTACGTTAAAAAAGATTCGCGACGCAGAGTTAGGACAACATGCTGGCGGCGTGTGTGTGGAGGGGGGGGGGAGAGAACAGATGACGGCTGGCGGATTATTTTCCGTCTGTGTTAGTTTAACTGATATATGTTTGTACCGGAGAATTTACAAAATTCCTTCCGGCCCATCGGAACACAGTATAGCCTGAGGCAGCGGTCGTTGCACATTTTCCTGTGTTGTTCGAAAAAGTGCAGAATCGTGCACATAAACATTGTTGAGTTTCTATCCGACAATTACCCACCATATTTCCTCGAGGTCAGTTGATGCAGCTGTGTCTTCCAACACCGAATTGGCGCTAACACCGCCCTGTCTGTTGTCCCATGTCAAACCAGTCCCGATTTTTGCCGTCGAACAGCGATTCCCGTCACAGCCGCCCTCAACTATGGAAGGTTGTTTACGATGCATAATTGAACATCAGTATCCGCGTGTATTCCTGTGTGCACAAAAATGCAGATGCGACTAACTGATGGAAAACCTTGATGGGACATCGGTCTGATGGCGCCATAGGTGACAACTCTCATTGGTGGTGCGCCTATCTGCTCAGTGTGTGTGCATATGCCCCTGTGACTGATGCTCGTTGGAGGGATTATCGATTAAATAGGACAGAAATAAGCCCGAAAAAAACTGCATTATTTGTCTCCCGTGTCTTTGTTTATCTGGTTGGCCTAACCCTCTACGGGACGATCGTCCGTTGGTGACTTCCTCCACCAACTAATAACCACAGTTCCTTCGGGATGGCCAGAACCATCAGTGCGTGCTCATGTGTCCTTTTCTCAATGTTGTCCTTTTACTAGAACAGGGGGGCTTGACGCACACAGTAATCTGGTAAACAGGATTATCTAAGAAATGTACGGTGATATACCTACAGTAGACTTCCTGACTCGTTAACTTCATGAAAAAATCAGCTTACGCTGCTTCGCTGAAAGTCTAAGTGCAGTGACGATACGACCGCTCTTAGAAAGAGGCCAGGTTACGTTTTAAAATATCAACTTCTTCATAAGAGGGGAAAATTCTGAAGCTGTGAAAATCGCTGTACCTGCATCAAGTTAACACTTAAATGCACAGAAAGCCCTCCGCACAAAAAACAAAAGTAAATCAACACAAGTAAACTTATGTTTGAAGCTCGTCCTGTGTCGCAGTTTGCCCTAGAATATCCACCGAGAGGAAGTATACTTTGCAGAATAACCCGGGTAAAGAATCCAAAATAACTTCACGAAAGTTGACTGCATTTTTTCATGGCCTGAGATGCTTATACATAAGGCAAATCGGTTTTCGCATAATTGTGCCGTGAAATTAAAAACTGTACGAAATTTTTATAAACTTGAATATTGTAAGGTGCCATTGTAAACATGTTATTTGTATATTAAGAGAAATGTCTTATCGTATAATATCGTTGTGTTTCCGATATTAGATTTAAAAAAGTCCCAAAAGTGGTCTTGAAATAGTGGTGAATACTTCGTAATTTTCAGTGTTTTTAATCGATCGGTCATGAATGTAGATTCTGTTAAATCTGTTGTTCAAAACCGTGAAAATAAAATTTTTCAGTTGACCCAATTGTAAAAAATGCGTGGCCTCGGTGGTATACGAACCCACACAGATGGGAAAGCTTTTATACGGCGAACGCTCTACCACTGGGTTACGAAGGCATTCCGAAGTTTTGAAGTTAATCACACTTGGGTCGATTTCTTAAAAGAATATACCGGAATACTGAGTTCTCGAGCCCTATTTCTAACGCAGATGGCCGTTTGAGTCATATTTGTTGACTCACATAAACAAAAAACCTCGTGGCCGAGAAAAGTGAACATCCAACACATTTGGTAATGGATATGCCTCAAATCGATTTAAAAAACTTCATGCTAAGATACTTCTTTAAATGCACTTAAATTAGGTATTTCACCGACGGATGTCTGCGCGCAATACATTTTCTCGCGATTAAGTCAGGATAAAACCTGGGACGTTTGACCGTTTTTTGACCCCCTGACAATTTGTGATACTTTTTCTGCTGAAAATGAAAAAAACTCGTATTTGCGCGTTTTTCGGCATCGGAGCGCATGCATGGCTAATATAACTTTAAAATTGATAAAAAATGCCAGTTTCTAAAAATGACTTACTTCATTAGACGTATGTGGAGAAGAGAAAGTAATTTTCTATTCCAACAACTTCCGAGTGATAAAACTTGGGTGTTTAGATGACTCTCATCTCAAAGAAAAACACGTGCAGATTCGAAAATGTAGTTTGAGGTAAGTATTAGCATAGAAAGCTGCCGAAACATAATGCTCACATTTTTACCATTTTGACTGATAAAATGTCAGAATAGACGTGCAGCAATTTAGCTGTCGACAATTGACTGTATCAATTTCCTTTATCACGTTTCATAACTAATTTCACATTATGTAGTGTGTTTGGGGCAGATAAAACGCATTACCATCCGTCTCACTGTAATTTCGAGCCTACTTCCAACTAAAGTCGCTTCATTTCTTGTAAAATTTAATTCAGACATCCACGTATTGCCTTCACTGTGTGTTTGAAATTCCAAAGGGTGCAAATACTGGCCGTTTTCCCCATTCAACGTGTACAGATTTATCAATGCTTCTATTTCCCATTTGCAACAAAATATTGCTTACATAGACTATCATTTTCTGTTCATGTGTAAAAATAGCTTGCCATTACGCGACCAACAGGAAATGTTCACCGTCACCCGAAGGCTACTATTCAACGCATTTAGTCTGGTTGCTGTTCCTACCCCAAAAAGCGGAATCTCAGACATGTGAACAAAACTCTTGGGAGAGGAAGGGGATTTGCGAACACGAGCAATTGAACTAAAAGCTTGTTTTTTTCTTTCGAATTAGTCTGCCAGACCATAGCATGTCTGTGTGTGGACTAGACGATGTCTCTGCGCATTGAGACACAAAAGCAGAATGTCGCGCTACCATTTTCCTCCCCCTTCGTCTGTATTTGGAACATAAAGGCATGGGGCGATGTTCGCCGTCGCCACCTCGTAAAATCCCTCCGCCTTGGAACTGCGCGAATTGTTTTTTAATCACTGACCTCATGAATTGCTCAGAATAACGCCATGAAACGACAATCCAAATCCCGTCTTACTAAGAGTTTGTTGCTCAACGTGTCTGTCATAGTCTCGAGATTGACCTTGTGATTTGATGGGAAGACATGAAGGTCATTAATACGTCATGCATGCGCTTCTTCGCGCTATCGCCCTTTCCTCCGCCCTTCCCCCTTCCACCGCCCTATCAACACACCCAACTTGTGTGAAGAAAAAAGAGGATTTAAATCGATCTCATTTATCGCTCACGTGTTTTTCTTGTACCCCCTTCCCATATAAATGTACTGTCTCGTCGAAAACATGCGTGGTCTTCCGATCTCTTCCATCGGAATTTTCACAACTCCAAAGGTCAGTCCGAAAGTCAGCAAATATTGATGCGATCGCTGGTAAATGGCGTTTACTGGCCTGCTATTTCGGATTTTTGCTCGAATCAATCATCGTAGACAGTCGCAGATACGGGAGCCGTATCTCTAGGATGCAGTTGCTACGGCAGCTCGTCCCTACTTCAATTAGCAGATGTCGCTGGGGTGTTGTGCATGACGCGATTATTGCTCGTTAGTCCGCGCCTGGATGGTCAATTGTCGAAATTTCACCACCCTTCTTGATTCTTGGCGTGATGATGACACGGCAATGTTGCTCGCTGATCGAATTGCGTCCCATAAATGCTGCACCCCTCGTATCCTCATTCCCCTTACTCGCGACTGCTTCTGATGGGCTCGAACGAGAATCCGAAAGATCAAGCAAGCAGATGCCATGCTCCAGCGATCGCATCATTTTCTTCTGAACTGCTCCCTGGAACTTCCCTGTTGGCTTCTATCAGTCACAAGAATTTCGTTAATTTCAAAATATTTAAGGATGGTGGTTAGTAGCAATTAGCGCGCTATTCACGGCTGCGCTTTCCCCCTTAGACTGTGGTAAACATTCGCTCTCGAGGATCGACCTATTACTAGGGAAACCCTTTCGTGCGCGTCCGCATAATATGTGCTTTTACGTTCTTCAATTACGGCTGAGAAGACATCCAGTGGGCAGGATTATCCCACGGAATCTGAAATTCTGGGAACTTACTTCCAACTGCCTTCTTTACGGCTATACTAGTCGCCAGTGTGCACTGGTTTGTTTAGCGCATGTTGCTGCATTTAGCAATACCTTTCCAATTGTAAAGGTGCGGCTACTAACAAAGCATTTTTTCTTGCCATTTATTTCTCCTCACTCAAAGCGGACAGTCAAACCGAGAAGCCAAAAATTTTACTCAAAGGCAATACAAATGGGCGTTAGATTAGGCCTGTCTGGCTAAAATATGATAGACCACTAGGCGTTTTTACGATGGTTAGAAACTTCAGAAAGTGAACTATGTAGAATGATACTATCGACAAGGCAAGGGTAGCTGGGATAATCATGCCCAGCTTCGAAACCGTCATCAGCCAGCTACGCCCAAACACAAGAATTGCACTATCAGAGGCTCGCACCCGCGACCTGTGGGCTAAAAGTCCAACCCAGTACCCCACTGTGCCACGAACTCCTTGTCTTGTCACTTTCAATTGGGAATATTAAAATTGGTGGATTGGCGCTCACCGATCGGTTACGGGACGCACTCTTGATCCCGTTCTGCCTCGGGACTCACTCTTGATCCCGCCAGCAGCCGCACGTTGGCTAATGATATGGGTAGAATTACAGTGCCCACAAAGACAAGGGAAACTGAAATGAGTTGGTATGTTGGGGCACTGAACTTCTAACCAATAGGCCGCGGGTTCAGGGCTCCGGTCCCGCAACGTCTAGGGTTGGGTATGGTTGACTGATAGCGGCTAATAAGCCAGAAATGGCTATTTCAGACTCCTTTTTCTACGTGAGTGATGTCATTCTGCCTATATCACTAGCCGCTGTGCGCCTGCTGGTGCTGCTCGATATGGAGCCCCAACATTGGTAAAACATGTCTTCTGGTGTAGAGTAAGGGAAGTAGGAAACCTACTCGGTCCAAGAACCTTTGATGTGAGACGACAGAATGCAGCCTTCTTCGCCTGCTGTCCCTTTTTATCCTTCCATTCCCTAGAGCCTGGTCGCCTTTATTTTTTTATAAGCCCGCAGTTCATGTGTCTGCTTTCTTTTCTTTTCAGGCATGCCCAAGAGGTCTGCGACTCCGATGGCTACGATCGCCTGGTGCGTCAACGTCCACACCTCCTAAATGAGTGCTTTCGTACCCTCGCCTGTCAACAATTACCCCTCCGCTGCTGGTCCCGAAAACGCCCCAGACCCTCCTGAATGACAAGGAGCGAGACTCGCTCGTGCCCTCGCTCTGTAGGCATATCTTTCGGTCCTGGCTAACGAATGCCGCCTCCCTCTGTGTGTCGCCGCGTTCTATCCTGTCCGGCTTTCGCCCCCCCCCCCGCTTAGATTTCAAAACACCTCATCGGCGGAGATCGGCTGGCAAGATGATTCTCGGTCACGCACAAGAACCAGTGAAACACACACCAGTGTACTATCTTTTTGTTGCTGGGGCCGTTCTTCTCTACTCCTTTTTCGTTTTGTAGTATACAGGCACCTCCTGCATTCTTACTTTTGTGACGTCCTATAGTCCAGCCTCTCTCTTTCTGTCATACCTGTCTGTATGCTTAAGTACTTTACTTTTTAGAAAGGTTTACATGGTCTACCTTTGCTCGCTCTCTCCACCCATGCAAAGTGGCTCCCAAATCACCTATTTCTTTCTTCTGTTCACCTTGCTCTCTCTCTCTCTCTCTCTCTCGGGTTTCTTGCACCTGTATGCGGCTTCTGCTGCTTGTGATTTTTGCAATGTATACCTATGCAGAGGCTTTCACCTGATGGAGCATATTCTTGGTTAGGTTTCGAAGGGGTTCTCTATCAACGAGACGAAGCAGATGCGATTCCTGGGACAAGAACTTTATTCGCCTGACGTTTGGGTTTCCTTCAGGGATCCATCATCAGGGACAGTAACAGAAGCGGGTGTTTCGTACACAGGCAGTCGCAGTATTAATAGGATGCTGTCGCTGTGGTGCTGCAAGCCTATGACCTTTAACGAGAGTTATCATTGAGGATAATTGCCTGCTTGTGAGCTAATTGCTCGATGACCAGCGTGCAGCTCGTGACATGCTGAACTTTCGTTAGAAGATGCACTCACCTCTGCATTCCCCGAGTGGTTCATTGCTTTGGCCAAACTGAGCCACAACAACTTATACATATTAGGCAGGTCATTGCACTTGTTTATAGACTGAAGCTGTAAAAAATGACTCAAGTAACTCGCGGCTCACACGTTTGTCATCTCTCGTGAAAATTTCGGCCTTATTAAATTTGAGTGTGTGGCCAGATCTCGTCGAAGTAGCTGCGGTTTGACAGTTGGCGTCATTTCTCCGCACTACTGCTTTATGTTCGGCAATTCTTATCTGGAGAAGTCCTCCGGTTTCTCCAACGTAGTTGCTTTGCTCGCAAGCGTACTAGACCCGATAGACTACTCTAGATGTTTCTTACCGTGGGAGGAGATCTTTTGGCTGCATTATCTGAAGTTTTATGATTGCCTCCGGCTTGTGTGCGGCTCCAAGTAGTGTGAGAAGGCGTCCGACGGCTTCCGAGACGTTCTGACATACAGAGCCGCTCGCCAAAATTTGGAGGGAGTGCGATTTTTCTTATTTATCGTTTATAATTTAGTCAGCCGCTCTTTGGCACTTCACCGCATCACGATGATGAACTTTTGTTGCAGTCGGTCTGTGAAAGACTACTGCCCATGGAGTTTAGGTGCGGTTTCAAGTTGGTTTCGAAGACCTTGGTGCGCCCCGGGGTCAGCCTTCACCACTTGCTGCATCAAGGCAGAGAAAACGCGGCTTGTCTGTTAGTCGAGCTGTTATCTGTCTGGCGCGTCCTTTAATGGCGCATGGTGAGGTGACAAATTCCGCGCTGGGTTGTTTACTAAGTAGGCACACCCTCGGGTTGGGCGTGGATGAGAGCAGAATTGCAGTATGACAAACAACTATCCTGTAGAATTCCGATAGCAGCTTAACGAGGCGGCGGTCATGGTTCGACATTGTGTAAGTTATCCCCCCCCCCCCTCCTCAACTGCCTTGGGAGGTGGTCTGTGCGACAAGTTAAGGACTAGGGGCCTGACTCGCACCAGAGCTCCGCTTTGTGTAATGTGACACTGGGACGCGCACTATTGTAATGAGAGTTGATACTTGTACCTGGTGTCATGTTTGGGAAGGCAGGTAGAATAGGTGACACGCAGACGAATTTACTATGTCAGCCACTGCGACCATTTCGATCCTCAGAATGGGAATAGAGCGTGAGGTAAACGTCTCACCGCACACTCATCACTATAAAAATCTGCTGTGGTTGAAGTTATCATGATGCACTCAACACCATGGTTTGGTTGCTAATGGATGGGGATAACTTGAAACACAGTCAGCTCTGTGTGTGTGGAGTAGTGGACTGAGAGGCTGACTCCAAAATCTTGTGCCTTTCATGGCACTCCCCCCCCCTGAGGAGCGACCGGGTGCGGTGGCGCGGGTGACTACTTTCTGCTACTGTCTATGATGATGGGTTCTACGAGTCTGAGACGTCAGGCGAAAAGTGATCGCACCTTGGTAGCAGTCTATTATAGGTAACACCATGAAAAACCATAACCCC
>JAYGXS010000001.1:82989103-83023084 GCA_036362985.1 Ligula intestinalis | reverse complement strand
CTTTCATTGGGATGGTCGGCCTGGAGATTTCGGGCAGAGGGGCAACTTGCGTCGGGCACGCGTGCAAGCTCCTCATTCATCGCCTCATAGATGCGAGAACTATGATTGGCTGATCGAGACGTCGAGAAAGCACATCGGTGAGCGTTTGGGAAAGTGCACTTCGACGCGAGCTAGTCAGGCAGGCAAGACCCGCTACAGGCGCTTCGATTGCGTCTTGAGTCCTTTTAGACGGATCGTCTGATGACGGCAAATGAGCCGGAAGAGGCCATTGCAAAGCCCCTATCACAGCAGGTTAAGTTAATAGGTAAAACCCTTCAGGCCCGGTTCCGTGTGGTAAGAGACGAAATGAAACGTTGGAGGGAAGTAAAATTATATGCTGCATAGAGAGAATGAAGAACGTGTTGGGGGAATTTGACTGCCGGACGGGTGCGCGACCAGGCGCGAGAGCCAACATCTGAAGTGTGTCAGCGCAGCAGTCGTCACAGTGAGGTCCTTTGTGAGTCAATCCTCGAGGTGATTGACCGGACGAGACTGGAGTAGGTGTATGTGAGATCATGTGATAACAGGTGCGAGAGGCAAGCATTGCGCGCATATTGGGATGACTACAGCCCCTTCTTCCGGCAAATGTATTCATCGCCCGTTAGTAGTCGTTATACGTCCGTCTGGCGGGGTTCTGTGAACGACTTTTTTGTCCCGTAATTCGGATGGATTAGCTTGCGTCAATTCCACGTAAGTTTCGCTTTGAATGAGGTAAATATTTAGGAGTCTAAGCCGTGAGTGTGCTCAGAACACTACAATTATCACGCCCAGTTCCGTAAAGGAAGAAGAAGGGTAAGACCAGCAGGAGTTGTTTATTGTGTACAGGAAGTCAATGGTGGTCTGAATCCCAGATGCGCAGATGGCCGCGGGTCCTATGCGCGCGTTTGCGCGCGTCCGTCTGTTAGTGTGCTGTGGGCGTAAGTGAATAAACGTTCTGCGAGAGTGAGTCACTGGACGATCGATAAACTACTTGGCCAATTGAAGTCCACGGCACCTGTGATTGGCTGGCCCAGAAGTCACGTGCACTTTGCGGGCATGGTCCAGCGCTACAAATACACGGGCGACGAGCCATCTAACAAAAGAGGCGACTTGTAGCTTTTTTCAGTCAATGCCTAATATCCACAGCTGTATAGCGTTGAAACTGTACAGCTTAAAAAAAACGATTGAACTGGAGCGTGAAGAAACAGTCAGATGGATCATCAATGAGCTGATCCCTCGTACGCATATCTGACTCTCAAGGAAAATCGGTAAAACGCATATCTGCGATTTACCATATCATCCACGTCAGATTTAGGCTGAAATTTCTTCGTCGCAAATATCATCTGACTTACAGTAGACGACCTAGTCTATGAAATGTGGTGATCCAGATTTTATTGGGTAATTTGGCCACTAAGCAGACACCATCTTGTGCTCATAAAATTTCCAATGGATATGAAATACTTGTAGACGTTATGAGGATCATTACGTAAGTTACATATAAGATGCGAGTTGAATGAACGTTTTACCATCCTGAAGAATTTATTATTTAGAAACTTGGTTGCAACCGAGTATGAAGTTTAAAGAAGACATGGCTAACTATTAAATGTGTACAAAAAGGTAGTTCTCCCAACTTTTTCTATAAAAAAATATTTGAATTAATAAGGACATTTAAAATCAATAGAAGAAACATACTACATAAGTATTAATTTTTCGTGGACTGCGGTTTACGGGTAGCCTAAAAGGAGTGCATTCAAAATTCGGCGCCCTGCTGTGGCTGTATTATCTTAAAGTTATGCTGCAAGGTAATTAATTTCAAAATCCATTTTATTAATACTTCTTAATTTAGTTGATCCAATTTTGAAAAACCTCGCGGCCTCAGTGGGAGTCGAACCCACACAGCAGGGGAGGCTTTTGCGCAGCCAACGCTCTACCATTGAGTTAAGAGGCCCACTGTGCGCCGTGAATTTAATTACACTTGGATCGATTTTATCGGCGCAACTTACCGCTCGTGTGAAATCAGCCATCATGGAACAGCAAGCTGATGGTCTAGGCAGGATGTCCTAAGCAATAATTTAGAATCGACCGCAATAACTACTATGCTCAATTAATTGTTAGAGGAGTCTGGTCCGGTTGCCTAATTTAGTTGACCCAATTGTTAAAAAAACTCGCGGCCTCGGTGTATGTCGAACCCAGACTGCAGGGAAGGCTTAAGTATAGCCACCGAATCCGCAAGTGTTTTTGCTATTGGATCGACTGACTTAACTAAATCTGCTAAACCCCCCAGTAATTCTTCTTAAGCAAAAGCGCGTTTCTGAATGTCAGTTAAAATTTAATGAGATAGTTCACTGACTATCTATCTTATCCTGAAAATAAGTCAGTAGCCCACTAAATGGCGTTAGCTATCAACCCAACTGGAGCAGAATCCAACTGGGCTATTGAGGGATGAACTCCTTTGTGGACAGCTCCCGTGAATTGGCACAAAGGTAAGGCAAATTATCAGGCGGATTTTGAGAAGGAATTATTTTGAATAAAACATATGAAGTTGAACACTTCGGCTATAGCCTTGAAATAAGGTTAAAATAGACATGGCCAGTTTTTTAGTGAAAAAAAAAGATAAATAGCTCCATCTCACGCTGATAATCCCAAGTCGTATTAGGCCGGACTTATTGGTCGCTCCAGAAGCTTCTTGGATTCCATCCACACAGAGAAAAGGAGGTGAGAAAGTTCCCGCTGGTTGGTTGTTTACAGTTCTTTCGAGGTAAACAAACTGGCATTTGTTGTTTAAATTCACTAGCATCGGACCGGACTGAGGGATAAATTGTAAAAGGCGTATAAGAGTGAGTGCCTGGGAGAAGTTATGCGAAGACTGCAGCTATAACGATATAGTCCCCATAGTTCTCACGATTTAACCATTTAAGGGTAGCATGAATAAGCCGGGAGAAATGAAGGGATTTAGTGATCTGGAGTTCTGAGGAGCATGACAAACTGATTTCTCGCAGATGCTAATGAAGTGACCTGAATGGGAGCCTGTTTAGCAAGGCAGAATGGAGCCTTCACACCACTGGTGTAATATCTTGACCTGGAACAAGTTTTGTGTCTCAATATTTTTCCAACGAGGAGTTAAGTTCTCCTATCTATCGCGGGCTAGATTACTCAGAATCTGAAAGAATTCAATAGGCCCGTGGGGAGAGCTTTCATATATACATTTATTGTTTTAACTCTGCAAAAATTCCCATTGAAAATGTCAGAAGATAAATTGGCAAACATACGTTTGTTTTCGATAAATTCTCGTCAGGCCTTTACATTTATATGGTAATTAAATAAACTAACTATGGTGGTTGGTGGACAGAGTTCGAGTTTTTGCTGAAAGCGTCGACGCATTCAAAAGAAGTCCTGATCTTACTTTGCTTGCTGATCATACATTTTGAAGACAACAACAATTTATACAGTGTATATATGACTTTGAACAATATGCATGATCTGATAGCATCTATCTGTGAATAGGGTTTTCAAAGGCTCTGCCTCTCTCTTATATATACTGAATTATACTAAATTATAGTTTATTTTATTTCATTACCATATAAAGGAAAAGGCCTGAGGATAATTTATCGAAAACAAACGTATGTTCGCCAATTTATCTTCTGACATATATATTGCTAATGAAATCGAAAATCCGAGTCCCGGGCATAAATGAGAAGAAGAGGCGATCACGGCAACCATATTTTTACTTTCCTGACGTTTCATAAGCGTGCAGGCTTCCGTCATCAGAGGTGGGAGTTGTACCACGCCACACAGAATTTAAAGTAAGTGACAGTCAAAATTAATAGGGTTCAAGCCAGTGCAAAGGAAGGGGGCCGGGGCATGGGAGGGATGCTCAGTCATCGACGCCTTTAGGCGGATTAACCTCAGTCAAAGGGTCTCCCATCGGGTTCTGCTGTTCGCGTTTGTGCAGCTGTCATTGATCTAAGCTGTCCTCCCAGGCCGGTGATCCTGTTTGTGTTCACACGTCCATCCGGTGGCGTCCATCTGCTGGCGGACGTCTGTACGCTTTCGAAACTTCAGGAAAGTAAAACTATTGTTCCCATTATCGCCTCTTCTTCTCATATCTAGCTACTAGAAGCAAATAGTGCGTCTTTATTAAACACAATGGACAAAAAATTATAAAATAGTTGAGGAAATGTGTACAGAAACAATCTTCAGTAATATAATAATAAATGCAATACGTGAAAACAATGAAACGCCTCCCGAAGTAACTTTTGAACGCTGGCGGATCTGCCTACTAGTCGAGATAGTTCCACCCATTTAATGCTTCCGCAATAATATCGTCAAAACGTTCGCTGGCAAGTCATTCAGCCAGTCGCTCAGGGTCTTGTCGACGGTTGCATACGGAACTTCGTCGGAGGAGCCGTCCATTATGCGCACAATCTTGCTGAAGTTTCTGACAGCATGTGCTGACTGTTTTTTTCATCACCTCTAGGGTATTTTTGGATGACAGACAGGCACGTTAAGGTGGGAAATTCACGCCCTGGAATTCAAAATGTTAGGTCCCTGGGGGAAAATATGCGAATTCGCGAAGCCGCAGATACAGAAGCGCGAATTTTCAGGGTATTACTGCAGTCAGTTAACCCAGCTAACGCGAAAGGCTTAACACCAATAGCCACTCGGGTCCGAGTGTTGGCATTTTGCAAGTTAGCGTTATATAATAAAAACACCTTGCATCCTGGGTTAACAAGTTTACTTTGTTCCGGCAGCGAGCTCGTCGTGTGAAAAAATTTTACCCGCTTAAAATAATAGAAATAAAATTACTCCGTTCCATCCGCGGAAAACATCAATATGAGATTTCACAATGTAATTATTATATGTGTTTTTTTACTGTTTTCACTGTACTTTGCTGTATAAAACGTCGTTGCTGGGTTGAGGGTTGTGTGTGACTACAGGTGATAGAGGACGCACGCCCTGAGAGAAAGACTCGACGGCGGGTACAGCTTTGCACACGCAATGACAACTGCTTAACTGAGCGGAAGCTAGTCGATCGAAACAAATTTTCTGCGGCTGGCTCACTCTTTACTCGAGGCTGCACTGTAATCAAAAATGCTACGAATTATTTTTGGTTTTACGCTGCAGGATTTTCGTCCGTGATAGATTCTGAGTAAAATACCTAGGCCACTTGAGGTATTTGTCCCTATTTTGCGTACAGTTAACTAAAAAACTTCAAATAACTTCGGTAATAAGGAATTTTCTCTGGGGACACTCATGAATAACCTCTAGCAGAAGTATATACCTTGCAGTCGGACAGCAATGGACTAGGTAATTGTTAGTATTCGACTAAAAACTATGGAGTGTTAAGTTATTAGACCGACAGGAATGGCGCTTATTTAGGAATAGTCCAGGAAAGAGTTCAAGTTGGTATGATAGGAAAAATTGTTCTTAAAGCGAATGAAAGAGAAAGTTCGCGGTTCAGGTATTTATATCGGTAAAGAAGACGTATGATCGAACACCGGAACGAATTATACTTTATTCTGAGCTTTGGGCTCCTACAGGGGTCCATCGTCAGAGGTGGAAAACCAGCAACAAATGGTATGGCTACTTGTGGTGTGTATACAACAACTGAAATGTGAACGTGTAGGAAATCAATAATTTTGTGTTTATGCCACCGACTCGCCACTGTGGAACATGTTAGCCTTTGCCAGTAGGCGAGATCAGTATGTTGGGCGGGAATAGTTACAGAAATAAAATCGTCATCGAAAACAGTTATCAACTTTTACACAACCCCACACTTTTCCCCTCTCCTATGACTTTTAATTGCCCCTTCCCCTATAAATTTTGCTTGTTTTCATTGACGATTTTATTTTTGTGAATATTCCAACCCAACATGCCGATCTCGCTTACTGGCACAGGCTTACACGGTCCACAGTGGCGAGTCGGTGGCACAAACACACAATTGTTGATTTTCTACACGTTCAAATTGTACTTGTTGTACACACCATAAGTAGCCACCCCATTTGTTGCTGTTTTTCCATCTCTGACGATGGACTCCTGCAGGAGCCCGAAAGCTCAGAATAAAATGCAATTCGTTCCGGTGTTCGATCACATGTCTTGTTTACCGATGTTCTCAAAGCAAATTTCGTTTGTCCTCGACATTGAGATGCAGTTGTTTCGAATGAAGCATATGGAGTTGTGAACTTCAGGTATAGCCTTACGAGACAATTTAAATTGAAGTGTGTATTTTTTAGTGGACAACGTTGATAGATAGCTCCATCTCACGAGTAGTATAAGACAATCTAAATGGTGGCCTCGGGAGGCTCTTGTATTTCATCGACGCAGAGCAAAAGGGATAAGAACGTTTCCGTTATTGGTTGTATAGAGTTATTTCAACTTCATCTAGGTGCAATTTGTTGTTTATATTAATTAACATCGATTAGAATAAAACGAAAGAATAAAGAATAAAGTTGCAAAAGGCATATCAAAGTTAATGACTGAAAAGGTGTACGAAGACGGCAGATTTAATTAAGTATTAACATTATTTTGTCCGACTTAAATGCTAACGAAGGGTACCTAAAGAGATTTATTGAGCTAGATTTCAGAAGAGCACGCAGGAATATTACTGCAGTTGCTTAACGCAACTATCTCGAAGAACTTGCTATTGAAAATGCACCGGTTTGAAAGCTAGCATTTCGTAGGGTACCGTTATATACTACTAGTAATAATAGTAATGCGAGCAATGTATTGAGAACTGCGCTAAGCAATTTGCGTCGGAGGCTTAAATTTTTTATATTCTGAGTTCAAAGTCTAGAACACTGATTTTATTTGTTTTTAGTTCGTGAACAGTTGATTACAAAGCGGGGGATTAAGTATGGACTAAGGAATTTTCTAGAGCATATCGCGCAGTGCCTTCTATCAAAAGGTTGTACATTGCTATCGGACAGCAAGGAACTAAATAATCGCAAACGATGGAGTGTGAAGTTATGAGGCTAATATGAATGGCATTTGTTAAGAATATTGCAGCAAATAGACGTAAAGTTAGTATAATATAAAAATGTTTCGTAAAGCAACTTCGGATTATCTTCGAAATTGAACCCCAGTACTTTGATCTTAGCCACCTTGGGATGGCATTTTTTCTGGAAAGCACTAATATTCCAGGTCTGATTTCATCCGAAGAACTCCACTAGGCATATTTGCACATGCAGAATCAGTTTAATTCTACAAGTTTTGAACGATGGTCCTGAACCGCCTCCAGGTGATCTGGGTGATTCACCTGAACTTATCGTGTGGATAATCGAACGGGCTGGTCTGGCAATATTTTCAGAACACATTCACAAAAAGGACTTGGTAAGTGCACAGGAGGAATTCTGACATTGGAAATGAACGAGTCCACACGCGTGCGCCTTTCAACTTCCATTCAATCTTTTGAACTCCAGTCTTAGGACAGTTAACATCTCACACGACACGGGACAAGTTTTAAGCTTCCCCTACCGCAAGAGTCTCCGAGTGGCTGCCATCAAACCACCGTTCCATGAGTCCCATATAAAAGGCGCTATGTGAAAAAAACGTGCCTCTTGACAGAAATACACTAATTTTAGATGCCCATGCGACATGGTCGCGCTAAGGTATGGCTCCGCCACTTGAATATTCTTGATTCAGACCTTACCCTGACTCTGCCACTGTATTGAGTCGGTTTCTGGATGCGCCATAATCAGGCCTAGTTTCCATTAGTAGTAAAAGGAGAAAGATGCAAGTGAAGAAGCGTGCATTCTGCAAGGAAATGTGCTTGTGTCTGTCAGAATCCTCAACGCGCGTCCGCCTCTACGATTGAAGGACGCTCAGTTTCTCACTGCCTGACATTTAGAGCCGTCAATGCTTAATTCCGGTTGATGATCGTCGCCAACAACCATAACGGAACATTTGTGCCATGAATGGGTGAGGCGCCATGTGCAACACCACTGGGCGAAGGCCTGAAGATCCTTTTTTATCAGCTCAAGCACGATGTTGCGATCTGCCGGTTTATATCGATAAGCGACTTTTAAATCATCAGCGTACATGAAGGGTCTGCCATATTGAAAACAATCTGAAACGTCGTTGACAAACAGCCAAAATAGGAGCGGAGCCAGTACACTACCCTGTAAAACTCCACTCCTCACATGCGTGGGGTTGGAGATAACATTGGAAATTCTTACTCGTTGTGTGCGAGCATCCAAATCGGAAGATATAAAGTTCAGAGGCTTGCTACCTATGCTGAAGGAGGCCAGTTTCAGAATGAGAAGGTTATGATTGATCCGATCAAAGGCCTTATTAAAATCAAAATAGACGCTATAAATGGCAAAACCGCTGTCTCTAGATTGCAGCACATCATCAAAGAAAGAGAGCTGGCAGGTGTCACAAGATTGTTTCTCGAGAAAGCCATGTTGAGTTGTATTGAGCAGGTTGTTCTCTGTCAAGTGACGCATCATCTTTTCTTTGATCAAGGTCTCCAAGATCTTCGATGCTGCGGAAAATGTATATATTGGTCTTAAGTTGTCGAATGATGTCGATCGGTGATGTGAGTTCAGATAATATGGACAATACAACGTACCCCATCAGCCTGAAGTGAAAATTATCGGAAGGGAAAGTGAACAGTAAATAAATAATAGATATTTAACAAAGTTTCATAGAGATTTCGTTCATAAACGGTGCATAGTTTTGCAAATTCAGTATTCGGATTCGACAAAATATTTGAAGTCCCCACAGATTTTCGGAATCGAATGTAGTGCTACTGGGGTTGTGAGAGGATGGAACATATACATCTGAGCTGACTGCATTGTAATCACCGCTAGCACAGCTTGGAACCCATGATCAGCCACGCGTTAATGTCCGCGGCACCACTGCTCCTGATTTCGGAACTTTGGGACAAGGCGCAAACATGCGCACCTTGCCTTCCGGCCATGCCCACAATCCGTCCAATTAGATGCCCGCGTTTCTAGACTAGCCCCATAGTTAGGTTGGCCTCAAACTGTCTGGACAGACCTTAATATGGTAGCAACCGCCAGACATCATTTTCTGCCACGCCGCTCTAGGGAAAGGACGTGTGCCCAGCCAGTCAAAACTTCCTCCTAACTATTCTCCTTTACTATTCTCCTATACGCTATTCCTACAACTTAGCCCTCGCGTGACTTCTCTCTCTTCACTCGAGAAACGAGCCCAGAAGATCGCAGCCATAAGGGTAAACCTTCTTAGCCTCAAAACCCGTCGATAACATTGTACTAAGTGTAGGCAGTAGCTCGTTGGTATTGAACCTTGAGGTGGGGAGACTTTCGAAAGTATCGAATATCTCACGTTCGGCATAGGTAAAAATTTTTCCTCAGCTGAAATTATACTTTTATTCCTCTTTTCTTCGAAAAACCACGTAATTTCTGTTCTGTCAGGGTTCCAAAAGTGTGCTCATCCTATGGAGCCTTAACAATATTTATTTTTCGATAACTTTGTCTTGTGTCGAAGGATTCAGCCGATTGAGCCGTATGTGCGAATGCCAGTGCTCATCAATTCTGTCGGCGACGAAACAGTTGAGGCCTAAATTTTTGTACATCCTGATTGTTTTGACGTGGATATTTGATGGCTAAGCTCAAAAAGCCGCAAGAATCCCTTCCATTTTTCACTTACTGACGCCTTACTTGCAGTTTCACAGTCAGATGTGGGTTTTTTAGTTTGTTTAATTCGCACATATATTTGGAGAATTACCCAGCAATTAGTGAAACTTCAAACCACATGCGGTCGTTTCTTCTTGCTGAAAGTCCTTTCTCCTATTTCTGACTCTGTAATCGGTAGTGGTCCTTCCTACTGGTGTTTATTTAAAATACCGTCTAAAAGATTATTTTGCGATTTGAATTTTCCCAACTCATCTATTTAAAAATTAATACCAATTGAACTCCATATATTAGTTAATTATACCTCGATCTGTCTTTCAGGATGTACCCATGATGAATATGTGCTACCAGTGCCTGTATTGTGCTTGAGATTACTTGAACTTTCATTGGCTCAAGGTGGTCGCATTAACCCTATTGCGTTACAGTCTGGTTGCCGTCGGATCCTGACATGCTGCTGAAATGCAGCTATTGTCTGAGAAAGATATCCGAGTTTTCTATTTCTTGCCAACAGTGTGTCAACGTTGTTCTGTGCCATGACGTAAGATTTTTTCTATTTGTTGATATTGTAATCAGTGTTTCAGATGTGGTGCTGAATGTGGGAAGCACAAACGTTCTCATAAATATTCGATTCAGGTATTCCAAATTAACCACATTAATTTTTAGCAATGCCCTGGCACCAAAGACATTATTTTGTTCTCCAATTCCTGGCTTCCAGAAATGGAGTTGGCCTTGTTGGATAATATAGAAAGTAGTGGGCTGGGCAATTGGTAAGCCACTACCTCACTAACTTCTTGTAGGAGTGATGTTGCCTCAAAACTAAGAAACGTTTCCCCCTCGGACTGTAAGCTTCACTATGAGTCGATATATTTGTCTGGCTTGCTGTGCAGTATATACGACTCCAATACTTCGCCCGTCAAAGTCGTGGATGATCTTACCGATTTCCAAGGTGAACAGTCTGTCTTTTCTCGTCCACCCTCAGTAGAAGACTGTAAGCTTATTGGTTTCATGCATAAGCGAAGTGAATTCGAATGCGTAAGTATGCAAATTATTTTTACGCTTCAATTTCTTTGCAGGAGTTCGATAATGATGCTGAAACAACGCTTTGTCAGATACGTCACGAGTTTGGTGATGACCCTCTTTTTCGCGGTAAGTGCGTCAAATAAGCGTCTGCGAATACAGCTTGCTTCCGAATATTGCATATTTATATAGTCTCTTAAAGCGTTATTTTAAAATCTGCAAAACTTGCTGTAGCCTTTTTTATTTTGTCCCTCCTGTGTATTTTCACTTTGCTACGAAGTGCTACTAGATAAATAACATGTTAGCATCCAGAGAAATCGTTTTTTTACCGGTTCTCAAACTCTAACATTTACTCAGTATATTATTCTTGGTATGGCCACTGAAATGCATCCTTTTATATATACAGATTTTTTCGTTTTTCACATATTCTTGGGATTTAAGGGACGCTAGCCTAGTGCACCTATAAATGCTAGTACTATAGTTTGGTATGGAAAAGAAACAAATGCCTGTTGTTGCATTTGCCAAGAAATACTAATTACTAACAGCAATAATAGCCAGTAAAATATAGCGTTTTATCGTGTTTGGCGATATGGTTATTTTGTAGGTTACTTTACTCTGTCCCATTCGGTAATTCTTGTAGATTGCCTACATGTCTCAATTCCCATGCTGTTTTACCGCCTTTGTTTATTTTGCATTATAAGCTTATTTTTGTAACGCGATTTCAAGTGCATTTTACTGTCGTGCAACTTTACCATCTTTGTTGCCTCCGTCACACATGCATCTCAGCTGCTCTCCCCGAATTCAGTCCTTGTATAGTCTATCAGCTAAGTTTTTTCTAGTGCATTGTTTGAGGTCAGATCGTAATTGCGATTAGTTGACGGTGTAGTTTTCTTACGTTGCCAAGGTGATTTTATGCGAAAGCTGCATGACAATACCACAGTACTTGTAGTTGTCAATGGAAGTTTTGGCATATTTCAATAATTCATTTAACCCAGTAATGGAAAATCTGGAGTTCTCGGTGAGATTTGAATCCGTTACGGCAAGAAAAACGCTTTGGCACAGCCGACGCACCATTTATCTGAGCTACGAGGTCCCGTCACGAGCCTCGAGTTTGATCACACTTGGGTCATGTGATTAGTGTTAGTTGTACTAAAACCTTCCCCCAATGTAGTGGGTTCGACTCCCACAGAGACTGTCATGGTTTTTTAATGACTGCGTCAAATGAACTATATTTGTGTGGAATAATTAGTAAACACAATGAGTGCTCAGACTGCAGTTAACCGTCAGATGATTACTCAGCTTTATATGCAGCCTGACAGTTCATGACATATGCAGTAATTTTCTTGCTGTAGTGAGATAGGCTAGATGTTTATCTACTTTCCCTTCGAAGGAAAATCTCCTCCACCAGTAAAAAAGTTAGGATGTTATTTGTAGATCATTCCATTCAAGTTGACCTATCGCAAACGAGTTAAGGCTAAGCCGGTTGAACCCTAACTACTGCGATCGTCCAATCCCAGTTCCTTAGAAGATGATAGCGAAGTCTTGGAGAATCAGAGTAGAAGGTTATATTCTGTACAAAACAAGTAGGAGACTAGTCAGTAGAAAGGTGGTTGACTCGGCCTGGTTTTGAGTTCGACCATCAGGACCGTGAGAGAACACTGCAGCGTCGCGTCCGTCTCGAGCCGACGCGGAAGGCCGAGTAACTTTAACGTCAGTCGCCGAAGACTTTTGTCTGTCTGATGGCCTTGATGGTGATTGGTGAACGCCAAGGACAGACACTAGTGGGAGAGTCCATGTCTCGCGTGATTGTTGCCGAGTGCGCGGCAAACATAGGCAGACACAGTGCATAGGCGTTTAACCGGCGCGCGTAGCCACTGCACTTTCGCGGCTTTTGGCAACGAAGCCGGCATGAGTTAGCCAGGTAGGCCCCCACAGACCGATCAAATTCGAAGCATATTTAGTTAAACTTCATACCACTTTAGCCTTATAAATTACTGAGAAATAATACTAGACCACTGCCACTTGGGGTTATAGTCTGCATTTTCTTAGAAAGTGGGAACCTTGAGCAATTTCATCTCTTCGCTTATCTCCTGAGATACCGTTAAGGGGTCCTTCATCTTCACTTTTGTTTCCAAAGTCAGAATACTGTGGTCTTTTCTCCTGAATACCACACTGTCCTCAGAAGTTGTGCTTAAATTAAGGTAAGAAGTCATTGAACAGCAGTTAACATTTGGGATGTCAGGTTTTCCACAAGCCTGATGAGCTTTTGTTTGCCTGTATAACTAACCCTACGTTCCATAGGCCGCTAGCTTCGACCCGGCCGACCTGTTTTTAAGCTTCTAAGAAAACGTCGTGGGCCAACCAAATTGTTTGATTAAGAAAATTTTGGACGCGACGGATTTAAAGCAGAAATCGCAATCGCACTTTTAGACGTCTTGTCAGAGGACATTTTTCGGAATCCTGCGACCTGGTGCCTGGTCAGTGATGAAGACCATTGCTAATTTGATTCGATAGTCATCCAAAGAGTTCGGTACTTTTTCGTATAGTAGGAGGCTTCTTTTTAGACTTGCCTGGGCCTGACCAGCTGCAAAGTTTAGTTGAAACCCGACCAGGATAGTGGTTACTGATAATCAAGGTGAGTATGCATGTCTGTGGGGTCCGTACATCCTCCCCCACTTGGGAAAATTCGGCGGGATTGGAACCCAAGACAGGCTTGATTGCAGTCACTACTCTGGCCATCTTGGCTGCCAGGTCTCTGCAAAGAGGATTAACTTTTTTTCGTATTCAGGCTAATTTGCTCGTCAAACCTAATTCAACCCATTATTGTATTGAGGTTTAAACCCTGCTATCGTGGATCCAAATCCTACCCTTTCCGCCGACCTTTCCACAATTGAGTCAGTTTAATAGTTCATATCTACCAATAAACATTTGTTGTCTTTTATCCATCAGCCCGGATAAAGGCCAATTGCATTGTGTAAGCATATAATGCCCAGTCCTTTTCATGTCTGTTGGGTCGTCACCTTTATCAAATAAACAAGACTCCCTCACGTCAGCACTGGTAAACATCGGTTCTTCAAGTTGAGCGCAATTTTTTCCACGACCTCAGTTTATCGTTTGCACTCCTTATAATAAGATCTCCTCTTTTGCACTATACTTACAACTTGACCCACCTTGTGCGTTAAATTACATTTTTTCTGTATGTATTCCCCCCGCGTACTTAATATATATTGTGGGTTAGGACCTTCAGCTATGGGTGTATTTTAAGCCGATATCAGTTTTCGTACCATTCGCAATTTTGTTCTGACCTCGTCCATTTTATTTCACCCTCTCTGTAGAATTAGTCCTCGCGAGGATAGACATGTTTGTCGAGCGTCTACGCCGACGGCATCAGTGTCACGTGATTGCGTCGAAGCTGAATTTGCTGACTCACTTCATGCCCGACTTGCGTCCTTTGGCCCGTGCCGTGCCCAGTTTGGGCGCGACAAAAGCATTGCCCGGCAAACGCCTAACCTTCGCCAGCCAATCACGCCGCAGCATCGGCTCCTCGCCTATTCCTTCGGATTCCCACTCTTCCATTGGTGCCTGCGAGAGTGACGTCATTGGCAGCAGCTGCCGGAGGACAGTCCGCTCTGCCAATCATAAGCGTCGCCGTCCGATTATCCGTGGGAGTGCCCGCACAGCTCACCTGAAACGGCTTCGCCTGGAGGTCGAGAGACGGACAGCTAAGGCAAAGGCGACAGTATTGGCGAAGCTGACCCATTTCTCTTCTCAGTTTCTTCCCACGTCTGCAGACGACGCGCCTGCTGCCGAATCAAACGCCGTCGTTTCTCCAAATCCCTCGCCCAGTCCGCATCATTCGCCCATCATTACTGCTGCCTGCACACCAAGCTCGACTGGCGACCAAGCCGGAAAGGGTGAAAACGCAGCATCCGAGTGTAACTTACTCCCTGCCAGTGAGGATTTTCACGACTCAGGGCTGGGCTCTTCAGAGTGCTCCCTACAGTCTACTTTCTCCTCTACCTCCACCGAAAACTCCACTGAATCCATAATGCCTGCCCTTTCCAAACAGTCTTCGCCCCTAAAGGGTGATCAGGAAAGTGAGACTAGCGAACAGGCTTACTCCTCCCCACCGTCTCTTCCGAACGCAACATTCACGCTAGAGACGACCCCAAGACGGCGACACTCCCACCCGCTCATTTCTCCGCATCTTCACACCGACTCAGTATTCAGTGTTTCCAACGCCCTGCTCTCGTGTTCACGGGAAGACTCCTCTAGAGTAGTTTCTGCTGCATCCGTTGGTGGTGTGCCCAAGAAACCAACTGCCTATGTCTTTCCGGATGACTCCAGGAGGGCAAAAATAACTCGTGGAGGTTTTCCGAATCCTAAATCCACTCAGACATGTTGCACTCCTCGGTAAGTTGCCAAGATGGGATAGTAGAAGAGTTTTTTGTTATTTTAATTGACATACGTACCAAAGACGATAAAAATGGCCCCTCTTGTTATGGTAAGAGACTCTGCCTTTCATACCTTTGCTGTTGTTTGTTATCTCTGGTGTCTCGGCACCCGGCCTAGAAGTCACTGTTCTCCGATTGTCTTAGCGTTCGAGTTAGGTCCCTTAAAATGACCATCTGCAACCTACTCATAAGAATGTCTGCGATTTCTCATCTAGTTGTACATTCCACTGCCAGTGTTCTGTAATGACAAGCACTGTCTTCCACTTATTCCCGGGCAGTTTTGCACACGTTTCCATGGCAAAGGATTCAGGTCCAGGACAGAGAAGAGCCGGGGCTTGAGTACAGCCAACGCTTTTGCGCTAAATGCCTGCTTTAACTTACCCCTAGTGAGTTAGGTGATGCTGCTCTCAATCTGGTGTTATTACCCATTTGGAGGCGTGGAAGAGGAGGCTAACTTTAAATCTGGCTTGACACATTTTGTCAAGGCATGGAAATGCTTCTCGGGCCTTCTGTAGTCACTGTAAGTGGGAAAGAGAGTGGATCGAGCTGTCCAGGTTCGCTGCCGCTTGAAGTGGTGTGATTCGTGAAATCACCGAGAAAGGATTACAATCGTACCATGTTCGAGTACTTAATCCTCCCCTAAAACAGATTGAAGAAATTCAGCATACCGGTGCGTCTCATAATTATAAATTCCAAAAACAGTACAGTGGAAACCACATAAATGCTTGATGTCAAAAGGTACGCTAATTTCCTAGAAAACTTGTTCAGGCTTCACAGGAAAGGGCATTACTGCGACATGGTCTCCGTCAATAAATCAAGTCCTATTTTGCTAGTTCATTCCACACGAAAAACTACTCCATGTTGAGGCCATCTTTTTATTGTGACCCCCTATTTGCACTTTTTTACTAAGTTTGGAATCAATCCGTTTCTAATTTCCCTGGGGACTGTTCTCGCTATCTTTTTCCCCCAAGATTATGCAAAGTTCTAAACATGGAAAGGAGGGCGACTGGGACAATCATTTTTGCCTTGCATGCTATCAGCAGCCAATTCAGTATTCAAAGTGTAGTCCAGTGGAGTGCACGCGCCCAGCACCAGTCGGCCCCTTTTATAAAGCAAGCCGTCTCGCCTGACGACACACAAATAGCAGAGTCCACGTTAGGTAGCTTTTGGACTACAGCTGAATGTTGGAGAAGGTGAGGTTTTGTTTGGACCGTGCTGTCTTGACCCTTCTCTCCTCTTTTAAGGTATGCCGATGGGAAAGAGACTTATACCTTATTTCAGCTTCTTAAACATGACGTCCTGTCGCGAGGTCAGCCACACTTTGTGGTCTTATTTTTCTTTGCACTAGTACAAAATTATCTCTTAAATGCCACAACTGTGGTCTGACTTCTCCCCGTTCCCCTTTCCTTCTAGGTGCATCGCGGAACCTCTGAAACCGTTCCTCCGCTTCCTCAGTGCTTCCGAGGCGCATATGCTACTCACCGAACTACACCGTATGTTCCTTTCCCCTTTGATCCGTCTCCCTTGGGACATTTTAAATCAACAACCTGATGTTACCGACCTCTTTACCCCGGGGTTAGTAGTTTCTGGCCGTGTCCTATTAGCTAGATGCGGTACATACCTGTCAACCGTGAACACTGCGACTGCACGATGCGATTCTACCTCCGTCGACAGAAACCTAAGGGGAGTAGGGGGGGAGGGGGGGAGGGTGAGAGAACGAGTGTCTTCTCTCCACAACTACAGAGAGCCGCGTGGTGCGGACTGTGTCGCACTCGTGTTTAGGTAGTGGGAGCATTGGTCCTCTCGGGAGAGATGAGACGGATGACGAGTAAAGGCCTATGCCGCTAGAAGTCCAAGGTCCCTTCATCATAGAGCAGCACGACCCCTCCCCCTCTCCCCTTTACTTCGGCATCCATCCGCCTTCAGAGGTCCGGCTAGCTAGACGCGTCAGTGCGGTCGTGTTCGTATAGGGCGGGGGGAGGGCGAGCCAATCCTCCAACTTGTCCCGGACGTGCCTGGGCATTGCGCTGCCCCCCCCCCCCCAAACCCCCCTGCGCTTGGTGGTACAGTTATGCGCCGGATATGCATCAAGTGAGGCTGAGCCGCGACAGAGATTAACGCGACTAATACCTACGACGGCCATGAGTCATGCTCCGCGAAGTTTGTGTTTACGCTCGCTCTAGGCCGCGTCGTCATGTCCATGGACTCAAAATGTGTAAACACATGCATGCATTATAAAGTTGGTTTGGCAGATTTGCTTAATTTCAGTTGACCCTAGTGTGAAAAACTAGGCGTTTGGCGGGATTTGAACCCGCGCATCAGAGAAAGTCTTTGCCGGAGGTTAATGCTCTACCGCTAAGCTACAAACGCCCGCTTCACGCCATGAGTTTAATCACACTTGGATCGATATTACCCGCTCAACTTTTCGCTCATATGGAATCCACCAATATGGGAGCAAGTTGACTGCCCAAGCAGGATTTCCTAAGCAATCATCTAGAATCCACCAGAATGACTACTAGGCTGACTTAATTATTAAGTTGGTTTGGCAGATTTGCTTAATTTGAGTTGACCCAAGTGTGAAAAACTCTAGGCGTTTGGCGGGATTTGAACCCACGCATCAGAGAAAGCCTTTGCAGGAGGCTTATGCTCTACCGATAAGCGTTTGTAGCTTAGCGGTAGAGCATTAGCCTCCGGCAAAGGCTTTCTCTGATGCGCGGGTTCAAATCCCGCCAAATGCCTGGAGTTTTTTCACACTTGGGTCAACTCAAATGAAGCAAATCTGCCAAACCAACTTAAAAAAATAACTATAAACATTATTTTCTGTTAAAAACACAACTATACAATTTTCTTTATACAAAAAATCTCTTCTTTTTTAAAATGTTATTCGTCTATCTCAGCACGCATGCATGCAGATTGTATCTACAGGCTGTCTAGAACAAAATATGTACATGAATGAACACTTTGGATAATCAGAGAGCCAGTGTTAGAGTACGCTTCGCCTCAAGGTGTATTTGGATGCACGGACATTGTCTAACTATTTTGCACTGCCCGTTAGGGTCCAGACACTGTCGAGACCGCGAAGCTCTCGAATCAAGAACATCAAGAAAAACTTTATTTGCTATTTTAGGACATTCTTGTTCAAATAGCTGCCCTCCATTTAGTGACTGTTTTTCGGTTCTCTAGGGTAGACTATGCATAGTGATATAAAGTCTAGTGAACGAGTGGAGCATTCTATGAAATCTTTTCGTCAAATCCGTCCGTTTGACCGCGATAGTTCTACATTGGCTCCGCCATTTCAACCGTCGCTCTCGGCGATGTCCACCACGAGCGTTAGCAGGGTGAAGACGCGGTGACTACGACTGCGTTATAGTGAAAGTAGATTTGCGGAGAATCTACCCCACTCTCTCACCACTCCCACACCGGGACCAGGTGTCAAGGCAAAAGTCGAGAGGACCAGAGATGGGGGAGGGCGCAGGCGGCTGGCACGGCCAACACTCACTACTCGTACCAACAGCGCACCTCGCTAGGTAGGTTCCCGCGTGGGAGCGCCACAAATGCAAAATTAAGAAGGAGCCATTGAGCCTAACTCTCAGTCCGCAGTAAGCCAGTCAACTCAACAAGGCACACTGGGCTGACTGCGGTTTCCTGGTTTTCCCATCAGTTGGCAATCCAGAGGACAGAAATGCGCTGAGGATCGAACTCACTCCCCCACCATCAGCAACAGGCCATCACCTAGCTGAGCGGTCGCCTGAGATGGGATGGGCGCAGTGCTAAAAGAGAAAACAAACCGGCAGTGAGCATTGCAGAGCAAGTTGTGAAAGGAGAGAAAAAATAAGAAACGAGAGAACGAGAACACAGCTTACCTTTCAGTGGAGGAACATTGACCCCCAAGACACAATGGGACGACTGTTTACCTCAACCCGATCAGTGAATACACTTGTAATACCGAATGATGAAAAATGCACTATGGTGGCCTAATTTCATACAAGAAGAAAATGGGAGCCTGATCTCTGAAGGCATTTGTATATTCATTAGACATTTTTGATTCACACAAGCCGGACGTCACGGGAAAATGAAAGCGTACATCTCACTTATGAGCATTCTCGCCTTCAGTCACTTTGCTGATTTTCACTTGCCGTGTTTGGTAGGCCGGTGTAGATTGCTGTTCCTGTTTGCTGACTTATTGCTCAAGTGCCACGATTCCTGAAACTGTTAGGAGGAAAGGTTTTGGTGGCACTCGTAGGTGCAGGTAACAGCCACCTGTAGCCTTTATGATACTCTCACTCTGGGATCTAAATCAGGCATGGACGTCTGCGCCCGATCCGGTCCCTGCTATTTTTCTCTCTGTTTTTATACCGGGCTTCAGTGGGTCTGGTAGATGCAATGCAAGTTTACTGTCCGTGCATTACCACGCTTTGGAGCACATGGTTGACATCGACGGTCGAATTCTCTCGGTAGTCCTGCGTCTGTCGTCGAACCGCAGCTCGGTCTCTGCTTACCGAGGTTCCTGTTGTCTCAGTCAAGCAATGCAACATGCCAAAACAACTGACACTTATTTATTTCGTTGACCCTTGTGCTGAAAGGCCTAGCCGGTAAACTTAGCCTTCGTTTTTCCCGTAAGACCTATGTGTGATAACCCCCCTCTGTCCCATAGTAAATTGTTACACCCTGCAATATGATTGGTTGTAAATTACACATGTTTCAAACTTTCCAGGTGAACATATTTTGCGACAACAAGTTGACCAGTTGGAGCAGTTACGCTTAGCCGGCTCAAATAACTTCCAGAGTAAGTCATTTCTCTTCTCCAGAAGGGTTTAATTTATTGTTGTTGTGTGCTTTTATTATAGTTGAATTTCTTAAGTATCCTGATTGAGTTGGTCAGTCGTTTTCGCCAACTCATCACTAATCGTAAGGCTGCCGAAACGGCCTGGCAAAAGAACTGCAGTGGTGTCAAGTATCGAGCACTACAAAATTCGGCCTCAATTAGTTAAAACTTTGCCGCCTAATCCCTCCGAAACTGTTCCTGGGCATCCATTGTTTATTCCAAGCATCGCCGCTTGCCTGACCGAAGTGAATACCTGTCTCAATAGACGCGTTTCTGTTTCCCCTGTGTGCCTCCTTCCCCCACTACAAGAAAGGGAGGGAGTGCTGCAGGTGTGGTAAGCTAAAACTGGGGGATCACATCGACTTATGAAATGTGTTAATCTTGCTGCTCTGTGTCTTCGTAGCATTGTCACTTGTCTTAGTTCAGTGCCCTAGCGTGTATGTGGCACATGTAGGTAAGCTGTAAGCCACCGAGCTTAATTCGATCATCTTTTGGTGAAGAGGCTCAAATATTAGACTGTTCTATGGGAGAGGGAAGAGGCAGTTGTTAAGAGCAGTCCTAACCGACTCACTTGCATGCCGCAGTATCGATCGGCCCATGGGCTACGCGCGTGGTGATATCGCTCAAGCTATCGGCGGAATTAGTACTCTGTTCAACCACTCGGTTGAGTTGGAAGGCCAGTCGACATGCTGGCCCCTGAAGAACACTATCGGATTATCCCGACCTTGTGAATACGCGTATGCTCCTTTTTGGCCTTAAATACTATTTACTTTTTACCTCCATTCTTCCGCCCTTGTTGTTGGGTTCTCCTTCGGTGATTCGATCGGGTCGAACATTATGGCTTTGGGAAAGGTCATAACGGTTATGAGGCCGACACGTGGCACAGCAAGTCAGTGCATCCTTCACTGTTATAAATCTGGTTAGTGCAGGAATCTATCACGACAGGTAGAGTCTGGACTTGGAAGGTTTCCAGCTGACACGATAACTCAGTCTCCGTGAGGTTATTTTGGAGTACCCTGAAGACTAACACTCCGGCTGTGCAGGTATCTTCTAAATAGCCCATACCTCACTCATGAGATCCGATCCGCCCGCATTAAGTCAAATTTTATGGGAAACAGATCGTGTGTGGCACGCGTAGGCGAGTTGTTTGACCGCACTCGCTGCGACAACAACGCAAGGATATCCCAGGCAATCCAACAAAGACGACTGAGGGGGTTGGAACACGTTCTCCGCCCTCAACCTCACGAGCTCAGTGTTACTGCCCTCGACCCGAAATCGTTGCCTTATTGGAAACTTCAAAGTGGGAGTCAGCTCAAAACCTGCCTCGACTCAGTCCGTCAGGACATGTAAGTGGTTCTTGGACCTTCGATATCCGGCGCTGGCGAAGAAAAGGGCTCAATCTCTCCGGGTCTGCTGCCGCGGATCGTCGCGCTTGGAGAAGCACCCTACGGGACATCATCGAGGCCGGCTAGATCAGTCATGATCTCAGCTGCAACAAGTATAAGTCACTCACTGCACCTGCGTCTATACCTGGTCGTCTGAATGTTGTCTTGCTGTCGAAACAAGGTGCGTCTGAGGAGCGAGAGGTAGGGAGAACGGTTGATGCCATGCAAGGATGCTTCATCGTAAACTAACTCACGCACGAATCACCGGTGCTGCGCCCACTCCGTGGGAAGTGGTTGACTTCTTCGCGTGCAACACTGGAATTATTATAAGTTTGTGAGAGACCTTGACCACTGTCGTGCACGCATTTGGCACGTTTTGGCCGGATTTTGAAGCCAGTCAGCTGATAGGCCCAAACAGCTAATGGGTACCTGTGAGAGGCAAGCAGCTAATCAGCAACTCAGCGCATTCTTCACTGAATAACTTTGACGCGCATGGACTCGTTACAATGGGCTAACAGAAGGAATAACCATTTACTACTCTGAGGAGTGAACGCCAGGCTGCTACTACGCCGTTTTAAGGACACTTTAACTTCCGTGAGACCCAAGCCACCCTCGCAAGAGCTTGGTACACGTATCGGGGGCCCAGGTCATGTGTGGCCCGTTTAGCCGGCCTGTTTAAGTTCGTCAGCCAGTGCGCGTCTACATTCCCCTCTAAGTGTGTGTGTGTTGATGTAGTCTTCTCGTCAGACCAAGGTTGGTGGGTGTAGGATGAACGGGGATGTAGGTGCGACGACGATGTCTCGTTCACTGTAAACAAAATAACGTGCGCTGATGCGCGCGTCACGGCTGCATCTGAGGCCAGTAGCGCACCTCGTCACCGGCGGCGGTCGAACTTTCGAATTAGTGTGAGTTTTTGCACACGCTTGGTGAGGTTTCTATCTTCAGTTAGATCGATGCCTGCTTTGTAAGACGTCAGAGGGAGAGGAGAGAACAAGTCTCGCGGTGTGCGTATATTGGCCTGCATAGCTGCAGGCCTCAAGTAGCCCTCGATCTGTTTCGCTCTGTTGAACCACGCCACTATCTTTGGTATCTCCAACATCGAATGATTGACCTGCAGCTGGTCGCCCCCCCCCCCCCCCCCCCCACCGTGCCCCCAATTTGCGCTCGCGTATTCTTTCCTATGTTTTGCGGTCAGACATGAACACTTGTACACGAAACTCGATTCCCCAACGCCCTCGGTTGGTCTTTCATTCGCATACAGTTGAAGAAGGAACTAAGTCGAACAAACCAACGTTTATCCTTCTTCTCTCAGTGTCATTCGACAGTGGAACTCCTTGCCCGAGTCTATTGTGAATTCACCCACTGTGAACGTCTTCAAGGGACGTTTGGATAATCATCTGTTAAACGCCCACACCCCCCTGACATAACACTACAAACAAAAATACTACTCTTTTGATTTCCTGTACCATTTCAATTGAGTTTTTAAGGGCTTCGGTCATTTACTCCAAATATACTGACTGACATTTTCGGTCAAGAAAGACATCAGGTCTATGCAGAATATTGATGGTTTACTCTAGCAGTATATTCCATGGCTTCCGTAAGTTTGTTTTTCATATCCTTCTGTAAAAACTGCCCGTTTTGGAAGCCTTTCTGTGCTGGCTTGAGACATATTTGTACTAACGTCTCAGGGTAGGCATCCCTCACAAACTCGTCTCGTATGCATCGGACCTCAGAATCTTTACAGTTTACATTTGCTTTGTGATCTCGTAGCTGGTAAGCCGTTTGGGAAGGAGGGCACTGTCTGAAAACGACGAGTTACGCACTGGTTACTGTTTAATCTGTCCAGAGTTATGTCTTCACATTAGTTACTATATGTGTCATGTTTACACCCAGATATTAGACTGGAGGGCACCAAGCTGGACGCCGACTCCGATTCCGACGACTCTGTCTCCTCCGAAGCTCCTGCTATGGCGTCGGCGACAGTGGTTTCAATCGAGTCGCAACCCGCTCGCCTGACGCCTGACCCTAGGAAAACGTCGCCGTCACCCTCTCCCCTACTGCACCCTGCCGTTGCCAATCGCCAGCCTGACAGTAAAACTGCCTCCTCCTCCTCCGCCACCGCCGCTGTCCCCACAGTATTTCGTCGACCCCGCGGGAGACCACCCCTGCATCGCCGTGGTCTGCCCTCCTCCCGACTGGACGGCCGAGCGAAGGCTGTCGTCACTGCGTCTTCCTCTTCCAAACAAAACACCGGTTACCGGAGGGGCAGGGCGGTCAGAGGGGGAGGTAGCCCTCCCTCCTCTTCGGCACGTCTTTCACGTGGTGGTGGTGGTGGTCGCCGCGCCTCTCTCCTGTCGAGTACGCGGTGAGCACCACCGCCGCGTATCTCAGCTCTACTCTCACACTGTTACTACTCTGTACTCTAGGCTTACTCAAAGTTTGGCTGTATTATATATATACTCTCCTCCTCCGCCTGTTTGTGTGTCAGCGTTTTGTCAGCTTGTCCCTGTTGTGCTGACACACACGTGTGTTTTGATCACCTACCTTTTCTTTCCTCTTCATTTTTCGCCCTCTACCGTTTTTGTTATTTGTTTAACGCTCAATCCCACTTCGTTAGCCTTGTTTTCTATTTACTACTACTACTACCATTATCAGTATACTCAAAAATACAAAGAACATATTCGCATAAATTCAGTTTTCTTGGCTGATGGGATCAATATCGTGGGTAGTCGGCCTCGGATTTGAATATGATTTTAAGTTGGGGCGCGCTCAGGACATGTATGCGTGTTAGTGTTACGACGCCTGCTTTTTTATGCGAATTTGCTGCACCAAAGCGGGGTGGGGGGCAGACTGACTCGCGTTACGCGTTTATCAGGCTGCGCAGTGTCCGTAAATACTGTAGTGGCAAAAAAGTTGGAGCGTACGTCCGACATAGGTACTAGCTAAAAGCCCAGACGTGTTTCGCCTATGATTCTGCTGCTACGTGATGCAACAACGACTAGTGCGTCTCCCAGCGTCCTCTATGTAGTTTCTGGTACATGATTTCCCGAGAATGCTAAAGGGACTAATTTCTGAAATTATTAAGTGATCGGGACATGACTTTTTAGGATCGTGTATGTGCCTCTGGTGGAACGCTCCCAACGCGTACCCTCGTGGTGCTCAGTCTCACTTCGTGAGTCTTCTTTTTTGCTACTTATTTCTGGTACAAATATGTAATATATTCACATAGATACTAATTCCTGGCGAGGGTCTGATTTCTCAGTCCCGTGATCATATACCTAAGGCCGATTCTTATTTACTTTACGTGGTCGTGCTATGCTTAGGCTTGCATCTTTTTAGCCAGCAAAATTTGAATTAGGGTCTACGATCGAGATTGGGTTTTAGGGCTAATAAGACTTGGGACCTTGGTTCCTACTTTCAGCTATCTGTTGCCGACCGGTCCCCAGCAATTCTTTGGCTTCCCTGTTTGCGACCTAGTTACACACTGCCCCGTGATTTGCGTGCTCCTTTTGACAGTACAGTATATCCTCGGGGGATGAGCATTCTCATCTATAAGCATTTCAGTTAACGAGCGGACCACTAGCAGAAAATTGATTTAGATTGACGAGCTTCTGGTCAGTTGAGTTGTCACTGCATGTGTTAGCTTGTGTCCGCCGTTGGGTCTTGCTCACAGAGCGTGGTTCCTCGGTCGCACGCAGCCAATTGATGAACTGATGCCGCTTTGGTTACGCTTCGCAAGACGAGCATTTCAGGTGACGAGCTCGGTGCCGGAAAGGATTAACCGAGGTTCCACTGTATTTGAAAAAAGTGTTTACATTGCTGATTGTAATCTTTCCTTCGCTACCTTTGCCTCACCCGTGAGACACATTACTACCGGTTACATATTACAGAGAACCTTGTGGGCTTACTCACTGAACATAGTAGCAGATACTCGCCAATTTTCTTGACTGGTGGGATAAGCCTTGATAACCGGCCTCGAGTAGACCGGTAAGCATTCGAATGCGATTCTGGGCTGAAGGTCATTCGGGTATACCACGGGGGCGGGGGGGGTCTGCGACACCTCGCTGCCTATTCGTCTGTTAGGTGTTCAGCACGTTAGCACACTTTTGGCTGTTTTGTGCGAGACAGCGACTCACATCTAGTCCACGCTGCCGCATCCACTTACTGGGAACAAAGCCGAGTTTCTCCGCACGTATGGGTACATTTTAAATAGCAGTGAGTTTAGAAGAAGATGATGCGATCACTGAAACAAGAATTTTTCTGACGCTTTGGATTCTGTCGTTAATCGTTATTAGCCGCGATTTAAAAATCGTGGTGATTAATGAGTCGAAAGCAAAATGTCAAGCCCAAATTAAGACTCTAAGCGGTGGTTACAGGAGCTGATACTAATATTACGCATGCGGATGACCGCAACGAACTATAAATACCGTGCAGTCTGCGCATGTCACACTATCCTACGGTTACCTATGAGTAAGGATCCTCGACAGAATCTGAATCATCGGGAAAATAAAATTCTTGTTCCAGTGATCGCATCGTCTTCTGAGGTGCTTCCTGGAACTTGTATTTTCGCTTCTATCGGCTATCAGTGAGTTTACTGTCTAATTTACGTTCGCAAGACCGTCTTTGTCTAGGGCTGATTGTACGTGAGCTGCCACAAGAAGTCTTCTGTCGTCCATTTCGGTTATCGCTTGACGCATTAAGGTTCGCAGATTGAAACGAATTTTCGTATTCCAGACTCGAATCGTCCAAGCCATGCTCTTTAGTTGTTTCTGGAACTGGTAACGTGGCTGCAACAGAAATTTGGAAGCTCGAGCAGTCAAACAGTGCAGACGGGTGCGATCGCCTTGTATCGAAATAGATCTGTGCTGAAATGAAGCTGAACAGGCGAGATCCAGAAAGCAGCTCAGAGGACAAAGATGAGATCGGTGGCACGAGAAGTTTATTGACCTGACGTTTCGGATTCTCGCTAGAACCGAAACTCAGAGAAGATCGCAGGTAAGGGTAATAGGAGAACAATGTACGCAGTGTTTAAAGTCCGTATTGGCCACGCGATCATATCCGCACTGCAATTAGCAGCTCTCACGATCACCGCTGGATGGCTTGGCAGTCCGCCTCCAAGGCCTTAATAGCCGCGGTTTCATCATCCGTGTTGGAGGCTGGCGTGCTAATTACGCGGCCGTTTGGCTCGCTGTCATTGGAAGTGCGGCGAAATGATGTCAATTCTAAAGTTGCGGCTCATTCGACGAGACCCGGCCACACATTCAGTTTTGATGGGGCCGAAATTCTCGCAAGAGGTGACAATCGGGTGAGCCGAGAATCACTTGAGTCATGGTTACGGGCCCCCAATCCATAAACAAGTGCAACGATTTGCGCAATCCATTTTCGGTGCCGAGACTCAATTTGGCCAAAGCAAGTCGCTGCTTGAGAAACGGACAGGCCACCGCGTCATCCTACGCCAGAACCGGAGGGTCAGATGTCCGGGCAATTATCACGCCCGAGTCCACCACGTGTGATAAAAGGTCGGCAGGTAAGGGCGCACATGCCGTTCAACAGACCACCAACATTCGAGAAAGCTACCGTTAATTGTCGTTGTATGTTTGCAGTAACGACTGCATCCTATAAATATGGGGAACTCCTGTGCATACGCTGCTCTATTTGCTCTCTGATGACGAATCCGCGACGGATCTCGAAACGTCAGGCGAATAAAAGTATTGTTCCAGTGATCGAGTCGTCTTCTTCTCACTTTCTTTCTGGGACTCGCATGTTCGCTTGTGTTGGCAATTTCATTGGAAGTGTTGGGCGCTCGACTCCCCCCCCCCTCACACGTGACTGCTTCTCTCCCCCATTGCTCAGGCAAAATCTCAACACAACGTAGGAGCGCGAGTGGGCAGTGCGCATGTTGATGGACTGCGGGCCTGATGATGAGTTCGGCCTAGTGAAACTTAAAAAATATGTCTAGGTCCCGTCGATTTAACTGCAAGCTGAGAACTAGCGTCTTTCCTCCTCACTACTGTTGCTTGCTCGCCGTTTCGCGTCCAGAGTACTCTCACGGTACGCATTTGGTCGCGTGGCTACTGCGGACTTTCAGTACTGCGCACCTGCATCCCTATTTCCCTTATTTGCAACTGTATCTAATGGTGGCTTCGGGTAACCGAACAGGCGAGATCTAGAAAGCAGTTCAGAAGGAGAAAATGCGATCGCTGAAAAAACAAGTTTATTGACCTGACGTTTCGGATTCTCGCTCGACCCCAGCCTCGGAGCAAATCGCAGATGAGGGTAATAGAGGCGCAAAGTGCGCAGTAATTAAAGTCCGGATTGGCCACGTGACCACATGCGTATTACAATTAGCAGTTATCACGATCATCGCGGGAGAGTCCACATTGATTCGATTATGGCTTGGCAGTCCGCCTCCAAGGCGTTAATGTTCGCGATTTAATCATCCGTGTTGGATGCTGGCATGCCTAATTACGCGGCCATTTGGCTCGCTGTCATTGGAAGTTGGTCGCCCGACATCCCCCCCCCTTCCACGTGACTGCCATCTTCCCCTTGCTCAGGCCAAATTTCGGCACCGCGTAGGAGCACGGGAGGTCATTGAGCTTGTGGATGGACTGTGGGTCTGAGAATCGGGATTCGAGCAGCTCGCGACTCTAGTGGTTGTTACCCCTTGCGAGCAGTTCGGCTTCGTGAAACTTGAAAACATGGCTGGGTTCCGTCTATTGAGCTGCAACCTGAGAGTTAGCGTCTTCCTTCCTCACCGCAGTTGCGTGCTCGCCGTTTCGCGTCCAGAGTAATCTCCCGGTACGCATGTGGCCACGCGGCTACTACGGACTTCCAATACTGCGCACCTTGTACTTCTATTACCCTCATCTGAGATTTTCTCCGAATGTAGGTTCGAGCGATAATCCAAAGTGGCAGGCCAATAAGCTTTTTATTCCCGTGATAGCATTGTCTCCTATGAAGCCAAATGTCTGGGGAAGCCCTACACACGTCTATGTAGTACGCATTAATATTACAATACCATCTATCCTCTCCCGAAGAAAAAATAAGAAAGAGGGGCAATTCCATAAGCATATCTGTGTTTGTACTGTGGTTTTTTTTAATTTCCTCTGAAATTGATTTTTGAACTTTAACAGATCACCATATTCAAGGTCCTCGGGCACATACCGAAATATGGCGTAAATATTTGGCCTGAAGTCTATCAGCTACTGTGGAATAGACGCGTACTATTCACAAGTTGCCAACAGGCAAACAGTGATAATCTTTCGGAAGCTTCCGCCTATTCAATCATCAGAACGGTCCTGATTTAGCCATACTGGTTGTCTGCCTGATAGTACAGATGCACAACTGTTGGCCTACCCATTTGCTGCTAATTGGCTTGTTGTGACTAGCTCGCGTCGAAGTGGACTTTCCCAAAGGCCCACTGATGCAGTTCCCGACGTCTGTGAACAGCCAATCACAGTTGCCGCATAGAACCTTTTTGTGCCGGTGAAGAATAGCAAGCCTGCACGCGTGGATTGTTTTCTCTGCCCATTGGCCTGATAGCTGTAAAGTGGCACTTGGATTCGGCTGGCTCTTCTGGCTGGTCGTATGCTCTCCAAGTCAAATCTCTCTCCATTTATTCTTCGTTCCTCTGTGTACACAATATACTGTTCTTCTACTCTGGCCTCTAATGACTTCGCACTACTATGTAACCATGGTCTGAAGATTGCAGTTGCTAGGGTTCAACTTACTTAACCCCCTGTGATAGGCTCTCGTCTATCCGTGACCGACCGCTGGCAGACTCACGCGACCTTTGTCCCTTTTTGCGACTGCCGTGTGTGTTGCAATACCAGTGTGCTTCATTGGCTTTCCGCTCATTATTATGTGAGGTGAGCAGTCTTCATTGTTCGCTTTACGAATGACTATACCCCCCCCCACCTCTATCGCGTAGTGTAAATGCTACTAGAGTTGACCCTAACGACTGTGATCTTCCAGGCCGTTTCCTTGGGAGAATAGAGAAGCCATGGGAAGACTAGAGTGGTAGGAAGAGTGTATCCTGTACAGAGGTTTTGATAATAGTTAGGAAGAAGTTTGACTGTCGGAGCGCACGTCCAGCCGCGAAGGGGGCTAAGTCCGAAGTGATGTCTGGGGGCAGGCACCGCACTGAGCTTTGTGTCCAGAGGGATTGAGGCCAACATACTAAAGGAGGCTAGTCTACTAACGTGGGAAATTTACTGGACGGATTGAGGTCAAACCACTGTGGACTGAGGCCAGGACAGGGAAGGCAAGGTGCGTGCGTTCTCCAGCAGCGAGGGGTCGCGCGCCAGTTTGCGTCTGACCCGAGGCACACCGAAAATTGCCCTCGCACGAGGTCCTATGCTCTAAGTGACTTCGTCTGTGGTGCTACGAGTTAGTAGGGCACTGACCTGCAGGGACACAACACCTCGGTGGCTGCCAGCTAGGCGCCCGCCCATATTTGCTTGACTGTTTTGGACCCTAGGTAGACTGATATAAACCTTTTGGGTGGCGGCCGACATGTCGGGTGTTGACCTATAACTTCGCTTAGTACGCTAGCAAAGAGGTGACTTTCGAGCTGGCGTCACTGATGTTTGCTTGGCCCCTATCCTCTCTAATTGTTGCTTCTGTCGCCACTTTAATCACCGACGCTAGATGCCTGGGATTGTTCGAGAACTCAGATGAATAAATCAATAATCCCGACGAGAGAATAGTTTTTGCGAGTATGAACAATCGATAATGAGATGCCACGCTAAGAGCAAGTCAAGGTAAGCCGGAACTAGATAGCGACAATTTAACGAAATCAACTACCTAAAACGAACAGTGAAGAACAAAAACAGTAGGTTAAATATCACCTATTTGTATCGTAGCGTGTAACAAACTGTAACGAATTTAGATAAAGGAAAGTTAGGTAGATGCGTAACAAATAGAATCATTATTAAAATGTATTTAGAAATAAAGGTATGGTAGAGGGGTACCACAGAATCTGCTCATCCTTTACTGCCGAGCACCAGTTTGACTGATTTCTCATTTACTCGGCTGATGGCCTTCGAATCTGCACGTGACTATATAGCATTGTAAGATGGTCTTCTTAGTTGATTGCAAGCTAATGTTCATTTGCCAGTTTCCCAGTATAACTCGCATCGCAATTCTGACAAGATGCTGTAGATCACTGATGTTAATCCTGTTGCCGGTACTGGGTCTTTTGGCCTCCTATTTTGCTGTCTGATGGCGCGTTACCGAAAGGCTTCAGGATTCTGGCTGTCACAAATTTGGTAGAACCACTTCAACAATTATTCCGCACAGATGCGAATCCATGGGTGGTTTCTGCTTTCGTTCTGCTTTCGTTTATGCCTAGTTTCAAGAGCTCAATGGTGCGCACTCGCTTGAACCGTTGTTCATTTTCAGCATCTTGTTCTCGGAGAAGGCCGCAATGATATGACAGTTTGACCGTCGATTTCGACTATGTTCACCGCGTGCTTCAGCAAGCTGAAGGCAAACGGGGTGACTTATGCGTGGATTAGTTTTACATGATAGTAGACTTGCGTTGCACCTACTGCACTCTCCCCCCTTCCCCGTTTGGGCTTTGCATGATGATGAGGTCAAGAAGACCGGAGGTGGGAGGGGAGGCAAGTGGCTGGCGCGGTCGTAGCCGGCCCTAGGCACACCTACCGCTGGGGGTTAAGTAAATTAAACCCTCGTAACTGCGATCTTCAGGCCATGGTTGCTTAGTAGACGAGAAGCTAGTAGAGGCCAGAGTAGTAGGAAGCAGTACCACAACGACCGGAGGCACTGGCTTTCGAACACTATCGATCACGATTGTGGGTTCAGTATGTCGATGAAACGTTTGTCATCATTCGTCGAGACCAGATTGGGGATTTCACAGAGAATCTGAAGTCGATTTTCCCCGACATCCAGTTCGCGATGGAGGAAGAAAAAGATTGCCAGTTGCCGTTGCCCGACGTGCTTGTGTGCAGAAAAGACGGTGGGGAACTCAGAACAACAGTTTACAGAAAAGCGACCAATATCTCTCGCATCCTGAGCTACCTCAGCAACCATCCCGTCTCGAACAAACGTGGCTGCGTGCGAACGCTCTATCGTCGTGTAGAAACTCACTGCAGCGAACCAGCCGACAAGAAGGCCGAGGTCCAGTATCTGAGGAAACTTTTCACAATTAATGGCTATCATGGCGCATTCGTCGAAAAATGCAGGCGGGGAGCAAAACCAAGAAAACCAACGGGACAGCCAGAACCGACACGCTGGTGAGCAATACCCTACATGGCTGCTGGTTCTGAAGAATTTGCTCGACTGGTCAGCGAATTTGGGATTGGCGTTGCTCACAGACCGGAAGCAACAATCCGCAGGCAACTTATGCGGCCCAAGTACCCAGTGCCCGTTAATCAAAAGTCCGGTGACATTTACTGTCTTTGCGGTCGAGCCAATTATGTTGGTGAAACCGGCAAACGGGTCCTCACGAGAATGCACCAGCATGACCTCACCGTGCGACGGAACGGCAAAAATTCCCTGGTGGCCGCCCACGCATCCATGCCAGGGCACAGCTTCGACTTCGAACGCGTGCGAATACTGGGTCGGTCAGACGACCGAACTTCACGCCTGCTGTAGGAAGCCTGGCATTCACGCGCGGACTCAATTAACAGGCATGTCGAGTTTCCTGATGCCTACCTCGCGTTGCGCGAGCAGATCGAGGGCAGAGGTCAAGGGCAGAGGTCAATCTCAGCGGAACTGACTTGATTACACTGTGAGCTGTACGTTTTTTCATTCCTTGACAATGAACTCGCGGGAGAGTTCGAAACGTCGGACAAATACACTCCTGGTCCCAGAGTACGTCTTACCCTCTTCTATTCAGTTACCTGGGCCTCGCGTGTTCTCGATCATTTAGAACAGTATATTGTGTACACAGAGGAACGGAGAATAGATGGAAAGAGATTTGACTTGAGAGCACACGACCAGTCAGAAGGCCGGGCGAGTTCCAAGTGACGTCAAGCTGCAGCCACCGCCTAGAGGTTTTGTCTGAATCGGCCTGTGACTGGTTGGACAGCGTGTGGGTAGACATCGACGTGGGTAGTCCGTGTCTCCCGTGCCAGTAAGTCTGGTGGCCGCCACGACCTTGAAGTCTAGCCGGATCGAGGTCACGACAGGAAGGCCAGGCGTCGGGCAAGCAGTGAACACTACACCCCGCTATACCTAGCTCAGATCTGATAGGGTGGGGCTGCCATAAAGATCCCATAAAGAAGGAGCCATTGCGGCCTAAGCCTCAGTATATCAATTGGCCGCTCAGCATAATCACACCCTGGGATGATCGCACGGTCCGAATTATCCCGTAAGTTGGCGACCGTCTAAGCCACGGCCTTTAATGCAACGGGACAGTTTCAAGGGCATCAGAGCGTTTATCGTGAGAAAAGTGTGCTAAGATGTCGACCTCACTCGCTATTCCTAGCCACCGTCCGAGCCGGTCAGTGGGCTAGTGCGGGGAATTGGCCGTAAGGGCGTTGATAGTCAGACCAGATGGGATAGATGAGAACAACGAAATCATATCTAACGACAGTATCACTTCGTCCATTGCAAATTCTGTGGGTCTGATACGTATCAAAACGTTTCACCTGACTTTAATATTCGCTCGGAATCCTTGCTTAGGCAACAAAGTCGCTGATTCAGACCCATCGACAGTCTAAATCTTTGAGTACTAATTACGAAGACGGTTATGTGTGAGGACACTTCTGGCTTGTGCACTTTTAGTAAGAAATGCCCACATCAGTGGCCTTTATGACCGGTGCTTCCTTTCTGGCAGGCCTCCTTAACTTCTTTAATGTGCCCATCGTGTACTTTCCACGAGATTTTTGGCCTCGTTGACGTCAAAAATCACACGAGTCCTCTTCTTAACCAATAGTCTTTACAGTTTTGTTCGCTATTCGGCCTCAGTCATGCTTAGCATCTCTTGTCGATTGGTAGGATTAAGATATCATTAATTCTCCGTTTCCTCAAACGTTTTCTATAGTTGGTCTCGAAAATTGTTATATGGAGTTTTCGTTGGAGGAGTAAAACCAAAATTGTTTGCAGCTTGGTGTTCTTGCACTCTCTGGTTGTCTCATACCTTTGGAGCATCGATTTTAAAGTAGGCGACTAGAGCGTCTGACCGAGTAATTTTTGTGTTTAACTTAGTGCCATCTTATGGGACCGTCAGCTGTTTCAACGTCAGACGATGAAAGGGAAGGCTTGAGCCAGGATCCTACCAGTAGATGGCTGTCTTGCCGGACTTATTTTACTGAATTTCTCGAATCGTTTATCATCGTATATTCTGTGTTGATGTTGAACACTGCTGAGGATTGCTACTTCCATCGTTAGCAGTCCGTGCACAGGTCTACTGACATGTTGACAACCTTTGCTCCATCACCCAATAGTATTTGCGGGCAGTGGTCATTGACCACACACGTATTCGCTCGACTAGCCTTGTCCGAACTGGTCCGGGCCTTGTGCGCACCGCCTGGTAGGTGGGATGCAGGTTACTGACAGGGTTGAGTGTGTCACTCGAGGAAAAACTGCCTCTCAAAAGCTTCTTGTTACTCCTCCTCCTCCTCCTCCTCCTCCTCCTCCTCCTCCTTCTCATCATCATCATCATCATCATCATCATCATCATCATCATCATCATCATC
>JAYGXS010000001.1:82966351-82989093 GCA_036362985.1 Ligula intestinalis | reverse complement strand
TCATCATCATCATCATCATCATCATCATCATCATCATCATCATCATCCCCCTCTACCTGTACAGCTATTTGCAAAAGAGCACACGAAATAGGAACCCGATTCTTATTATGCAGAATAATGCAGTCTTCAAGAGATCGGACAGTACAAGCGAAGCCTGTTTCATGGAAGTGATTTTTAAAGGACTTAAAAAGCTTGAAAATGTAAATCTCCTGTTCCGGATGAGATTCCAGCAAAGTTACTCCGCGAACTTGCTAGGTAAATGGCCAAACCGCTATCCATGATGTGTAAACAATTTTTCGGTACTGGAATTCTTCTCACATTAAAACGCTTCACAAAAGTGGCAGTCGTGCACTTAGGAACAACTACAGACCCGTCACTCTGACCTGTATACACTGCAAGGTTATGGAGTAGGTTATCGAAAAGGAACTTATGACTTATTGTGAAACCCACAAACTCGTCCAATTTACAATAGTGTTTTCGTAGGAGAAGATCGTGTGCAACGAACTTGCCTTATAAGATGCAAAGCTGGACAATTGCACTCGATGCAAAGGAGACACTGCATGCGGCCCACATTGATTTCCAGAAGTCCCTCGACAGTGTTCCACACCAGTGTCCCCTGCGAGAGAGTGATGGGCATCAGAAGTAAATTTCTTACGTGGATCGACAATTTCCGCGTCGGTTCTTCCCACGCCTGTGTAGGACGTCAACGATCAAGAGGCACAGGCATAGAACGTGGAATTCCACAGGATTCAATGCTCCGCTCTACCCTCTTTATCTTGTACGTTAAAGGTTTTGTACAGAAACTGGACCGTAAGCGTGCCATTTTTGCAGCTGATATCAAAATAGGGAAAGTCAGCAACAGTGCTGCCGATGAGGTCGACGTTCAGGAAAATCTTCGGTGATTAATCGAGTGGTCTCGCAGATGGCCTCTGCCCTTCAACTCAAATAGATTTGAAATCTAAATCCAGTCCCTGCTACATGACCCTACGATCTGAACGTAATGCCACTCTGAGAATCAGAAATACAGAAAGATCTCGGCATTTGGATAACAGAAAACCTAAGGCCTTGTACACAGTGCTGCAAGGCGGCTAAAGCTGCAACTTCCATTTTGTACGCCATCAAGCGGGCATTTACCGTTTTCAATGAAAACTTCTTTTCTCAAATCTTCGGCATCTTTATAAGGACCCAGCTTGAATACGCGATCAAGGCCTGGAGACCGTGGACGCAGCAGGATTATAGTCTATGTGAAAGTGTGCTGCTGCAGGCCAGAAAATTAGTAAGAGGCAAAGGTACACTGCCACATGAGATCCGCCAAAATATTCTTAATCTCTATCCTCTAAGTTAAAGCCAATTACGCGGAGACTTTACGCAAACTTTCCGTATCGTTCGTGGCTTGGACTGCGTCCTCCTGTGTGACGATTTTTTCCAACTCACCACTACAACTAATCTCCGCAGACATCCCTTCAAACTACGTGTACTCCAAGGAAGATTGGATGTAAGGAAGTATTTTTTCTCTAACCGGGTCCTGGAACGGTGTAATAACCTACTCGAGGCGATGTTTATGTTCTAATCTGTGGAGACATTGAAATACTGACTTGATATTCATATGCTGCAGTACAACGTGAACTATGTGACTAATTACATTTAAAACACCAGCGAACAATGCGACTGTATCTACATTCACTTGAATGTAATTTCTTTACATTGCTTCTGATGCTTGACAATTTTTATATGAAAAGAGTCGAAGTTTCAAAGGCGTAAGCCTATTTTCATCAAGTACACTGACTGAGTGACCTTTGACCTAAATCTCATTTTGAACTAAATGTTTCAAACTTCAAATGACTTAGCTGTGTTAAAATCAGTGTATCGCAGTCCCAAAATGCTCTGGCCCCCGGGGTTGGGTGCACGTAACAGGCCTCAGGTGTGCACACACGCGGGCGTGCAGGTGTGCGCGCCTTAGTCGTCACGGTATCTGGCTGTCCAGTAACTAGGCCGCTTACTGCGGTCAACTGCCGTTTGGATCGATAAGGCAGGTGTCCCTTAGCATGCATTCGCCCAGGTGTTTGCGCCTAGCCTGCCGATAGCATTGGTCTAGCATGCCGAAGCCGGAGTTTACACCGAAGGAGCCAAAAGCAATATAAGCGACTGCTGGCGAGGAGATCGACTTTTTGCATTCTTTGTACACCTCATATATTTCGAGGCCTCGGGCTCGTCCTTGTAAGCTGGTTGTAGAGGTCCCAGCATGAAGTTTGTGGCTGTCCGAAGTTAGGCTCTACCTAGCGGCCACATTTTAGTAACCGGCTCGACCGGCGGGCTAAACCAGGTGAGGGTATCCTGCGTTCTGTGTCCCCACACCCAGTAATTCACTCTTCACTTCCCCCATTGTCAAAAGTCCTACAGAGAGGGTGGCATGCACTTCCACAGACGGCTCAAGCCAAGTCGGGTCGCTCTCCCGCTAAAAGCTCAACCATGACCCATTGTTGAGTTTGGAAACTGTCTGTATCTGCGCCAATCACGTTCGAAACCACCAAAAAACAACAAAAAGTCCGTCTCCCCCCTCCCCGTCCTCCGTACTATAAAGGTTGCTAGAGTGTGTTCGCTCGATAGCGTTATGGACAGTAAGCGGAGTTTTCCACGTCCGTCGGCAACTTTTCCATTCGCCTAAGATGCTTTTTAAAACAATATCTTCACATTTTTAGAAAAACAGTGTGAACTCAAGACAAAGCAGTGAAAAAGCTCCTGGAGTGAAAATGGGGGGAGGTTCAGGGACCCCGCACTTTCAAAAAATAAGGCGCATGAGGTAAAAACTGTTTCAGGAAGATGTATGGAGGAACAAGGTAGATGGGGTGAAAAATTAAAGCAGTCCAGCACGTGAGTACGAAACGGTAATATAGTGCGTTCAGGGTTGCTAGTTTGCATGAGACCTCAGAGGAGACCGACAAGGGAGGTGAGGCCTCGATATTCCAGTCGCCAAAATTGTGGTTATCGCCCGTATGCTGGTGCCGGTTTCGGCCTGCCAAACTGGGCTTGTTACTAACATCGGACTGGCCACACGAGCTCAATGGCAAAAGCCGCCCCTGTTATCGATCGACGTGACAGCCATACGCTACGCCAGCTGAGTGCGGTCAGCGGCCTGGTTAATGGTCAGGCAGTTGCCGGGGCAACTAAAGCACAAGCTTACACTTACGCCCATGTGCGTACACATCACGGGCCGGGGACTTCGGGCACGAACGGTAGATGACAGAAGACAGTTCCGTTATTTGCTCTTTGTCAATGTAGTTGACATCCATTTGTTTGTCTGGGGAATTCCGTGTAATGTAAACGTACATATGTGCCCCACATTAAGGGAGAGAGGGGAGGGGCTGCGTGCGTCGCGCTCGCGTTGGCTAAATGGGCCTACTGCAGGGTACTAGGCGGCGTATGCCGTGTCCACTTCATGTCCAACCACCCTTTCGAATTCATCATCCCGTTCGACAGAGGACAGACCGTGTGACAGGTCTTCCAGATGTAAAAGGCAGATAAGTATATAAAAACGGTGGGTAAGTAAGCATTTGGGTGTGACGGTTGAGACAATAAGAAACAGTGGGTAATTATCAGCGGTTCTGGATATTTTCCTTCAAGCAATACTGGTAATAGGAGTTTAGTGAGATGCATGCATCCCCACAGGTTGGAACCGGGTTAAGCTTCAGCCTGTAAGATTTGATTTAAAGTACTTAATGGTGAAAGAGTTTTGAACAAACACAACTAATAAGCTAGAAGATCATTGGCAATGTCGTGGTTGAGACTGACAGCTATAACCGAGCGCACGCGTGTTTTGGACTAAGAAATAGTGTAGGCGTGTGTGTGGTCTTACCCACAATGACACTCCAGCCGATCGACCCACAATAAAGTATACTGAACGAAGCGTCAAGGTTTTTGCTATGAAAAATTGAAGGACAAGTCCAGATATGATGAGGTCCACCATGTGCTCCACGGGCTGGTGGGACAGTGATGATGAATTGCGCGTGACTTAATTTTAAGTGATAGCAGGCTTTCGCTGCACCTACCGCACTTTTCCTCTCCTCATCCGCCCGAGCCTGGTGTGAAGGCAAAGCCAAGAAGACCGGATATGGTGCCGGGCGCATGTGGCTGGTTTGGTGTGAGCCTGTACTTATACCTGCCGCCACACCGCTCCCCCATGTTCGTCATTTGTTATAATAATAATAATAATATGTTTATTATGCCAGTTTATAGGCAATTGTAAAGAGTTGGTAATGCAACTCTTGAGCGCCTTCCAACACCTCGAAGAACGGAAAAAACCTAAAAAAAAACCCCTATATTGCAGCCAGTATTGGTTTTGGTTCAGGTTTTTTGTTTTGTCAATACTGGGCGAGATAGGGCGTTTGTTTCAAGTGAAAAAACCTGCCTTCAAAGGTATGATACAAACGGAATAAATGTACAGTTGTAAGCTGAGTTGACTCATCAGCAGGAGAAATGTTTCATATCGTTTAAGGACATTAGTTCCAGACGGAGAGGGTTGGCACAAGAACACAGTGTTCTCAGTCTTCCTAAATGGTTGTCGGCAAAAGTTGCGCGCTATCGGCTGAACGGTTAGCAGACTGCGGGCTGCTGCTTCAGCAGCATTATCTTCAGCATAAAGCCTGGCGGGGTTCAAAGTCCACGAACGCCATCAGAGTGAAAGAGAGATTCTACCGAGTCGGCACCCAAAATTCGTGAAAGTTGTCCTGAATATAGAAAACTAGTTATAGCTCTCTTAAACATGGGGTAGCCTTGCTGGGTTTTAATACTTTTGGGCAGCTTATTCCAGATTGATATGGCGTTTACTGAAAAGAATTGCCGGTACTTAACTGTACGTGCCATAGGAAGAATAAAAATACGTCTCGATGACTGGCGCGTCGAGAGGGCTCAAGCTGCCCTATTGTACTGAGAGGATTCAAGGTTTGACCATTCAAAAGTTTAAACAGTAAAAATAGACCCTTCTGCAATCGACGAAGCCACAGGGGATCCAGCTTTATAAGTTCGCACCTTTGTTGGTAGGTTAAGTTACGGTGTTCTGTAGTGAAAAATCTTCTAGTGAAGAAGTGCTGCACCGATTCTATTTTCTTCCGTTCACTAGTGCGCAGAAAACTGAATAGGGGCGAGCAGTATTCAAGACTAGGTCTCACGTATATATTATAAAGGCTAGTTCTAACCTTGATAGTGTTAAAATTTCTAAGGATAAATCCGGTGGTTCGGCGTGCTTTCGAGACTATCAGGGCACAGTGCTCTGACAAATTGAGACTATTAGAGTAGGATATGCCCAAATCCTTGATAACTGTTGGGAAATTTAGTTCGTGGCCGTCAATGCTTAATTCCGGTTGATGATCGTCGCCAACAACCATAACGGAACATTTGTGCCATGAAGGGGTGAGGTGCCATGTGCAACACCACTGGGCGAAGGCCTGAAGATCCAATTTATCAGCTCGAGCACGATGTTGTGATCCGCCGTTTTATATCGATAAGCGACTTTTAAATCATCAGCGTGCATGAAGGGTCTGCCATACTGAAAACAATCTGAAACGTCGTTGAAAAACAGGCAAAATAGGAGCGGACCCATTCAAACACGGACACACACACAGCAGTGGCAATGCTCGCATACATGAGCGCGCACACACACTGGTGGGACCGGCAACAGCAACAGCCCCGCGATGTACACAGGTACACACGCACACACAACAGGGACTGCCGCCGCCAGTTTATCGCTTCGCATCCTTCCAGGACTGCATGGGAGCGTACTCGGAAGAACGCCTTCCCTCCCCCGTGTTGGTCCAATGTATATGCTACACGGCACTTAGAATGGGCTGGGTGTCGTAAAGGGTAGTTTCGACAAGAAGACGGTTCCCCAAATTACAAGTCAGGCAAGACAAAGTTTGTAAAAACAGCTTTTCTGCAAGAAGATGAGCTGAACCAAGGCTGCTTAACGAGCCGGCTGCTAGCTATGTCTGCACGCCAATTGCGTCCGTGAAGTTGTGCGTTGTTGTTTAGTTTTGTCTGCTCGATGAGAACTCTGCCATATGTAGCCAATCAAGTGAAGCGGGAGTATCGATTGACTTGGAGCTTACACGCTTATCAACCAGCGAGTTGATCGATAATGTGAGAAAGGCCGATAGCGCGCGGAGTGGATGGTTACGCATGAGAGAAGGGCCTGGCGGAGCAAAGGCAGAGTGAGTCACGCGTAATTGTGCTGGGTGGTAGACGTATCGCAGGGGGTTATGTGAGTTAAACCTAGCAACTGCGATCTTCAGACCATGGTAACTTAGAGGAGAAGAATTCGGTGAAGGCCAAAGTAGGAGGAAGAGTTTATGGTGTACACAGGAACGGAGAATAGATGAAAGAAGTCTGACTTGGGAGAACACGACCGCTCAGGAGATTTACCGGGCCCCAAATGCCAGTTTGAGAGCAGCCAAGCCAGTAGACAGAGAGAGAGAGCGTTCATTGGCTAGGTCGGCCTGTGATTGGTTGGACAGCGTGTGGGTAGAAATTGAAATGGGTGGCCTATGTCAGACGCGCCAGTAGTTCGGCGACCACAACGACCTTGAGGTCTAGACAGGTTGAGGTCACGACAGGAAGGCCAGACATCGGACAGGCAAGTGCCACTATAGACTCCTAGAGGGGTGACTCAGCAAATCTGGATAAAGAGGTTGACGGACGAACTACTTTTGACGGAATGAGCGGCAGGGACGCAATATGGGAGATCACTCAGGCAAAAAAGGATAGTGCAGCGTGCAATACGGGACCGGTGATAAAAGAAGTTTTATGTAAGAACGCTAGCCTAATCCTCACTCTATCCAAAGTGTTCGTTAGGTTTAGCCTGGTTGAGATCGAGATCGGCCCGGCATGTGGTCGCCTTTTCAGGACCACTGTCAACCACATCAGTCGCGAGTTGCTTGCGTCATGGTTCGTCAGTCCGCACTCAAACAACATGCGTACTGACCTCCCACCTGCCTATTATGTGCTGTGATTTTGTCTGAGCAAAATAATTGGCCGTGCGTGCGAAGGCACGGACAACCAGCAGTCCTGGTGACAGCCAACCAAATGGCCGAGTAATCAGTATATCAAAAATCTCCAATGGTAACGAAATCACTACCAGTAACGGCTCAGGTACGGACTCTCAAGCAACCACCGAATCAGCCACGATACCTTATGAGGAACGCTAGTGCTGTTTATTACTGCAAGCATGTGTTGGCTTGGAACCTGCATCCTATAAATACTGGGGTCCTTGTGCATCTATTACCCTTTTTGGTGACTATCTCCGAGGCAGAGTTTGGGCGAGAGTCTGAATCCCGCAATCACATTTTCTCCCAAACGTCAGCATTTGTTCCGCGTAAGGCAGTGGACACCAATAAGTAGCGGTTTTTACTTATGCTGGTCGGCAAACTTCGACGCATAATCGTCGACCTGAGTGCTGACTCACCCCCACCGCTTGAGGTCACACCTTATTGCAGGCGTGAGTCATCGCCAGCGTTCCGGTCAGCCGGCGAGACTGGCATGTACTGAGTCGCCCACGTGACACTCGCGTCTTCGAAGTGCGGGTTGTGTTTATTGGTAGCTGAGACATGGACGGCGCTAGGCGGTCACTGGGACGTTGGAACGCTTCCAATTACCGTTGTCCCTGAAGACCGTCCGACGGTGGTTATGTCAATCAGGTTTCAGTTGTGACTACAACGGGAGAGGGGTGGTTTGGCCATTCTACCGATGGTTTGTGTGCAGAACGCATGCATGTGGGATTTTTAACAGAATGTCTGAACCCAGAATCCTATGTGATGCACATGAGAAACCAGTAAGAGTCCGTGATGAATGCAGAGCCTGCGCATTTTTCCAGGTATGTATTCGCTTAGCAAAGGTATAGAGGGTTTGATCATGGCTCCGGAAAGTCAATTCGAGAGGTTGAGCTTTCTTTGCAAGTGTTTTCTAGAAATAGCCTTTTCGCTTGCATGACACTTAGACTAGCGCTTCGATAAAAGAGCAGATTTAAAGGAAGCTACTGAGTATGCCCTATCGTGGACCTTCGGGACTCATGATATACCCGTCTCTTGTAGTCCACGTTTGCAGTCTTTCTCCTTAACTCACAAACCATACTGGAAGGGAATAGAACAACCGCCTGGACTTCCTTGATATCCTCGCCCGCTGCAGAATTTGAAGTGACCTAAGAAGCAGAGTGTCCAGGGGAGTGATATTTGCAAAACGAGTACTCGGTACCATCAGCAATTGCCCGCTCAGCAGCAAACGGGTGTCCAAAGCAGTTTTTTCGACCGTTTCATGGAAAGACATGGCAAGGCCGAATTTGGTCTTGCAGATGGTCGTCTGTTCAGAACATCTGTCGTCAACTCGAGGTTTGTTTGGCCTTGGTATGGGCTGATCGAAAGGAATACGAGTTAGGGAACGTGTTGCTTGCTTAATTTTCAATTATTTGGCATAGGTATTAGGAGGTTTGGCAGATTTGCTTAATTTGAGTTGACCCAATTGTGAAAAAACTCGAGACGTTCGGCGCGATTTGAACCACACCCTGCTTATAGTCTTGCTTAATTCCTACGTAGAAAAACAACGCTACCGCGATAAGTACGTCACCATAGCCGACGGGATCCGGCAAGAATTTCAAGTTTGACGGGGCCGAAATGCTCGCAGGAAGTGACAACCGCATTAATCGAGAGTTATTTGAATCATGTTTCGCCGGCCTACATTCAAATAACATGCATAATGACCTCCGCCTGCCTATCCTGTGTTATGAGTTTGCCTGGGCAAAATAATTAGTCGTGCGTGGAGGACCTGCAGTGACTCCGTAGTGACTTCCACCTCCTATGCTCCGCCACGCATGAGGTCGCGGGATTGCAAGTCTCGACCGGTCCTTAAGGCAGCTGCAGTTCGGGCGAACGCTGCACCAGTGATTGCCTGCCCCGGTCTGACAAATCACCTTTCGGGCCGACTCAGACAGAGACCGCGTGCTAGACGTCTGCGACGATTTGCGCGCTGAGATACTTCGGATGCGGCCGCTCTCGCAGACAGACGCGCATGCGTCCGACAATCAACTTTCTCATACCTATTCTTCATTACTTCTGCATAGAACAAAATATTCCCTCCAGCTGGCACCTCACTTTTTCTCTTCCCATGGAACCAGGCCTGAAGATCGCACCGGCAAGGGTTTTCCTTCTTAACTTGACTCACTGCGATAGGCGCGCACGGCCTGCAGTTCTGGTGACAGCGAGCTAAATGGTCGACTAACCATCACACCAAGAATTCACAATGCTGAGGAAATCACGGCTATTAACGCCTCGGCTACGGACTCATAATTATCGCATCAACTAAAACCTCATACAATAAACGGGAGTGCTGCTAATTATTTTAGGTAGACGCACATTGAAAACACATCTTCAGATTCTGAAAGAATGGCCTGGACCACGTCTCAACTTGCACGTTAGCTAATGGTATTGTACTGAATAAAGTTGACGAAATTGTGAAAAATTGGTGGCCTTTGCGCAGCCAACACTCTGTGCAGGTCTCACACTTTCCTACGGTTACCTATGATTAAGGATTCTCGACAGAATCCGAAACGTTCGGACAACGCTCTACTATTGAGCTACGTGGCTCACCGTGCGCCGTGAATTTAATCACACTTGCATTGATTTTACCTGCCCAACTTACCGCTCGTATGGAATCCACCATTGCGGAACAGCAAGCTGACTGCTCAAGCAGGATTTCCTAAGCAATCATCTAGAATACACCAGAATGACTACTAGGCTGCGCAAAAAGCCTACTCTGCTGTGTGGGTTCGACTCCACCGAGGCAGCGAATTTTTCGCAATTGGATCAACTGTATTAAGCAAATTTACCAAAACCCCCCAACGATTGTACTGAATAAACAGAAGTCAGTCCCTTACGTTTCCCGATTGCGACCATCTCCCAGTCCTGAATGCTTAGACCTCCTGCACAATGACGTATCCTCTTTCCGGTACGTCGGTGTTACTCTCACATCTAATCTTTTATTTTCTCGTCATATTGAGATCCTCCTCAGTACAATTTATATACTCCAATATTAAAATCGTTGATTGCGTTCCTATCACACACTTCAAGCCCTAATCTTACGATTTATAGATGCCTGTATTCTTTCCCTCATTGTCTACTGCTCTCCTGTTATTTTTTCAGCGTTGCTTCAAAAGACTTATTGTTTTTTAAGCACATCCTCCGAATGCGCTCTTCAGCTTCCGGTGTTTATTCCACTTTTATAGCTGATATTATAATACAGCGCCACTATACAACGGCCAAGCAATTTGCTGACCGAATTCTTAATTATGTTGCGCATCCCCACCGCTCTGGATTAATGGCTGCAAAGTCTCCCCTTTCTGTGCGCCGAGCTTCAGACATATGTCCTGCCGTACAACGATATATCAGGATTCTGTACTGTCATTCATATCACGCTACCTCACGTGCAAGAAACAGAAATCCAGAAGCTGAGACTGGACCTGTCTCAAAAATAAACTTGTACTTTATGTAAACAGCTAGACTCCTGCGCATTTCGTTAACTTAGCCCATGGTCTCAGTGAATGGAGCCAATGTTGCTGAAAATTTGGATGTTCGCCTTCAAAATAAAGCGTCTCCCTCTCTGTATGTGTTTTGGCTTGGCACCTGCGTCCTATAACTAATGGGTTCCTTGTTTCTGCGGCTGTCTCTGAGGCAGAGTTCGGGCGAGAATACGCGAACTCAGCCTAGTGATCACACCTTCTCCCAACCGTCGCCATCGTTTCCGCCTGAGGCAGTGGACAGCAATAAATCAAGAACGGTTTTGATTTATGCTGGTTGGCAAACGTCGGTGCACAGTCGTCGACCTGAGTGCTGACTAACGCCCCAATGCCTGAGGTCACGCCTTATTGTAGGCGTGAGTCATCGCCAGCGTTCCGGTCAGCTGGCGAGGCTGGCATTTACTGAGTCGCCCACGTGACCCTTGCGTCTTCGAAGCACGGGTTGTCTCTTGGCGCAATTGTGTTTTTCAGCTGAAACATGGACGACGCTGGACAGTCATTGGGAAGTTGGCAATTACCGTTATTCCTAGAGGAACTCTGGCGGTGGTTGTGTGATTTAAGAGTCAGTTATGACTGCAAAGGGGAGGGGAGGTTTGGCCGTTCTACCGATGGCTAGTGTGTAGAGCGCATGCATGCTGAACTTTTACCAGAATGTCCGAGCCCAGAATCCTACGAAATGCACACAAAAAACCTGTGGAAGTCTGCAATGAATGCAGAATCTGTGCCTTTTACTAGGCGTATGTTTGTTTAGCAAAGGCATAAAGGGTTCGATCATGGATCCGAAAAGTCATCTCGAGATGTTGAGCCGCCTTCTCAAAAGTTTTCTGGAAATAGCCTTTTCGCTTGCATACCATTTAGACTCGCGCTCCGATAAAAGAATACAGTAAGAGGAATCTACTCAACAGACCCCATAGTGGACTTTTGGGCCAAAACCGTCTCTTGGTGCCCACGTTCGTTGTTCCTCTCTTGAACACAAAATTTTCCATGAAGGGGGAACAGAACAACCATTTGGACTGCAAGCGAACATACGTGTCCCAGGACGCAATTGAGAAGAAAAAGATTTGATCGCTGGGACAATATGTTTATTCGCCTGACGTTTCGACATCCGTCGCGGATTTATCATCAGAGACATGAGTAGCAGAAACAGGTAAAGCATGCACGGAAGTTTGCAGTATTTATAGGACACAGTCCTTACTGCAAGCATACAGCGACAATTAACGTTAATTGCCTTCTTGCGCGTGGATTGCTTATTGGACGGCACGCGGGCTCTGACGGTCGAGCAATCATCACGCCCGAGCCCACCGCCCGTGATGAAAGTTCAACAGAAGACGAAGATGCGATCACTGGAACAAGGGTTTTATTTGCCTGACGGTTCGGATTCCGTCGGGAATCCTGAGTTATAGGTAATCGTAAACAGGTCTGAGACATGCGCAGATAAGCAATCCACGCGCAAGAAGGCAATTAACGTTAATTGTCGCTGTATGCTTGCAGTAATGACTGTGTCCTATAAATACTGCAAACTTCTGTGCATGCTTTACCTGTTTCTGTTACTCGTGTCTCTGATGATAAATCCGCTACGGATTTCGAAACGTCAGGCGAATAAACATATTGTTCCAGCGATCAAGTCTTTTTCTTCTCAACAATTTGAACTTTCTGCCTGCTGCAGTATTTGTGGTGACCTAAAGTACTAAAGTTACTGCGAAAGCGATAAGTACGAAAAGAGTACTCGGCACCCTCAGCAACCACCCAGTCAACAGCAAATAGGTGTCCAGAGCAGTTTTTTCAACCGATTCATGGAAAAACGAGACAGGGAGCCAGTCTGCATCGGTTACAAAGTTTGTCTATCTCTCTTGTAAGTCACGAGCGTCTCGGAAACCGCCACTCGGAGTTGAAGTTGCACACGGATCGGAAGCAATAATGAAACCGAAAGACCTAGCCTAACGACAAGAATTGTTTGGGGCCTTGACGAATGAACTGAGCCTCGACTGCAGAGAGTTCCCCGAGTTACAAGTCAGGTTAGACCGATTGGTTGGACAGTATACTGTAAGAAACTGGCTAACGAAAGGCGGGACAGAAGCCAGCTGCTCACTGCACAGATGCCAGTTGATGTGCATATGTGCTCTGTGCCTGTGCGCGCGGCTTATAGGATCCCGGACATGTCCTGCAGCCAATCATGAAATGGTGCTCACGGATTGGATCGAGCACACGCGGATCTCATGCCAAGACGCGTGGTAGGGGCTGGACCTTGAGAGGCAACAGTGTGTGCGCAAGGCTTCACAGACGAAGGTACGATGAGTCAGGTGCTGCCTGCAACTAGTCAGCCGAGAAAGCGTGACGGACAGGGCAGACGATTATTACATGCGATTAAGCAAAAGGCTTGGCAGCAAACAAAAGGTGAGTCAGCGGTAGTGGTGCTGATCTCAGGATCACCACAGTCTTTTCATGGATCTTGTGCAGTTTCATACCAAATAAAGGCTTTCGCAAGACACCTTGAGTTTATCCTAGACGTGTATGGTCTATGCGCGCGTCCAAAGTGAGTAGTCATGGTACCGACTCTCAATTAACAACTCACTCAACGGCACTCTGGCACACCCTCCAATTCGACGAGCTACTTGATTCACCATTCTCCGTCTGCAGTGTGCTCCTCTCCACTCTCTTATCTAATACTAGGATAATTTTCGGTCAAAGTTATTAGTCCTGCGGAAGACACGCACGTGAACATTGATTTTTTTATTTGAATTGCTAAGTAGTTAGCACACTGTTTGCCGGAACTGGTGATAAAATTGCGACCACTGACGACCCCGACACGGATGATCACAATGTTAGAACTGCGGGGATTACGCCGTTTGAGGGTATACCGTCGCATATCAATTGTCTGATATAACTGCTGTGCCCCTTACCTTTACCCGTTGCTGTCTCTTGCAGTGTGTTAGTGAACGAGAACGTAATTTATTACTCTCCCTATCTGTATATCTCGCTCCCCATTCGCTATTCCGCATTATTATCTTCAACTATTTCCCATCATTGTGGCCAAACTCCTCAATAGGTAATCCTTTACTCTTTTAAAAAAATTATATATTGAGCTCGCCGGATTGAGAGAACCTGGCCAATCATGTAACTTGTCTGTGTCGCTGCGTTTAACTGAACAAGGTTTATTAGTTGGGGCGGCTGAACGCGAATGCTTAGTGATTGATTCTCGTGCAGGACTGCTCATGGCCTGCTCACGGCCTGCTCACGGCCTGTCCAATCATTCTTTTCTCCTCAAGGTCGACGGCGTGCTTTTTTATAAACTGCAACCAGCCAAAAGAGATAACGCGTTTCCTACAGCTACTTCTACGACAAAAGGTTCCGTTTAAGGCTGTTCCTTAACAACAAGAATGCGTAGAGCAGGAATAAAAGTCTAAAACCGTGTGCAAGCAGAAAAGACTGCTCTTTTATCTTATAGGTTGTCATTAATTTGCCTCGGTTGACCCCAAACGAAGGAGATGCTCGTGCACTCAACCAGGTCAGATATCGTGGGGACGCGAGCTGAACCAGCATCGTTTTAAGACACTAGTCCTAGCGGATCAAAATGAAGATCAGAGTGGCAAGTACGTTGGGATCACACGCACAAAGTAATTTCTTCTCGCCTGACCAGAACTAGGTCACAGTGTACACTACATAAGGCTAGCAGGCGTTTACATCTGCTCAAGTCCGACAACGACCCAAAGAACTGTCTTCGAACATTTACCAAATACAGTTCCTACTTTTCTAAAAAAGGTATGAAGCCTGTGACTCACTTGTTAGAGCGTTGCACGTATATGCAACAGATCGCGAGTTCGAGCCTCGGGGTGGTGCACCACTGTGGCTGAGCAGGGCTGGCTGATGACAACTAATAAGTCAGAAATGGCCATTCCAATCGCCCTTATCATACTAGTCTGCCTACACTATTAGCCTCTGTGTGGCTGCTGGTGGGGCTCGAGTGAGCTTCAAGGCAGAACAGGACGAGTGCGTTCCGTTAGCTCTTGGTAGAGATTCCTCAACGAATGTCAATATTCCCGATCTAAACCGGTAGGACAACGAACCAGTGGCTCAATGTTTAGAGCGTTAGACCTCTGGTAAACATGTAACGGATTCAATCCACGGGTGGTGCTGCCCTGGAGATTGGATATGGCTGGCCATTAATGTATTTACAGTAAATTCAGGAAGAACGAAAAAACTATATACCGCGTATATGCAATGGACTACCGACAAAGAAAGGGGGACCTGGAGTGGCTAATTATGACTTACCAATTGTCTTTATCCATTCATATTAAACCTCTGGGATGGATTGCCTGGAATTCGCACCCTTGGTATTTGGTCGTCGAGCATTCGAAGTCCACAGAACCGTAGATCTGTCGGTTGTGATCGGAAAGATAAACAATGAAAGCAAGGTGTTTAGGGACGTGTTCAACCATGGAAGAAAAGCGGTGAACACAAGGGAATCTGGGAGGGTTATTTCTGACCTATTAGCCGTATTCGGACAGCTATATCCAAGGCGCAACTAGAGGCATAAGCAGATCGGTGGATGTCCGTTCTGATTTAATGAGTGTTCCCGAATGCAACCAAGAAGATGACGAACCCGTGTAAAAATCGTAGATCGTCCGACTAGTTAACTGTCAATGAAACATGGGTCCTGAAAACCCAGGGATTAAACAAAAGGTCAGCAGTGGCTTTTCTGCATTATTTTTTGTGGCTGTATGACCACTTGCGAGGCCTCGAGATTACGCCGCAGGACTCGAAGGTACGAGTTTGTCCCATAACCTGATCTGTGAACGCCCTTGTAGTAACGCAGTGTCACGGACAACGCTTAATCTCTCGCATCTCGCGACTGGTAGCACTTGCGCACGAGTGTCTGCCAGCTCCAGTTCGGTCTGGCCAAGCACCTTCAAGTCTGATTCGCATGGAGTCTGTCACGCTTCGCAAGCCGCCCTCATGGGTGGTCGTGCATTCGTTCGACCGTGAACTTCCTCCACCTTCTTTTTCCACTACCTCTGTACAAAATATACTATTTCTCCCATCTGGTATCCCATTTCTTCTCTTCTCACACGAAACCGAGCCTAAAGATTGCGGTGGCAATAGCTTTTCCTACAAACTTAACCCACTTCGATAAGCCCACAGGTGCAGCTAAGAACTAGATCACGTGATCTCATATGAGCCACAATCGTCACCAAGTAATTTCTGTCGATTAACCGTGAATGGACACGAGTGTGCGATGCAAACGCTGAGGTTGAAGAACACGATTGAATCAGGCGGCCCGAGAACGCTTTCTAGTGTGAAGAGGAATAGGGGAAAGCAGTGGCACCGATGGAAAATGCTTTCTTGACTATCTGGTTCCAATTGAAATTACAAAATTATCCCACAGGAATTAGTCTACAACTAACAGTCCGGTAGTGTAGATCATCAGCTGTTAGAGAAAGCAGTCTGGCCTAGATCTACGACCAAGCGCGTGATGCAACTGTAAGACCAACTATGAGGGTGCTTTGAGCGCTCGAGGAACACCAGGAAATAGCTACCAACAGTCAGGAGATGCGAAGGACCTGTAGTAACCCAACTCAGCCCTTGCCTCTCGCGGCTGTTAGCAAGTACGCAGTCGGGTTTGGCCAATCACATCCCTAAGGCTGACTCACACAGGACCTCACTGTGATGACTGCCTCGCTCTCACAGTTTGGACGCCGGCCTCGCAAGTGGTCGTGCTTTTGTCTGACTTTGAACTTCCTCCAACCTATTCTCCACCAACTCTTTGCAGAATATACTATTTCGTCCACTTGGCGTCCTACTTCTTTTCTTTTCACACCGAATAGGGCCTGAGGATCGCAGCGGCAAGGGTATTCCTTACTAACTTAACCCACTGCGATGACCATACCAGGTAGAATGCGTCGGTTCTCGTCCGATCACCGAAGTTAAGCTACGTTGGGCGCGGTTAGTACTCGTATGGGTGACCAACTGGGAATACCAGGTGTTGCTGACATATTCTCAGGAAACGGAGGTGGGAGTGGCGAGTGAGTTGGCAGATTCTCCGCGAGTATGCTTTAACTCCTGTTATTCGTTCGAGGTAGTTCGCTGCGTTGCTTCTGCTTGTCGTAGCCTTCGTGCAGCTTGCCCAACTTGCCTCAGCATCTGCTTCGGTTTGCTTCAGCGTTTGCTGCGGCTGTTGGAGCACGCAGTGCCCATCGTCGAAATCGACGGGGAATTGTTTAACCACTGTGATAGACCCAAACGTTGTTTCTTCGTTTTAACTGGGCGAGGGGGGCATGTAAATGGACCACTTATAAAAAAACAAGTAGAAAGACTTACCTGAAATCATGGGTCATTTGGAATTTTGGGAGGAAAGGGGACACAATACAAGATTCAAAAACAATTCAACTTCAAAGGAGGAGGGGGGGGTGGTTGGTATGGTACTATAATCGTCAGATATCAAAACCAGCTGACACTTCGACCATCGATTCCGATGATGTCCACCATCTTTCCCACAGCATGGTGAGTACAGGAGAGAGAGAGCGACTTGCATAGAAATTAGTCGAAGGTAATTGTAGATTTGCCTACCACACTCTCTTCCCCATCCAGAGGGGCCAGTGTCATGCCAGAACCAAGAAGACTGAAGACAAGATCAGACGCAATAGCTGACAGAGCTGAGCAGCCCGATAACACACGTCAAACACTCCTGATCCGCGTAAAATTGATCCGAATTTCTCAAAGAAAATAAAGGTGAGGACTCGAATCTCAACTCAGTTAGGGTGCCGTAGGGCCACATTGACAAGGAGCCACTGCCGCCTGACTATGCCCCGGGAGGCAGATCGATTTATTTTAATAACTGATAACGCCCCAAGAACTGCTTAGGGATTTCCTATCAGATGACGTTTTTACTACTGGTTAAATAGGACTGCTTTGTCATGACACCCGAATAGTCCTCTGAAGCAAACACGTGTGAAACTGTTCGGTTTAAAAAGAAACACCCACCCACACATGCACTGCGTCTTGTTCAAACATGTTCGGAAGCTGCTAGGCGTTGGTGAAAGCTGCGGGCCTCAAAATTTAAAACAGCCTGCCCACTGTGGGCGTGGTTTTTGCATGTGGCTAGAATTAAGATTATTGAAAAGGTGGCATTGTGGGCTGGCTGAAATATCCTAAGATTATGTCGCTCAACAATCAATACCACACCAGTCACTAAGTAATTCTTGCTGCTCAAAAACATATTTTAAAAGTTCGGTTGACATTTCACGAGGTAGGAAATCAACTGCCAATTTAGCACTTCTAATAGGGTTAGAATTGATTATATCATGGTTAATATTAAGCGGTTTCACACACCCCAGAAGAAAAAGTAAAATCCATTCTTAGGGTGTCGTCTTATCCGGTTACTTTGCATTTAAACTTACAATCCTCTACAGACATTGCCAAGGCGTGGGGGTTCGGCTGTCGTGGGGGACAATATGACACGCCTCCCAACAGCTTCGGCAATAAAACACCATGGTCAGTGGTTCTGAGGTTTACTTCAAGTGAAGAACGTTGCTCACTTTCAAAGCAATGATTCAAACATTCAGAAGACCAGCTGGCAAGCCGACGTATGCTTTTCATAAATTCTCATCAGGCCAGTGCATTCATAGGGGAACCGGACGCTAGTTAAAACATGCTGTCCATAACGTTTTTCTTGTCTTACAAGTGAGTCGTATGCATAGGTGGACATAAGAGACAGTTGGTTAAGCGGTAGGGAGGGCTTGGTGGAGCCGTTCCAGGAAGGAAGGGGTAAGGAAAGAGTGCGGTGAGTGCATGCAGTTAAGCGACATTGACCATGCCAGGCACGGAGATCGCAGGAGCATCTTTGTGCGTACAAGCCCAACGGCTTCAACTTGATGACAGTCGTTTCGGCAAAGGTAGTTTAAGTAGTGCATCTACTATGCCCCTAGTCTTAGCATTTCGCTGCTTCTGTTGTTGCTATTAGACGCTGACCCAAGGATTTGAGGTATTTTAGTGGGACATTGTAAATCACCTAGATGGCTTCGTTGAGGTCCACATGATGCCCGGAATCAACAATATGCGCGAGAATAACGCCGTTTATGCTTCTATCGCAAGGGATTAAGTAAGTTAAACCCCAGCAACTGCAATCTTCAGGCCATGGTTCCTTAGTAGAGAAGAAGTCAGTGGAGGCCAGAATATTAGGAATAGTTTATTGTGTACACAGAGGAATGGAGAATAGAAGGAAAGAGTTTTAACCTCGGAGAGCACGACCGTCCGTAGGAGCGGCGTTATTCGAAGTGCGGGAATAGGTACAAGGGCCCAGAGCGAGCATTGGGTGAGTTAGCTTCAGGCTGCTGATTGGCCTGACCAGTGTGGGGTGTTTGCGTGCGCCCCAGCTGCCCGAGGGCAAAGGTTACACCTCGCATGCTGACATAGGACATCGCGCTGGGTCGAGCGACTGGGTGGCCAAGGTTGTGCCGCGAGCCCACGTCTGTGGCATTTCGCGTTTGGAGGAGGTGGGCTGCAGTACACCTACGCTTCTGCTTTCATATTTTCTCAACCATGCCGGGGGATGGTCTCTTATTCTTTTGGAAAGGCACCGACTTGTGCGACCAGCTAAATCTGTTCTACGGTAGCAAGTAAATGAGTAGATGCACAGGGGGGGGGTTTGAGCTTCTACCCACTTCTTACCTACTTTTCTAATTGTTAGTGCCAAAAAAATAACTAGGTTGCGTTTCTGTTCGAGGGATGCAAAATTGCCAAGGCTCATATATTGTCCAGACCAGACATTCTTCCAACAAACGCTCCTTCGAACGCTAACTTCAGGTCTTCAGCTTAGAAGGACATCTAAGAAAAGAAGCGAGCTTGCGGTTTCCACCTCCAGCGTAAACCCGGTCAATGGATGTGCTTAGTTTATAACAAGCTCCGCGTCTTGCATGGCCAATGGCCGCTTAGCTGCATATACTCCTTCGCACCCTCTCTCTCCTCCCCCCAACTCACTTCCCTGGTGCGGCTTCACCTAAGCCTTACTGCCGTCTAACCGACTCCCATTTCTTACTCCCCCCGCCTCCCTCACATTCACTAACCCAATTCGTAAGAGAGGAAGATTATTGCTCACATGTTTCAACTTGTACTCCGGCCCCATTTAAAGGTACTGGCCTGACGAGAATTGAGCTAGACCTACGCATGTTCGCCAGCTTGTTGTGGCATACGATGTGGTCCGGCCAGATAATAGGCGATCTAACGTATCCCAACATGTATAAGCTAGTGGAATAGGATAAGGCGTGAAAGGCCATAGTGTCAGGGAGAATTTACTAAGGTAGGAACAAGCGTAGTATGTAAGCAATGGGAGAAGTGACTTCCAGACCAGTGCAGTCCAGAGTCGCATTGGGGCAAGTCGATCACCGGGTCTGGAGGTCTGCAACCGAACAGTGAGTCGTCGGCTCTGGAAGTGACTGATCGTAAACACCTCACCCGCATCTCGAGCACTGGTCTCGCCTTGAGAATTGATTGGCTAGTGAGGCTAGACCGCCTTGAGAAAGCCAGACAGGAGTGACCTTGAACGAAGGCCTTGACTATGGTGTCTTGCGGATGCGTGGTGGTCACGCCAAACATGACCTAGTCCGCACGGCGGCCAAGGAAAGCATGACTAAGAACGGGGGTCGCTGCATTGTCTTCAAATTGTACTCGGTCACGAAAATAAATAAAATTACTGTAAGAAAAAATCCGCGAATACTTAACCTTTAATAGGCACAGTTGACTGCACTCTGTCTGGGAACCATCTCTGTTAGACCAGGCATCTAACCCACTCCGCGAGTATTCGAGCTTTAGCTGGAAAACCAGTTTTTAAACCGGATACAGATAAACTCATAAACTTATCTTACGAGTACAGTTCGTACATCGACCGGCGCTTATGAAATCTACAGAGTCTTCTTCCCCAAGACTCCGCCCTCTATAAATTGACCTTTCTTCTGACGTGCAAGTCCCAGTAAGAGATCATCATCTTGCTGATTGACAGTTCATGCCTTAAGCCAAAGCCAAATCGGCGCATCTTTACACAAAAAGCGGTGGTGGCTATGGTAAGAACGTGATGCAATGTATTCAAATAAAAATAACATGATGATTCAGTTATTATGCACTTGTATCCGCTTTTTGCGGCATCTATCGTGTCTGCCTGTACAATCCCTATTTGATCAGTTTTCCCGGATTGGGGATCTGGGTTAACAAAGGCTCATCTACCCAAATTCTTTACTGTTTTATATTCGCGCAAATTCTCATTGAAAAATTAAAGGATGATTTGGCGTGCATATGTTTGCTTTCACTAGATTCCTATCAGGCTATTACAGTTATATCGTTATGTAATTAAGTAAAATGTTCGGGGTAGTAGAATATATCGTGCGGTCTTCAGAGTGGGGGAGGAAGGATGGCAAGTAATTTTGTACCGCTAAACTCGAAATGCAATTTGATGCACTGTTTAATGCACGAATGAAAAGGATCTGCTTGAACAATAGCATTGAAGAAGAGCGTAACATTTTGGAAAGCATTTATCGGTAGAATGGACATCTAATTCGATTTATTACCATGAGCATGACGGAAATACCACCAAAGCCCCCGGTGATTAAAGCAGAAAGGAAACGGCTTATATAAAATTATCAATAACACTCTGACCTTTTATGCCTTATCTTTTCTACTAATTTGTAACCATTGGGATACGGTTATCTTCTTTTATCTGACCGGAATACATCTTATCTCAGAACCGGAAGCCGCCAATTCAGTCTTCCGCAGCTAATTACCCTTATGGGCAGCCAACACTCTCTGGTGCTGATCAGCCTGCTAACCGCAAACTTTTCCCCACCCTGATAAATCTAGTCTTTTTTACTAACCCGAAGATTTGACTTCGTTAAATAACAATATAAATATAAAGGCCTGACGAATATTTAGTGAAAGCCAACGTTTGCAAGCCAAATTATCGTTTGAAATCCTTTGCATAAATCGTCAATTTAAGTCTTTGATCTTTTTTGAAATCGAGATAATTGCACCAGTTACTTGGTATACCCAAAAGCTCTTCGATTAACTACTACCCGATAAAATGGAGTTAAATTTATATATTACAGATTACCGGAAACTATTACCCCATCAGGTTTGTGTTCAAACATTATTGCTACTTAATTTGTTTTAACTAACAAAAGAAAGTGATCTAAATAAAAGCGAACGTACGACCGCGGAGGCAATACGTTTATTCGTCTAACATTTCGAGATCCGTCGCGGATTCGTCATCAGACACATAGTCAGCTAGCAATAGCAGATACAGGTAGCGTATGCACAGGAGCTTGAAGTATTTATAGGATGCAGTCATTACTGCAAACATGCGGCGACAATTAACGCTAATTGCCTTCTTGCGTGTTGATAGTTTGTTGAACAGCATGCGGGCTCTGACCTGCTGAACTTTCATCACGCATGGTGGACCCAAGCGCGATGATTGCTCGGCTATCTGGCCCTCCGGTGTTGGCGTAGGATGACGCGGTGGCCTGTCCGCTCCGAATATGGATTGGGCAAATCGGTGCACTTGTTCATAGATTGGGGGCCCGTGAATTATGACTCAAGTAATGACAATCGGGTGAGCCGAGAGTAACTTGAGTCATGGTTTACGGGCCCCCAATTCATAAACAAATGCAACGATTTGCCCAATTCATATTCAGTGCTGAGATTCAATTTGGCCAAAGCAAGTCGTCACTTGCTGCTCAACACGCAAGAAGGCAATTAGCGTTAATTGTCGCCGTATGTTTGCAGTAATGACTGTATCCTATAAATACTGCAAACTCCTTTGCCTACACTACCCGTATCTGCTACCACTATCTGACTATGTCTCTGATGATGAATCCACGACAGATCTCGAAACGTTAGGCGAATAAAGGTAATGTCTCAGCGATCGAGTCGTCTTCCTCTCCATGTGGTGTTATTATGATAAGTATTCAGGTAGCCTTCAAGCACTCCCGCGCAGATGAAATCCAAACAGCCCATCTGTCGAAAAGAGTGAGATTCAACTACAGAAGGTTGCCCAAGTCAGAAGTCAGTAAGACCAATTAGATAGGACAGTGTACTGTAGAAAAAGGAGCTAACAAAGGGTTCTGCAGAAACAAGCTGCTTGCAGTAAATGAGCCAGTTGACGTTGTAATACAGCTGAACTGAATTGGCACAACTGTTTTTTTCCTGTGTT
>JAYGXS010000001.1:82950931-82966341 GCA_036362985.1 Ligula intestinalis | reverse complement strand
GCTCGGAGATTATACTGAAGACGCACGAAGAAACTCCTGCTTCAACATCAGAACATACCCTACGAGTAGAGGGCGCTAAAACGTGTCTCTGCTGTGTGCCAGCAGCTTTCAGGATCTGGGGGCGCCCTCCAGCCAATCAGGAGAAGGTGCACAGATATCGAGGCAAAAGGCAAGCCATCAAGACGACCTTGAGGCATCACGCGACCGCCACGCCTGCATGGTTTGCGGGCAAAGGCATGCTTAGTCACATGGGGCGCTCCAGGGAATTGGTCGTGACCGCGCAGATGGCGGCGCCCAGCTTAACAGGGAAGGAAATGTGTCAACGCAGAGGATGATCTCCGGACCGTCACACATCCACTTTCTTTGAAAATGTGATGTGGCCGTGGGTGAGACGCGAGGACAAGCTGTTTATCGCCGTCAGCTACTGAGACCAATCCCCGCACCAGATGACTGACCTCGTCGGGCAGTGTTTAGTGACCCAACTCCGCGCGTACTGCTCAACCTCTCGCTCCTCGCGGCTGGTAGCCCGTACGCACCAGTGTCTGCCAACCCGAAATCGATCAGGCCAATCATACCCTTGAGGCTGACTTACGCATGACCTCGCTGGAGGCGCTTGTGACGACTCCCGTGCTTTGTCACTTCGGACACTGGCTCGTGCGTCTACGGACAAACGCTCGCCCAGCTGCCAGCTTTCTCAAACCTATTCTCCGCTAGCTCTGTACAGCATACACGTTTCCTCCCATCTGGCATCCCATTTCTTCGCTTCTCACAGGAAACCGGGTCTGAAGATCACAGATACCCTATTAACTTATGCCACTGCAATCAGTGAACTAGTTCTCGGGAGGGGGACAAGTGTGTAGTCGACAGTACTCAGCCCGCCTTACTCACTCTAAGCAACCTGATGTGCTTGCACATATAACAGTGTGATAAACATCTTGGCCAGGAAGTCTGCCAACTGACAGAATACCTGTACACACCTCTTAGGACGGAGAGTCGGGCTACAGCATATCGTTTTGTATGTGAACTCTGTGTTACTCCCACTCAACTGGAATATGAGCCACCCCTTTTGTTTTTTTTTCGTGCATGAAATCCTGATCCATTGTGCCCTGACCCGGCGTTTGTGGCAGCGTAATCCTGCCATTTGTCTCTGACAACCACTGCGTCCAATCCGATCTTCTTGACTGTGCTTTGGCATGGGGTTCAGATGAGTGAAAGAGGAGAAAGTGCGCCAGATGCCGCGTAGGCTACTAACACTATACACTAACCCAAGCACACGTAATCGTCTCTGCGTCCAGCTTGCTGTAGAGCGCATACTGGACCCCTTCAGTAAGGACGGCCGAATCTTCGCGTCACTGTCATTAAAGACTTACTCACTTAGGTGTAACTCGTAGCTTAAATGAACGCGGTTAGTTAATATAATCAGGCAGTTACTGGATGATCTATGACAGTTAGATGGTGCAATATACCATCGTGTTCAGGGTTCAGAGGCAAATTATAAGTAACTGTTTGTGCCATAAGGTAGAGTTTCAAACCATCTATTCCCACGGGTGTCACGCTCCAATGACATGAGGCATGGACGTGGAGCTAGTGTCATTAATGTCTAACTGACCTGCCTACGGTTGCCACACACGACCTAATCCCCAATTCTCCACGAACTGGGCACAAAAACGTGGGCAGGCACTTAGATCATGGGGTTTCTTTGTTTTTTTGTTAAAATAAACTGTAAGCTGAACGCAGACTGACTTTACTGTAGAAGAATCGGCAGAGATTGTCTATTCCACGACGAATGCTACATTCGTTTTTGGTTTTCCATAAACCGATCAGTTTGTGCCTTTAGGTTCAATGAGAGTTTTCGTAAACAGTCAAATAATGTCCAATAACATATGCAGAGGCAAGAAATAGAGGGACAACACTTGTGGTTTATTAGTACTACTGTTTACTTTCAATAACTGGCCATTGAATGAATCATCATGCGAAAATTTACATACCACTGACTGTTTGTTGGTAACTTGTGTAACTCGCATGATTATTCCGTTGATGCTGATAGCATTCGGCTCAAATACTGAGTCTGGACCGCTTCTGCCACGACGCCTTCGAACTCGCATCCTAAGAAAATATAAGAGCTAAGCATTGAAAATTTTAGTAAATTCCAGAAAGCATAGGTAATGCTAGCGGACCCAGTGATGAGTGGAACCCCTTGCAGCTGTGGCAGGCCGCGGAAAAATATCTGCGAAGCAGGTATCTGGGCTCTTACCTAGATACCGTTTTGGTAGTACGATGAATCATTCAACGTAGGTTTCTCTATTCAGTTGCAGCTATATATAGTAAAAATGTTGGTTTCGCACTCGACTTGAGCCGTCGCTACCTAAATATATTCGGAATCGTAATTTCGATAGTATGATATGCCAACAAGCTTCAATGTATACTTCACCTTGGCCTTTTCATCCAAATATTTGCTCTTGCGAGTCTACATAACTATCGCATAGACTGTTCGATAGAGCACCGTCACCAACAAAGACAAGGGAGACTGGAATGGCCGCTTTCGGCTCAGTACCCATCATCGGCCATCCATACCAAAACGCAGGTCTGGAAACCCCGACGGTTCGACTCCGTGACCTGTTAGTTAGAAGTCAAATGCTCAGACCATTGGACCGCGGCTCCATCGTCCTTTTGGTTGCGATCGGGATGTAGTAGCAATGGTAGAGGAGCACTCACCGACTATTCGATTCCCGAATTTGTGTCCGTCTTGCAAGAAGGATATTGTGACCATTTACTGTCCTATTAACCGGAATGGATGCCTAACAGGTCAAGGGAGATCATCAGCCAATCACACCCAAAGCCCTTCGGAAGATGCACGTTTAACGCTCGCCGAAGGAACCTAGTCCAAGGAGGTAAATTCAGTGATGTGAAGCCACTGCACATCTAAAGTTATTCCAAGAGACAGCGATCATGAACTCATCCCTTTTGACCCAAAACAGCAGGTGCATAGAACTGCTGGTACCTTCCTGCTTGTGTTTATTAGGATGATACAAGAACATAAGTTGACCATGCGATGGTGTGACGGATTATCATAAGTGGCTGCCCACGCCTACGAAATGCGTCACGAGTTTAATTTCGCAGCCACTAAGATTATCGCCCCGGGCCAGAAGCACGATAAGTCGCACATCAATTGAAGCCTGGGCTTCCAAAAAAACTCAGTCAATCGCTACATCGATCTGGCTCTGGCATACAGAGCCCCGCGCAGTCACCACCAGACTGACGTTACTGAAGCCTTATTAGCTCCTACTCCTTATAACTACTGCTTGTTATGTTGCCGATTTTATCTCTGACGATGGACTCCTATGAAGGTTGTAAAACTCAAACACATAATGAAAGAAATTTTTCGCATTCCAGGTATTTCTATTTGTACATAAAGAAATGCGTCCGGTGGCTGAACAGCCTTCCTCTTCCCTATTTATGCATGCACCTAAAATGGCAACATTTGCCTTTGGGATGATAAGATTCCAACTAGATGAAAATAAAACGTCTACTTTTTGATGTGAGTAGAAAGTTATTCGCACATTTCAAAACATGCACAGAGTGTTAATTGGATGGACATTGCACCGAAGGGTCAACAACCTTACTATCATCCACAGGGGGCTACTTTAGCTTCAACTCATAATGGAAAGATCGCAATGAGAACAGTATTTACGAACTCAGTTAGCCGTGTTAGGATATAAAAAAGGCGTCAACAAGACCTGATGACGTAAAAAGCGGAGTAAGATATTGGTAGTCAAGACCTGTCTGAAAAGATTTGGACCTGAAAAAAGACCGCATGTTAATGTTTGATCAAGGAAAACATCTTTGTCTTTAGCGTCCTCTGGTCCTATCTGACATCACCTTCACGATAAGTACATGTGGGTTCATACTGTTCTCCTTTAATGACCGGGTTAGGGACATCAATTGTATCGGACGTACCGGAAACATCGCCATATACTTACTATGCTAGAAAGCGTCTATACAAGAAATCGGAGCGGGTCATCTGCTTGCATTCTACAGCCCTATGGACCCCAGTCCAGCGCATCATCACCTTTATCTTATTCGAACTAGGTAACGCATTAACTGTCTGAAAGGACTAAGGTTAGTTGATGTGACTGAGCCCAGCAGCCTTTCTATGTGCCATGTCACGTCCTTGGTCGATCTGTCTCACGCCTGTAATATCATATTCAACCGCTGTCACTCCAACCTCCATAGGAGAACCATACATGAGTCAAGTGAAACAAGTTGTTAACTTCACAGTCATCACCGCTTCAGAAGGGAACGTTTTTTCTGATTACTTTTCTAGCTACGGTGTATTATACCTTCAGACATGCTGCGCCAGGTTTCGTCCAACAGTCTAAGTTGCAGCACTGTGAACAAGGTATTCATTGCAACAATCCTGTGCATTTTCAGCTACGTGAGAAACTGATTGTCACTTGGCCTCCATAAGGGGGCTGTAGATAGGGAAAGACCTAAGTAGCCCTCAAAGGCTTTGGACCTATTTCATAACTGATTGTGATTTCGAATGAGATGGTGCTGTTTCCGACAGCCATCATTATGAGGTCTGGCGTCGTTGTTCGTGTTTGGTTGTGCCAAAGTCACTCAAGTGTTTCCAGGCGCGCCGACCTTACTGCAGTCTAACCCGCGCACAAGCCTGCATTTAAACGGTCTCAACCGTTCATGCCCGCTTTAGCACTCCGGCCCTCAGTAAATGCAACACTGTCGCTGTCAAAGCCCCCCCTGCTGCCTAGCATTTGTTGGCGCCCGGCAGGTTTTTAGGACAATTAGAAAACGCTGCTTAATCCACTTCTTCCACATCAATTTCCTCTTAGAGACGCCCTTTTTGTGCCTAAACCCGTAAACTCGTAATCTTCTTGAAAGTACGTTCAGCGATAATAGGTTACGTGCAGTGAGTCGCACCACGACCAGTAATCTAGTCAGATGGAGAAGACCAGGACGGTCCTTTTACGGCTTACTAACTATCATCAGTTAGACCACCACAAGCATCGGTTTTTGCCATTCCATTCCTGATCCCCCAATGCATCTTTATGTGAGTATAATACACATCATATATCTATTTTGTTAATATACATAGGATATTCATAAGCATTAACACAGCCATACAGGACACATAACGGCAGGAAGGACTTAGATGGATCCCCTAAAACAGGACATGGAAATAGGTACTTTCTGCTCAAATCCTAAAGGTAGCCCTGAGCCTTATTCCAGAAATGTTATACATACCCTTGTCCTAACTCTTACGACAGTTCGACCATCGGTTTCGATTATGTCCATCGTATACTCCAAACAGGGTGGTGCAGGGACGATGACTTGCACATGAATTAGTTTAAAATGATAGTAGACTCGCGCGGCATCTACCACACACTCTCTTCCCTCCCTACCTGTACCCGATTTCAAGACAGAGTCAAGAAGACTGTGGCTGATGAGGCCGAATCCGCCCCTGTGCGTGTCACTATTGCTCCCCCACGTTCGCCAATGGTTATGAGAGCGAAACCCGACTAAGGGCCGCCAGACTCTTATCTGGTTCCCGTGTTGGTCCAGAACACCTACTACGCGGCTCGTTTAGGGGTCACATCTAACGCGAACAATAGCCTCCACATAAACCTAAACAGTAACCCAAATCTTAACCCCAACCCAACCCTAAAATTAGCACTTATCCCAGTCCTACTCCTAAACCTAACTCTAACTTACTTTAACGCAAGTCTGTACTTCAACCCTACTCTCAACTCTTAATTGGCCCCTATTCATGCCTATATACTTAAGCCTAGTTGCCTGGAATTTGGAGCAAAAAAAATTACTGCTGACAGTTTCTGTTGTCAAGTCCTGTTCAAGGGACTCTTGCCCATATAACACGTAGAAAACCCAAAGCAAAACGCGGGAAGTAACAATCTTAAATCATGACGGACCAACTAGTTATGACACTGCATAAAAGTAGAATCCCCTTTTAGTACTAGTTTCTCTCTTTGGAGCCAAAGTTAAGTTTGTCCAATCGGTAGGAAGTTCTCTCATCGACCGAGGGACCGACGTGCTCGGAAGTGAATACAACTCTACGAACAAGAGCCAGGTTTGCAGGTTTTTGGTCTGTAGATTTATGACCGACTGCGTGGGCTCTAATTTGCACTAAAACAGCAGAAAAGTAGTCTCCGTATTTCGTCCCACACTGATGCGATATCGATAAATGTCCTCCCCACAGCGCTAGAGGCTAAGCGTTAAATTTCAGGTCTCTCCCGCGGGCCCACGTGACATAAGCCAACGTAATCGTCTTTAAATCTCAGGTCTCCCACGTGACAATGGTAGATATGTAAGGGTAGTCACTCCAGTCCCCTTTAGCTTATTTTCGACAAACCAGACTTTTTTATCGAAAAAAAGATACTCGTCAGATACTCTTCAGAGCCTCCAATGATGCCGAAATAGAGCCCTCGTGGGGACGCACGCACGCGCGAGCGCTGAGCTGTCCGCCGAATGTACGAGTGCAGCACAGCGCGACGAATGAACATAACTGGTCGTGCGAAACGTGTGCAAACGTTAAGTTTGTTCATGGTCCACTTCTTTTGCCCGCCTGGTGTGTACACGGCCTGGAGCTCACCCCAACTTCGATACTCTTCCACCGAACTAACTGACAGTGTGCAGGGGCGGGGATAAGCGGAGGCATCGAACGAGTTTGTGAAATTCGGCCGCGCCCGTACTATCGCTGCACTCTCCCCCCCCCCCTTCCCCATAAAACACTCTCTCAAAGGCGCTGAGGGGCGAGCGAGCGAGCAGGCAGAGGGGGGAGGGGGTGGGGCAATCGAACCAACGCGAGGGTGGGGGGGGGGAGGAGGGGGGCTCGTAGGTGGCGGACGCGGGTTTGTCATTTGTCGTAGTAACAAAGCCGCTAGCTAGGGTTAAAATGGGCTCGAATGAAATGGTAACGCATTGGGGCCTTTTTCCTGCTATTTCTAGTCAGCGTACTACGTGGGAAAGATGCGCGTACGTGTTCTGGATCGGTAGGTGTCAAAGAACTCGTGCAGTCACTCTCACACACTTTGGACTTGCTAGTCTGTAACATGTATCGTTTCATGAGGACAGTCAGCTGCCTCTTCTTGGGGCTAAAAGAGGTGGATGCATCATGACCGTCGTACTGATGCGTACAGGCGAAATAATTACACATGTACTGTACTCACGAATTCCTCCATCAGTTGAGCGTAGTTCTCAGTTATCTTGAAGAGGCAATCAGGCCCAGTTAAGGCTCATTTCATGACCACTATCAGGTGTTGGTTGTCTTTCATCAGAACATGACTTCAGCAAAAACCATGTCACATTGAAGCACATCTTTCGTGTCATTCTTTGGTGGACAAATAGTAACCAGCAGTGTACATTTGTGCTTCGAACGACAACGGTTCCGCAACAGTCGTTTATTTTCATAAGGCGGAAGGGTCCCCCGGAATAGACGGGTCTCATGTTTAAGGTTCCGCATGGTTCGGTCGGCTAATCATAATCCAAGCCATAAATATTCGCATTTGTACATTAAGCGTTTTGACAGTGGCTAGCCGAAGAAACTCGATTATACAACACCTCCGTGTTAGAAAGTCATTCCACTTGATCGGATCATCGCCCTTGAACCGTGAGCTTTGCAAATCTGAGATAATTACTTTAATCGGAGTGGTCCTTTCAGTCGAGTTGCAGGTTCGAGCCTAGGATGGGGCACCACTTGGGGTTTGGTATGACTGGCTGATGACGACTTATGAGTTGGAAATGAACATTATAGTCTCCCTAGTTTTTGCCGGCAATGATATTTACCCAGACTAATAGTCTCTGTGTGTCTGCTCGCGAGGCTCGACAATGAGTCCCAGGATAGAGCAGGACGAATGAGTTCCGTTTGCGATCAGTAAACATAAATCAACGAATTAACAAGCTGTTCCAGTGATTGACTAACCTTCTCCTTCGTTCACAGTTGTACGATTCAAATCCACCAAAAGAGTAATTAATTAAATGAGTCTGATAGCCATCTACTGGATTCTAGATTGCCTGGTGAGGAAATACTACCCGGGTAGTTAGCTTACTGTAACAGAATTAGTGAATTCTATACGTTGCAGTAAGCTGGGCGGGCCACTTAACCCAAATTTGATTAAATTAACGGCCCACGGTCACCCCCATATTTCAGGTGATTAGCACGTTAGCTCTTGGCATATGTTGATCAAACTGTAGCATATCGGCTGTACTTGTGTGCCGCACATACGCAGACGGACACTTTAACACCACGCTCGATATTGGACGGTCGGCAGAACTGTGGAGACACTGAATTTATGCCTGGACAAGGAATAGACGAGGCCGATTTTCTCCGTATGATTATGTTTACTAGCATATCGCTCTCTGAGAAGAAGATGACTCGATCGCTAGGACAATAGTCTTATTCATCTGACGTTTCGAGATCCGTCGTGGATTTATCATCAGAGACATAAGCAGAGAGCAGTAGCAAATACGGATGATCTTTCTTAAGTAGACCAAGAAATTAAAGGAGAGCAGTAAGCGGTAGGATGAACAGAGCATGAATCAACAAGGTACCAGACCAATGGTGGTTGAGGGGAACACACGGCAGTGGGAACCACCCTCCCTGTCCAGTAATGCAGGTGGACTTGCGGTAAAGGCCAAGGAAGGTGCCTAGTTTCATGTTCTAACTCCAGGCCAAACACTAGAACGCAAGACATGGGAATAAGAACCTCCTCCTTATTCGGGAAGGTAAGAGTTAGCCTTCAGGATAGAGGATGGGTTACTGCAAAGATTGGGATTAAGCCTGGTGTTGGGGTTAAGTTTCCGGTCAAAATTATGGTTAGATTTAGTTTCAGGCTTAGAATTATAATGAGAGAATAACTCCTTATCCCGTGGTATCGCATAATGTCGCTTGTATTACCGAGGGATATTTCAATTTCCGTTACATATCCCCCACCGCGTCCTTGATGCATTGGAGTCAGCTCAGGGTACGGTGGGCATTATTCGGGTTGTGATCCCATAGCAAATGTTGAACATGCGAGGCCCGATCCCACCTCCAGTCTTCTTGACTCTGTCTTGACAACGGGCACAAGTGGGTGAGGAAATAGAGAGTGAGAAAGATGCGTAGTAAGTCTACTACCATTCAAAACTAATTCACACGCAAGTCACCGTCCCTGTATCACTCTGCTGCGGAGCACATGATGAAGCTCGCCGAAGTCGACGGTCTAACTATCACTTAACTCCGAAACCCTAAACCTAGCTCCATCCCAACCTTACCTTGAACCTAACAGCATCTTTTACTCAAACCTCAACTCTAACCCAAATCTTCCTTGAATTTAGTGCAAGGCCACATCTATTAGGGGGGCTTACTTTGCCTGTGTTTTGCCCGATTGAGTAATAGAAGATTTGATCGAACATACAATCTAATGTAGAACGTGCCCATGAGACATGAAGACAGAGGCTTTCCTGTCACGGTAGGCATTCTGCCCAGCCTCAGTAAGAGTTCGCAAAATGCTCGGACAGTCCATCACTGTATAAGCGAGGGAGAAAAAGTGGATGCGATCTCATCGAAGCTTAAAATATTTGGATAATAATTTTTAACAAATCAGGGTATCACAGGAGAGCAGTAAGAGGCCAGAAGGTCAGTGCTTAAATGAACGAAACTCCAGATTTACGGTGGTTAAGTAGCAGAAAACGGATTAAAAGCTGGACCCAATCTTGTATTTAGTACTCCTACTGAAAAACGATAAAAAGTGCACAGATCAGGAAAGATTAGGCAGTAGGTTTTGCTAAGACATCACTAGATAATTTGAAAGAATTTCAGGCGATGCCAGGGTGGTCAACTGACGTGGGCTAAAATCGCTTTGTTGTAGGTGATCTAAAGGACTAGTTTATGAGGTAGGAAGTGGTGGAGGGTGGGAACTAAGATATAAAAGTAGGAACAACTACCGGTTGTGAAATAAACAGCAGGTTAAATGCAGTGGCGGTGCCCGAAACAAGTACTGAATGCCTATTGGATAAGCTGCAGATGAATAAGACGTATGAAATACAATCATGTCCTTTGACAATTAATTTTTATGCAATGTTTCTTAAACAGTAACTGCCTGTGCAATTTACTATTCGACTCTCTTCAATGAAGAGCAGAAATAGAAGCAAGAACTAACTACACAAAATCCGTTTGAAAAAGTAATCTGATGGGACTATGGGTAAGACATACGAATATGACCCCCTCTCCCTTTATTGCGCTAAATTCCAGATAAATTGGAGCTACGGTTTATTTAAGGTTAAGAGTAAGGGTAAAAGTGAATGTTGGTCTTAGAGTTAGAACACAAGAACCGTTATTTTAGTTTTTTTTAAATTTCCTTAGAAATTAATTTTTGAAGTCGGTATAGATCGGCATACTTCAGGGTCTATATGCATTGCAATGTTTCGTGTTATTTAGCGCAGAGCCTTCTTCATTATCTGATAGTTAAAATTCTCGTGTCTCAGCAGTTTATTTTTGGTATTTATGCCGGAAAAAAACCCATATTTGGTTTTTTGACGATGGGATGGTCACTACACCCACGCAAGTTGCAGTCCTGCGGCCACTCCCTGGCACACCCGGCAGATGTCTCCATTCCCGACGATAAAACTGGCGTGGTACACTGTTGACCGGCAAATTTATCGTACGGGAGTCCCCCATGAAATTATTTAGGCACAAGTCATGCTATTCACTTCAAATGTTTTCCCAATAAATCTCCAGTCGATCACCGAGGCTCTCCTCCGGCGAAATGAAACCACATTTATAGGCGAAAATTTGCAAGGTCCAGATATAATATTGCTATCAGCATCTCCGGAAGAGGAAGAAGGGGTTATTTCTGAGATCGAGTTATATTTAAGCTGGCGTTTCGAAAAACATTCTCGCATCCATCGTCAGAGCGTAGTGTCTGTTTATCTCGCGCCGGCAGCCGCGAGCGAAGACAATGAAAGCGCTCAGAAGGCACATGAACGACGTGATGCATCGCACGGAGGCCCCGCGAGGGCGAGAACAATTCAAACAACCACCAGCAGTCTATCGGTACACTCGATTGACGTGCGAGCATCAGGCAGAGTTGTAACACGCGCCTAGCGGTCTGACACCCTCACTTGACGCCAACAAGAGAACAGACACTACGCTCGGACGATAGAAGCGAGAATGTTTTCGAAAAGTCAGCTTAAATACAACTTAGTCTCACAAATTGTCCATTCTTCCTCTTCCGCGGATGATAAAAGAAACGAAATTTATTCTTTATCTCTCCGAAGGGCTTACAATCTGCGCAATCCTCCATTTCGAAAAGCAATAATTTCATTTCAGCACGCTATTTTTGGTCCGTATTCTTTTCCTAATTCTGAGAAGTTTCTGTTGTTTGCTTTTCCACCTATAGTCCTGTTATTGATATTATTTTGTGACTCAGTGAGGGGTTTTCGTTGCAGAGGCCACTTGCACGCTCAGAGACTACAGTGTTACAAACATCCAGCTCGACGACATTTAGTAGCCTGACATAAGTGGCTGTCTGTCGAACACTCTCTACCGGGATTAGCTGAAATACCGGGGAGGGGGGAGGGGGGCGGTTATGAGGTGTTGGGGCCAACAAAATCTGCGCAAAAAACCGCCGGCTGAAAGCCACCGAAGGTAACTCGACCAAGACCTCCGCCAACAATGTAACAACCTGAAGTCTGACGCAGAAAACACAGATGCGTGCGGTGACTTCTGAGCGTCGGAAGTGGTGGGGGGAAGGGGTGAAGGGAGACCGGGGGAGGAAATCTTTGGCGTTATCTACCTCCTGCAGGTACATAACTGCGGCGGCTTCCATGATCCACGGTTGGGCGCCTGTGAAGATTAATTTGGTTACTTTGGCCAGCGGAGGCGGCAGGGTCTCAGACTGAATTGTCCCCCTGCGATCTGAGTTGCTAAGACAACTCGCATACCATGCCTCTCCCTCCCTCTCTCCCCCACGGGAAGGCAACAAACACCGGCATCTTTTACGTCATGGAGGATGAGCACTGTATTCACGCAGAAGCCGTGCTGACGGTGGCCGAGGAGGAGATGGAGTGGGTTAGGGAGACCTGTGGATCATTTGGTTTCAGAAGCCAACTTTCGTCTTCGGCTCTCTTGTATCCCTTGCTAGGGTCTCGCTTAACTTAAGGAGCAGGGGTTTGATAAATATGAATGCATAGTTGGGTAAAATGGAGGTAAAAGCGAATAGGAGCAGAATAACAAACTACCCTTCCCAGATGTTTTCATCTTTATAGAGGATGATGGTCCAACAGGGCGCTCTTTTTTCCGCAAAACTACCTGGAAGAGGCAATTCATACGTTTTACCTGTTTTGTGGTAATACAATGAAAACAAAGTCTGGTCCATACTCTTTTTCAAAGAGCTAGAAGTATTTTCTAAAGTGAGATCCTAGATGCGGAAATTGTCCACATCAAAGCAGCCGTACTTTACCGTGGCTATGCTTTATCTAAAAGTACAGGAACTATTTGCGGTCAAAATTAACGGAATAGTCAGTTCCGAAAAAGCCCGTTTTTATATCCTTGCACTTTAAAAGTTATGATAATTCAAACACGATCAAGCAGCAGTTGAGATGCATCACAGAAAGGACGTACGACACAGCTGAGCTCATCTCCAGCAAACCTACTAAAAGCCTTCCAATATATCGGACAAAGGATGCCCGGCCGATGTTCATCACCAAATATTGTATGCATGCATTCACGTGCATTTGCGTATACAATAACATTGGGCGAATGTAAAGGCAGTTTAAAATTAGGGTTGCTGAGCATTTGCCTAAGTGACTTTTCAAACAAGAAAGTAAAGTATCACAGTCCTCGATTACTCAACATCTGATAGACAGTGGTCACTCTGCTGACCTCAGATACCGCTGGCAGAGATCAAGAGAGAAACCCAACGCAAAAAGGGACAAGTGAAGACTTTAACCAATCAGCAAGCGCCCTCCACCATTGTGTATATTTGTAGCGAACCAAGGATGTCAAGGTTGGCACACACCTGCAGGAGCGATTCACACATATGATTCTCCGGAAGTTACGCCGAACAGGGCTGTCAATCACCACAACACGCAATCAGCAAATAAAAAGATAGAAGGATAACGTGATAGTAAGAAATAATGTCTGTTGATATAAAAGGAATATTAAACAATAAAGAGTGGAAAGGATACTATACGGGGGACTACGAAGGGTCTTTACAAATGATCCATTTGGAGTTGGGGGTGATCACAGAATAGTAGTTAGATACCGGTGGAAGTGCAGCGCTGTGAGCCACTGCGGGTGAGGGCCATGGTGGTGCTGACGGTAGGAAGAGTGTGTTAGGGTGACAAGGAACGGGGGAAATAGTGCCAGCAGAGGGAGAGAGAAGGCAGACCGGTATCTTCACCAAAAGACGTTCACACTATCCTCAGCCGGATCCACGCCAAGAGTGACCTTGGTGCGTTCAAACACCCATGGTTCGGGTTGGGTCGTTGTCTATTCCCGATCGAAACCGGCAAGGCAACGAGCCCGTGGTGCAGTGGTTAGCACGTTGGAATCCTAACCAACGAGGTCTGGGGTTCGAGCCCCGGGAATCGCCACGCCTGAGGTTAGGTATGACTGGCTGATGACGGCTAATAAGCCAGAACCGGCCATTCCGGTCGCCCTTGTCTTCATCGGCAATGTTCATCTGCCTATAGTAATAGGAATATTCGAGAATAAGTTCCTTTGTTTTAGACCTTAATGGACCTAGTGGCTGCTTATGGCAGAAAATAAGATAGCCAAGAGTTCAATCAAAAAGCACTTGGTGAATACTGGCCGTACGGTAGACCCCATGAGCGCACTTACGGTCTTCCCTCGGGCGACCACTGGGCAGCGACTAGGCGTCTCCTTCGCTTTACAGACGCCACTGCAATCCGGATCAAAAAACTAGAACTCTGTAAGTGGCCGGATCACCTGATCAACCTTGCATTGCCGTGGTAAGGATTGATAAAGGACGGTACCCCTTTCCTGTTCTCTCACGCGCTCTCCCTTTCCCACATTACCGACTGCTGCTCTGTACTTTGCACTTTTAAATCAGATCGAATTAGACGCAAATCACACCAACCTTTTCCGGCAAAAAGGCTAGCTAGAGACTTTAAATTCCGATTAGTACATAAAGGTTCTGTTGAAATAAAAGGTGCCAAGACAATCTCTAACACAGTGAACCGTGGAATGGATCCGGCAAAGCAAAGGGAGACGAGAATGGCCACTTCTGGCTTGTTAGCCGTCATCAGCCAGTTATACTCAATCTCAGTGAACCATCTCATTACATGTGGACAAACATTCTGAAAGGCATTTTCAATTAAGAGGGAGTACTTAAGTGGTGGTTGTAGTATTAAGTACCATGCCTCCTTATATCAAAAGACTTGGGTATACCTCTTTATACCAATAAATTTCAGACGCACCAGGGTGTTGGCGTTTAAATACATGCGTTAAAAATGGCAACTTGATTCGCATACATTGGTTCAATTGTTTTTTTGGTGCCCCTATAAATTCTAATTTATTGTATAGAAGAAGTAAGCAAAAATATTATTTCTTGTACTCTTTTGATAGCAAATGATATATTTTTCGATTTTTATATTCAAAGAAAGTGTGCATTCAGGGTTTAAGAAGTTTTCCTTTCCCTGAATATCTTTGAGCCCCATCTATATTCGATCCTTAGGATACAAAGGAGGCTAATCAGCGAAATGCCAAGGGACTGATTTCCCAGAAAACTCTACTGAAACCCTGGATGATACTCGCAACTACCTCATACAGCAATCCAAAATCGGTAAAATGCAGTTTTGGGCTTTCAGTAGGTCAATGAGCTCTGTGCAGGCTAAACGATTACCACTGTGCTTTCACCGAGTACTGACTGTAGGTTAGCAGCTTGTGGAAATCGGAAGATTTTTCCGCCAATGAAGGCAGTTCAAATCTACGCTAAAATAGTTGAACTAACCTGTAAAACCCTGTCCCAGAAATTTGACTGAACACTAGCACCAACTTCTGATAGGTGAAAATTGTACCCGATGCACTATTAGTTTGTGAGGACAGAGAAGTGCTCAGATAACAGAATACGCAGGAGTACACCACTACCTAGACTTTTTAGTTTTGCCGCTAACCATTTCCCTATATAACAAAAATAAATCGGCAAAAAAACCGATGGATCATTTTACCTTTCAGCTTTTTGATTTAGGAAGGATCTATTTTCACCGACTGGCCGAAAACTTGTGCAATTGTTTGTTTAAATGGCCTGTTTCTAGGTGTTTCCGTCCCCTCTCTCTCCCTCTCTCATTTTAGTCTTCCTCCAGCCCCACCGCCGAAACTTTCTCTTCAATGGCGCGCTTTTCCTGCGCTTTGCTTGTCATACTGGACCGCCATT
>JAYGXS010000001.1:82914879-82950531 GCA_036362985.1 Ligula intestinalis | reverse complement strand
TGGGAATCCGAAAGTCAGGCAAATAACAATTCGTTTTCTTGCATTTACACCGCCTTTTTATCGATAGCCTTCTGGAACCCAATTTTTGCCTTGCACCTACTGCACTCTCTCCTCCCTTGTCCAAGTTGCTCCAATGGTAATGTCAAGGCAACCAGAAAAGGACGCGGATGCAGTGGTCTGCAACGCTAAGCGGTTCATCTACGCGGGCAACACACGGACTGCACTGCAATCCAAGTGCATCGGGGCAACAATAACGCCTGTTCTGAGTTCTCATAAGTAAGACGCATCTAGAAAGAGCCACCGGAGCTCGATTAGCAATCATCAAAACGATCGAGATACCTCATCAAGTGGCAACCTTCTGAACCATGATTCTTAGCACATTTATACTGAGCTATGTAGAGATGTCCTTGAAGACGGGTTTCTCAGCGTCGGTCTCAAATTATTTTCGCGACGGCCGGTCCGTGCCCGTCAGCAGACCGCCTTTCGACTTTCATTATAGCATCTCGGAATGAAGCATATTCAACGTATCTTTGGACGGCAAGCATCTATTCTTACCAGGCGTTGAAATATATTTACACAGAAAAAGGTAAAAACACTCGAACAGCTAGTGTTCTTCACCAAAGTCTCTTAGCTTCAAATTTATGCTTCTAAATGAGACTGTAGTGTTACCCGTTCGAAAATATGCATTCCGTGTTTCGAGTGCCATCTGACATCCACCATCGTCATCACAGATTCGAGTAAAATATTTTTTTTGACCTTACGTGCCATACAAAACTAACTGCCATAGGGCTGCTAGTTGAGCTCGAGAGTGAGCCCCAGGGTAGTACGGGATGTGTGAGTTCCATAACCGATGGGTGGGCACATATCTAACATAGTGTATATTCCCCATCTAAACCGGCAAGACAACGAGCCTGCGGCTGAATGGTTAGAGCGTTGGACTTCTAGTCAACAGGCTGCGGATGCGACCCTCGGGTGGTGCACCACTTATTGTTGCGTATGGCTAGCTGATGATGGTTAGTAAGACAGAAATTATCAGTGCATTTTCCGTGTCGCTAATGTTTCTCTGCAGATGTCTATATGTGTACATATCGAAGGGAGAACGCTCACCGGTTTATTTCTGGGACGTAATCATTCCATTGCCCTTTCTGGCTTACTCGAAATGATGGGGATCGTATGCTTATCAGGTTTTTGGAAATGCCTGTCCCGTCGCGCTCTGCAACTCAGGTGAGAGCCCTCATAGACTGCCTCATAACGACCACCTATGAGGACAACCGCATTATTCTTGGAAAGGTTGATTGTACGACAGCTAATAATCCAAAAGCCTTTCTGTTCCGACTATAGAAAAACTCCAAACAATTGAGGATTTTTAAAATATTACGAACGTTCCACTCCCTATCATACACAAACAGGTGTCATAAACAATAACTGACAGGCTTATTAAACGTATATGAACCTGAATGGGGGCGCCAAGATAATGTTCTTGACGGGATTAATCCTTGACCCATTATTGTGAGGAGGGTAAAGTTAATTACTAACCACTGAAGTGACGCCAAGGATACTGAGACAATTATCGGGACAGTCTTCCCATTTGGCATCAAGGACTAATATAAGTTACCATCTAGTCTGGAACAAGGAAGGCTACCAGTAAATCGACTTCTTGGAAAAGTTGAACCAGGTAGTGAACCAACTGAAACAGCAAGACGGTTGACGTGCGTGGACGCGAGCCTTTCAGTGGTGACACATGCCGTTACAAGACACCAGTTTACTCAGTTGCTTGATCATACCACCTGCTGATAAGCACCCTTATTGAATCAGGCTCAACTATAGTAGATAGACGCTCACCGATCAGTTACGGGGTTCACTTCCCGTTTTACCTTAGAGCTCACACCTGAACCCCGCTAGCAGCTGACCAGCGGTTAGTTATATAGACAGAATGGCGCAAGCATTAGAGCTTTCGAGTTCTAGCTAAAGGGTCGCGGGTTCGAGCCTCGACTGGTGCACCACCTGGGGTTGGATATGGCTGGCTGATGACAATGAATAAGTCAGCAATGGTCATTTCAATCTCCCCTGTCTTTTTCGTTGATATAATTTTGTGTATATCATTAGTCACTGTGCAGCTGCTGGTGGGGTTCAAGTGTGAACGAGTTGCTTTGTTAACCGATCGGTGCGTGCCCGCTAAATATTATTTATATTCCCGATCGGAGCCGGTAAGAAAATGAGCCCGTAACTCAATGGTTAGAGCTTTGAACTTCTGGCCAGCAAGTATCGCATCTACGTGGGATTAGCTGTGACCGGCTAATTATAGCTAATACGTCAGAAATGGCTATTGCAGACCCCTCGTCTTTGTCGCTAATGCCAAGGCCCAACTATATCCAGTAATGTAAACAGAGGCTGCCATTATGTGTGAGTGCCATATAATAGTTAGACTGGTCTCCGAACATGTGAGTGGATCCATGGATTGATACTGAAGAAGACTTCTAGGCCCTTGGCACACACCTTATATGCCATTTTGATGACATACTATAGATGAACAGATCTCTTGCACCATAGGACCCAGTAGCATGAGGGCATAAGTGTACTAGGTTAACAGGTGACAAGTATATGAATATTACTGGTAAAGACAATGGCAAATGGAATGGCCATTCCTGCCTCATTAGCCATCATCAGCCAGCGAGACAAAAACCCAGGTGGTGCACTATCTGAGGCTCGAACCCGTGACCTGTCGGCTAGATGTCAAACGCCCTAACCATCGAGTCACTGGCTCGTCGTCTTGCGGCTTCGGTCGGGAGTATTAAAAATAGTAAACGGGCGCTCATTGATCGGTTAAGGAAGTCCACTTGTGCCGTTCTGCCCTGTGGTTCATTCTCGAGTCCCACCAGTAGTCATACAGCGACCAGTAGTGTAGGTAGAGGAACAACCAGCTCAAGAATAAGAGCATGGAAATTCTGATCAACAGGTCACGGGTTCGAGCCCCGGGTGGTAGTGTGCCTGTGGTCGAATATGACTGACTGATAACGGCTACTGATCCAAAAATATTCATTCTAAGATCTTATAAACTTGAAAACATGTCTGCTTAGTATTCGCGACGGATCAAGCTTCCTAATTGGATGATCAAGCAGCCTGGTGTTCATCTGTTCATTTTTATACGTCCCGAGCTAAACTAGCAAGAAAACGAGCACGTGGCTCAAAGATAAGAGCGTGAGAATTCTGATTAACAGGTCACTGGTTCGGACCTCAGGTAGTATACCACCTGTGGTCGAATATGAATGACTGATAACGGCTACTGAACCAAAGATTGCCACTGCAAACTCCCTCGCCTTTTTCGGTGCTGTCATTCTGCGTATACGCTTAGCAAATTTGCGATTTTTGACGGGTCTCAACTGTGACCCCCAAGGCACAACAGGACGAGTGACTTCCGTTAGTGATGGGTGAGCGGTCCTCAACTTATATGACAAGAAATTGCAGTCGCATCCACGCCGGGCAATTCTCCTTCCCTTAATTAAACCGATCTGGTCTAAAAATTTAAACACTCCTAGGTATTGAGGCTGGACACGACTTTATGTATCATCCCCATATTACAGCTGTACTAATTTCCAGGTGTTAATATACTTCGGTCTCAATTTTGCCCCAAACGCTAGCACCAATCCTCCTTCCCTTACTCCCTCGGAATTTAACACAGATCCATCTCTAATACAGGAGGTACTTTTAACTACATCCTACGGGGAAGGGGAAGGTCAACAAGAAACAATGCCGTCATTCGAAAACCGTTGCCGTAGCTACGGAGTTGAAAGACGCAACAGTCCGGTGCCTTCTCAAGTATGCTAGTGAACCAACAGGAGAACAACAAGAAGTCCGCTTGATGAGCTGATCTCACTAATGAGCTGTTATTCCTGCAAAATAAGTAAATCGGTTTTATAGGTGATAGTCAAATAAATGTTGGAAAAAACGGTTGAATTAATTGTCACTGCAAACTCCTTTTCACATCCTCCTTTTCCGACAACCAAATCATGGAGTCCTCCGGAGCATGTTCTCTACTTTAACCTTGGAAGATTGGAAGGCCACAGGGTTCGAGATGATTGCGTCGTAGAGGGCTCCGGTAGATATGCCACTGGTAAAGTCAGCTGCTGGAGCATAGCGTGCCCCATTGCTAGTTTCACCATCGCTCGGAGGGAGCTCATCAGTCAGAGACCGCACCATGAAGGAAGAAGCCGGCGAGGAAGAGGACGAGGAGGATAGAAGAGACCGGTCGCGAGGCGGCCTAAGAGCAGCGCTGGTATCGAGATCGTAACTGTCGCTAACGTTCATAGCTACGTCAGGTGAGATAGACTCGTCAGCAGGCGGCGATTGGCGGTTGGGTAGGGGAGTGGTGAGGTCTGGAGGTGCAAACGAGAAGGGGAGTAACTGGGACAGCAGAAGAGGCGGCGGCGGCGCCTCGTTTTCCGGTTGAGAGTCGGATTGAAGAGAAGGAAACGGTTGGTCGCCCATCAGTTGGGGTTGAAAGGACGACGTACTGGCGGCAAGCATCTGGTAGTAGTTAAGGCGATAGTAGCTGGCAAAGATGGAATTGAATTTGGCAGCCTCGTACTTTGGCAGATCCTTCTTCAGCACCCGGGTCCAGAGTTTGGTGAGATTGTTTTTTCCCGGTTTCCTGGAAAGTGAGAATAAGGCGAGATTGTCGTTGTGACGAGACTTGATGTGTAATTTCAGCGATGATCCTTGAGTGAAGGCAGCTCCGCAACCCGAACAAGTATACGGCTTGTCACCTACAAGGGGGAGGGGTGACACTTGGTTACATAGCATAACAAGCACGAATCAGCTCCCAGCTCTTTACAAGCCAGGGTTAAACATGGATGTAAAACAGGCCAGAAGCGACAGTTTCAGTTTTTGTTGTTTTCGGCAACGATCCTGATGACTGGAATTAGTGGCACGACAACGGCAACAGCGCCAGCCTTTCGGGACTGGCATATCAACTTCGATCTCGAGAAAGACGGCCGAATATGGCGTGCTGACACTGTGCAAGTGCTCTGAAACAACCGCAAATGTAAGCCTCCGTAGACGAATGCTTGAGGTCTTCTATGACAGCAAGCCCTTCGTCTGGAGTTCGGTTACTCAAGGCGATTCCGAAGTAACACAACTGCCAATGTAAAATGAGAACTGTTGAGCATGAGTAAAGTTATAGGCGCCTATTTATAATGATCTGCTGAAATCGTATCAGCAGGAACCTGTTTTAGGTTTATGTGCGAAGTAGCTATCCAGATTAAACGTGACCAGTATCACAGCACTACAGCAGGTGGCGTACTTCATATAGCATTAACCAAAACTCTGAACTGTGATTCCAGTCAGATGGGGTTATAGCACTGAGTATTGTGGCAAAATCATCTCAAAAAATGTTAGTCACATCAAGATGTTGGTTAATTAATGTTTGTTTTTTCCAGTAGCCCTAAAAAACGTACTCACTCAGCAGAAGTACGTACACATCGTTAATTTGAGATGACCCTATAAATCTAAATGTATTTCCTAGAAAGCACGCATAATTAAATCTAGCAATTTACTTTTTTAATGCATTATGTCCTTTTTAAAGTTGTTTACTTGCTGAGACGGCATCCTTCGGTTTAAAAACATGTACCTTACTATGACATCAGTCTCGTTTCTGCTGCTGTCTATGGTAATTGGGTTCGATCATGGATCCTTAACGTTAAGCGAATGAAGTTATTGTCCCAGCGATCGCGTCTAGTTATTCTCAGAGAGCAAGCTGGTAGATCGACAAGCCGATTTCCTTACTTCAAATCATACAGCAGTCCACCATCAGAGATAAAAGTGACAGCAGAACAAGCAACAGTTAGGGGCCGATCAAACACCAATTACGCCAGTCCAGAGGTGACTGCACAGGGCTCTGCGTACCGGCGCCAGATCGATGAATCAATTGATTAAGTCTTCGTCGGAGGCCCGGGTTTTAGCTAATTCCCGGTTTTTTTGCTTCTGGTGCGGGCGACTACGAAAGCTGAGATGAATAAAGAAAATCTTCCGGGTATCGAAAAGCCCTCATTTTCCTCCTTATACATAAATCTGGAATGCGAACATTCTTCTCTACAGCTTACATGCCCGTTTATTGATGCTTCTTGCAAGGCTGCAAAATGCATAGCTGTACGTGGTAGCTTCTTAATACTGCCAAGGAATGTATAACCATACCATAGAAAATGCACAGTTTGTCTTTATGAACTCCCTAGACACGAGTAAAACGGTAGGTAGGATTTAAAAGTATTTGCGTATTGCAATACCTTTTTATTAACTTGGGAGATGCTTTTCCTCCGAGAGAGAAAGTAACAGAAGACATAATTTACTACAAAACGGATGCAGAAAATAATATTTTTCGCACAATTTCTATAGATATATTTGGATTTAAACGGCCTTTTAAAATTAATTTGAAAATAATAGTTCGATTCAAGCAGTCATTTCGGTGTTTCCGTTTGTATAGGCATGTGCAGAAACTTGAATTCAAAAGTCGAAACCTTAGTGTTAATAAATTATATTGGTATTATACTGCAAAACACTCAATATTATCATCCTTTATTACCGATATCACATTACAGAAGTTTGACAACTCTTTCAGAAGATGCGTCGTCAAATATGATTACGAAGAGGCGTATGTTGCTGACCCTCTATGACAAAACTGTCGACCAATGAAATTGTATGAAATTGAATAAACTGTTGAACTGTCTACTCACCTGTATGCGTCCGGATGTGGACATACATGTTGCTGTAGTGACGCGTCGTGTAGCTGCAGAGTTTGCACTTCAGAATGGACTCGCCATTGCCTGTGGCATGGGTCTTCTGCAGGTGCCGCAGTAGGTTCTTCTCGAAACGAAACGCCTTCCGACAGAAGGGACAGGTCATGTTCTGATCCAGTGTCAGGGGCAGGAAGCTGAACAGGTCTGCAGAGGACATCAGCGGGTAGTAGGGTGAGGCTAGAGCATTCCAAACCACACCAGGATTTGCTGTCTCGTCAGCAGTAGCCGAGGCTTTTACGTGGGGTCCTCCCTCGGGGGTACCATTGGGTAGGCGATTGAGTGGATCTAAGGGTGTCGTGTTATTGGCGGAGAAGGACCGCGACGGCGATGGCGACGGTTGTGGTCTGTAGGCGGGACTCGCTGTGGAACACTCCCTTGAAGGTCTGGGGACCCCGGGGGGAAGTTGTGAGGCACACGATGACGACGCTTGACATTTTTCAGCCGCATCAAGGCCAGTCGATGGTGCGCGCTTGCAGGAGAGATCGAGGACGAGATCGGGATCTGGGTAGTCTCCAGTGCCACAGTCCAGGCTCTGAAAGAGGGAGAGGAATAGCGACGGTTTGGGAAGTCCCCGCATCCAGGGATCGATGGAAGCGAGAAGATGTGGGGGGTTGGCTGGCAGCGTAGGGGACGATGGTTGAACTGCGGGGAACTGGGATTGGAAAGCGTCCGACCGAGAGCTGTGCTGGAACAAGGACGCCCAGTCTGCACCGAGCCACCCCAGCTGATTATATTCCGTGTTCGGCTGCAGGGACGGGAGAAAACATTACACGTGAATTAGATAAAGTAGTCTCCGCCATCTTACCAAGTTTATCTTGTTTGATATCAGAGAAAGGATGAATTTGAGCTATTTTTTGTCGTTTTTTTGACAGAAAAATCGACTTTTTATTCCACTCTATAGAGTTTTGAGCCGCGGCAAATATGTTAAATCGATCTACCATAAAGACAGAAACACTAACAACAGCCTGAACATAAATGTAGTGTATTTTATTATCTCAGAGTGCAAGAAAGCCAATCTAATGGGCACCGTACAGGGTTTCTGACGTTATTCGCACTACTTTCCTGGTGTTGCTTAGCTCAATTGATTATAGTTTTGGCCCTACACAAGCCTTGCACCTGCCCTTATCTGTTCGAGTCTCAATAAACTTGTCGAATTGTTCATAGGTGGGTCAAGATTTTTTCAGTATTCTTCGGTTTAACTGGTAATTAAGGAGTTTCCAGTAGTTGTCTGGAGGAAATCTAAGGTCTGACTAGACTAACTCATGGTAGTCCCCAAAAATCATGCTTGCCGAAAGATACTGTTTGTGGAAATAGGCTATTGGTAGTTTTATTAAAATAAATTAAAGAAATAGCAGTTTATTTTTAAAAATGGAACTACTCTGATGTAGGTATGCCTATGCTAACCTCAGTATATCTGACCTAGTTGAATCCCTACGGAAACTCGTAATTTATTCTTACCTACGCTAATGTGTTCCAGCAAAGTCCACTTTATTAAAGACTAATAAGAATAAATATTTAAATATTATTGTTCCAAAGCATGCAACATTGAATTTTGCTATTAAAAGATACAGAATTTTAAGGTCACCGGCAGGATCTTCAAGCTTTTGGACGTATGAGACATTAAATGATGCAATCAAATGAAAGAAAAATGGCCTTTTGCGGCAATTTATCTCAGGTTAGTTGACACACAGCAGCATAGAGCATTGCCGGCAAAGGCAAGGAAAACTGGAATGACCATTTCTGGCTCATTAGCCATCGCCAGCCAGTTAGTCATATCCAACTTCAAGTGGTGCAGTACCCGGGGCTCGAGCTCGCTGCCCTTTGATCAGAAGTCCAACGTTCTAACCATTGAGCCACGAGGTCATTGTCTTGCCGGTTTAGATCGGGGAGACATTGACGTTCCTTGATGAACGTTCACCGATCACGCCAGAACGGAACTCACTCGTTCCGTTCTGGCGTGGGGCTCATTCTGGAGACCCGCCTGCAGCCGCAAAATGGCTAGTAGTCTAGGCAGATAGTACTGCCGGCAAAGACAAGGAAAGCTGGAATGGCCATGGTTGGCTCAACACTCGTCGTCAACCAGACATACCCAACCCCAAGTGATGCACCAAACGAGGCTCGAACTCGCGGCCTTTTAAGCAGAAGTCTGCTGGCCTTCCACTAGGAATCCGTTCAGCGTTTGCATTGATCCTACTTGGGGGGAGGGAGGGGATATCAGTTGGCACTTACTTCTTAGATTCTCACCGCACAACTGGGTATATCTATTAAGTCCTCCTCTTCGGACGAACCGGTAAAGACTGCAGGTACTAGCTTAAAGCCAGCTAGTACCTGTGCTGTCAATATGGTAAAATAATTGCGTAGTGACTGCCTGTTGGGAGTTGTGAATATTACGCGGTTATAACGCCGTAGCTGAAATGGAATTCAGCTCAAATATTCACATCAGGTTTCGGAGCCAGCTTGAAAAGGAGCTGCTTCGAAGCATTACCTCCAAGTTGGCGCATTAATTTCCTCGGAAATTAAATCAGACAGCCTTACGCTTGTGGGGAGTTGCACCTTCAGCAGTTGAAAGCGGGAAATATTTGGATTTCAAGAAACTTGCGTAGTAGCTCAGGCGCTTTGCTGGCTGTCACTCTACTATGCAGGTGTAGGACAGTACCCGTGAGCTGATGAAGACTGTGTGTGCATAAATTCTCTACCAGCTGTACTCCAGTGCTTCCTGTGTACCAGGATGTCGCGCGTTGGCGGCAGGAGCAGCAGCCTGAAACAGTTTTCAGAAAACTTCTGAAAAAGCAGTTAACATTTTAATAAAAATATTAGTCACAGGACTTCATTATACTTAAATATTCCTGTCTTTAAAGACCAAACTACGAAATATCACAATTTCCTACAAAAGACACTTAAGAAGTGGGAGCTTTTACGAATGACGCAATAGATGCGACCTTTTATCGATTTTTTTGACACGTGACTTAGACTCAGACAAATGAGATCTCACGCAAACTTTAAAGGCATAAAAGTGAGACTGCATTACATTTATGCAAACTCTACACCGTTTCAAGGCGAACTTAGTACTTCCACTGTGTAGACCCTGGGTTTAGGCGCCTACTACGCACAAGAGTTCTTACGCACGCGTATAGATATTCAGATGTTTTCTCATAAATGTCGAACAATGTAAGTGAATTTTTTTAAAAACAAAATCCCTACCAGAGTTATAAGGATATGCATAGGTGAAACCCAGGATGGTATGGTGCGCGAGTTTACTAAACAAAATCTTCGGCGAATCAATGTGGCTAACAGGCACTATCCCAGCTTAAACGGGTAGGTTAGGCTTCGCAGTCCCTCGAAGGTAGTTAGCAGCCTAGGGCATACAAACTAATCTGTTTCAAAATAAGTGACTGCATAGTTTTGAAAATTTTCTTGGCTAAAGTGATGATGTCGTAAAATGATCGTGGACAGTTTATGCTGTGCCATGGGAAACAAAGATGTCTAGGTAGCTTATTTGACGGTTAACTGATATCAAGCAAGCGGCTTAAAAATTCAGACCAATCAGCGAGTAGAATGAAGCATAACTACCGCCTCCCCTCCTCAGAAATCATCTTCCCGATTTTACAGCGCCTCCTGAACTCGGGAGCCCTCAACGCCACTTCAAACTCGCTGCTGTATGCTGTCCATTCTACGTGTGAAAATCGTACCAACAGGATAAACTCCCAAATGTTAAGTCTTTAAAATTATCCACATAAGCATAGGTAATGAAGACTGGGCGTTATAACATATAACAAGAAATAAGGCACTACCATAACGATATTTTCTTTTCCTAAGGCATTATGGTGTGCATCACTCCGTCCCAGAAAAATGAGCAGAGTGAGCACACTTTAAAATGCACAAACACTACCCAACACCGGCGGAACCATTGTGGTCTAGAGATAGAGAAATGATGAACATACTGCCGAAATTATGACTTCTGAGTTGTACTACCATATGCGGACGTTTATCCAACGAAAGTACATAGTAACCATCTAAGCATAAATTCAAGAGGCGTGGGGTTTTAGTTCATTATTTTTGCGCACTTAACCATGACAGTGGGAGTAGATCATTATTTTCGCAATCTCTTGTCTCCCATGCTCGTCAAATAACTGATGCGAATCGGATATGTGTATAGACTGAGATTTGTCGGAGAATCCACCAGTATCCACCATGCGTTTATAACCTCTAAAGTACCTCAATGTCATACCGACTATATCCAACTCCAGGTGGACATCTCGCAGCTAAATTCAAGTCAGTTGGTCATCGAGCGTTTTCCAATCAAACGTTCCCTTGCCTGCATTATGAACCTAGGTCTCGTTAGGTGATTGTATGTGGTTTTGCCATAATTACAGAAGAATTCATACAAACGAGTTTGATAAGTAAAGTACTATGAGGAATCTCCCGGAGTGTTGGGGAGGTGCAACTGATGCATCTGAGCCCTGGCAGCTGAAGCATGCAGCTGTGAAAATTCAGCGAAATTTTGTGCTTGTTGTTGACACGCCTTTTTGTGCACTATCTGTTCGTACATAATGCATTTGATTGCGAGATTCGTCCGTTGGACACAAAATGCAGCTATCCCACTGAAAAATTAGGACCTTTCAGTGGAGCTGCTGGGCAGAAATCCGACCGAAAGTAGAAGAGCAAAGATCCGAAACGCGGTTTGCAGGGGGGCTAGTAAAGCTACATTGAGGTCACGCCAACTAGGCGCGACAACGTTCTGCTTATCAGAGCCTCCTGCCAAATTAAATTAGTCTCACCCGTCCTGCCCGTCCACCCAGAGACCACCGTTAATTTCGGGAGTCGAATGAGGGGGGGGGGGCTGGAGACTGGGGGACGAGTGGCGGTTGCAGCAACGTCCACGTGCTTCCGGGATCACGCACGCAGCCACCGTGCGGCCACGCGACGGGGTCACAGATAATTGCGATCACCCAGTCGTCCCCTCCGCTCCCCTCTCCCCCCACCCAGTGTCCCATCTGCTACGGTTGCATGATGAGGTGGTGACGGGTTTTCGGAGTCGTTTCTCAAAAAAATTAAATAAACGAGGCGTGAACCGCTTGTTCAGGTGGGCGCTATGACGAGGGCCATAGCTCAGTTTTCACCCCCCATCGCTCGTTTCACATCTGGGCGCTGGTACAAGGGGTCACCATCTCGCTGATCCCGACTAGGATAGACCATTAATCTTTCCTTTCGACAAACGGATAGCAGAGTTTCTGGGGATTTTTGGACTGAAAAACCTGTGGGGTTTAACGTAAGTTACACTGACAGGGCTTAGCCTCTGTTCCCGCGTTTCCGGCTTTTGATAAGTTCAATTCCTACATGCAATGTAAGCCGAAGTACTGAGGGGAAAACACACATTCAAAGGGGTTCTATGGATAATTTCCTTCCTGTGTGTATGCGAATTGTAAAGGTCTCGAAGGCTATATCAGACAAGTCAAAGGGTAATACATACGTTTATGCCTCTCAGAAAATAAATTGCAGACCTATGCGGAGCCAGATGTCGTCGAAATTGTAAGGCTCATTAACGCCCTTCCGTCCCATGGTATCACAGACCTCAAACTTGGTTATATTCGCTTTTAGATTTCTTCAAATCCCTTAAAATGTTAGCGTGGATATAAATTTTACTGTCGACTACTAAAGGCCTTTCAAATTTACCCATAGCATAGATTTCAAGGGTAGGCGTCGGAAGCCATCCTTAAATGGAGTCATTTATTATTTGTTGCTAATACCAAAGGTAAGACATGAGAATAGCAACTCCATCCTCACACCGGTAAGACAAGTGGCCTCGCGCAAAACACCCGGAGTGGCAAATATTGCCACCAAATAACTTTAACCTTAAACCAACCCTAGCTGTAACTCGAACCTAAATCCCAGCCCAACCTCGACGCGCAGAGTCAGGGCCAAACCCTTTGAATCGATGTTTTTTGGTCTCAGGTATTGAGTGTACGTACACTAAACTAGGCAAAGCTCGAGATATTTACCTAACCAACGGGTAAGTACGCCGATCTCAGCCGAAACGACAAAAGCCAGTCAGTGCAGTGGTGATGGATAATTGCTCGATAGTCAACTGACTCGGTGGTCGCATCTCGGATACGCAGCCCGGGACTGGGTTATCCCTGAGTGATGAGGGCAAATAATCCGAAAAACGATCACTTCAGCATCCTTGTCCTTGTCGGTAGACACTTATGAGGGAAAGGATGACTTGTACGGCCGCCTAAATAGGACAGGGAAATAGGAACGCTCCGTCCACTTATATTAGGTGGCCTTGCGTTGAATTCAATAAAGGGAAATCATTTGCGTCCCAACCCCAACTAAACTGTAATCGTAATCTTAACACTAGACCTACCCTAAACATAAACTCTTACATTGCTTTTTTAACCTAATCCTGCCCTTAATTTAACAACTTGCCTTACTCAACCCAATCTGTGGGAAGCAGAGATACTTCAGACGCTCAGAAGGGAAAGGATAACTTGTATGGTCACCTGCTCAGGATACGGGAACATAAACAGTCCACAATACATGTGGCTTTGCGCCAAATTCCGGAGAAGTTGGGTTAAGGAATAAGGTGGGGGTTAGGGTTAAATTTACGGTTTTGTTTAAGGCTGAGCTTTGGGTCAGAGTTGGGGTTAGAATCAGGATTATGATAAAGTTTAAGGGCTTAGATTAAGGGTAGATTGAGGGTATAGTTTCGTAAAGGGATTATTTACATATCCTTAATTGTGTCGCAAGGCCGCGCAGTTCAAGTTGACGGGGCGTTGCTATTTCCTTGTACTGTTCAGGCAGCCATACAAGCCATCCTTACCGATTCTCTACGTGACTCCAACTCCCCCCCCTGACGGGCATGGGAATAAGAACGACCCGTAATACGAATAGCCTTGCGCTAACTTTCGAGGAAAACAGGGTTAGAGTTAAGGTTACTGTGAGGTAAAGGTTGGGATCAAAATTAGGGTTAGGGGTAGGACACGAAAATAAGTCACCCCCAGAAAATTAGAGCAACGTCACCTCTATTGAGGAAGGCCCAGCCTTTGTCCCCCTGTCTAGCCGGTCGCGGGAGGGGTCACATAGCCGATTTCCACACAGGGTCGTAATGGGCAATTTGGCATGAACAAAGTCAACCTGCGTTTATGCAGAATGACTCATTTTACACAGCAGGTAGCAATAGACTATAACTAGTACTTTATTCGGTTGACGGGCATTAGACGCATTTAAAAATAGGACAAAGGACATGGCAGTAGACAAAATGTGGGCGGTCCAACTCATCGGTTATTTGTTTTGCACTATATTCCTCAGATCAAATAAATCCCACCCAATCTGGCCTTCTGTTATCTAACCGGTGATCTGGCATTTTGTTGCTCTGCACATTCTTCATGCAACCTCGCATTGCCCTCCGATAATTCTTTGGTTGGTAATAAAGTAATATAGTTACACCTAAACGCATGAGAAGACCTGACTCGTTCCATCATCCCTCTCTTAGGCACTATTGGTTTGCGAGAGCTCTCCCGGTAGCTGATAATTGGGTTGGGCATAATGTCTGATGTGCCTGACACCCATGACAGGGACGGTGACTAACGTGTGGATTAGTTTTACTTCATATTAGACTTGTTTTGAATCTACCGCACTCTCTGTGCGGAATCCAAGACAAACGCAGCTTTGTTCAGGACCCCAAGCATGTACTTATCCAAAATAGTTAAACCCAGATTAACATTCCTTGTTGAGAACAAGGGGATATGAGCCGTAGCGTTGACTTAGTCAGTCCTAACACGAGTAATACTCCATTTATTGTAGGGATTTAAGGTATACGAGCCCAATGTTGACTTTAATCAGCGTCACTTTTGAGTTATTAAACAGTCAGTTAATGTACCAGCAAATGCACCCTAGATGGTATTGTTAGAAATAGCAGAAGTGGTATTAGCAGTTCCGGTCTTGGCTGACTTCAGTCTGGGTAGACACCTACTACAGGTGAGTGAGGGCAGACATTGCAGTAGTACCCGCGCAAAGTCTACTGTCACTATATACTAATTTTAGGCAGTGTTTATGGCTGCGGCCTACGCCCTCTCCCTGCGCGGTCCTCTCGACTTTGTCTACTCACAGTTTAAATGCAGTTGAGAAGGTTTAGAGTGGGGTAGATAGCGGCGCGTCTACTTTCAGTATACCTGACCGCAGTCACCGTCCCTGCTCTTGGGCAAATGGTGGACATCTTCACTTGCGATGGTCGAATTAACACCGCACTCTCTACCCTCACCCACGTATGCTAAAGTTTCATGACCAAGTCAATAAAACTGGATGTAGCCACCAAGCCTGACTCAGATCCCACGGAGTGGGAGTGCCAAAAAGGCCACGGGTGGCTGGTGCGGCGTGAGCCTGCACCTACGCGTGCCACCAACCACCCCCATGTTCGGCATTTTTTATGATAGTGCAACCCAAATAACGTCTGTCATCGCCTAACTTAGCTCCCGTTATTGGTCCAGCGCATCTACCATGCGGCCCGTTTAGGAAGCAAAGCACTGATGCACACAATGCGTCGACGGTTAAGGAATCACGTAGATTCCGCATAGACTGACCAACGCGTGCGCTAATCAAATTCTGCCATTTTTTGGCTCAGTCTTTCGAGTAGTTATAAACCAGTCCAGGGTAGAACGTCATGGTCTACCGCAGTATTACGACCAGTGCCTATTTCCCATGATTGCCAGCGATTTCACCGGCTGCCGTTACGACTAACCCCGGAACTGCAACGTATAAGGTTGAATGGTGAATGGGGACAAGCTGTCGAATAAAATGTCCACAGACAGTGACTCCTTCACTAAGCCACCCATCCTAGCCACTGTCCGAAGAGCCAGCACTTAACTAAAGTCAAAGTTAGCTGCCCTTCGGATCAGCGCAACAAGTCGGCAGGTCGGTGGAGGTAGCCCTAAGCCATTGTAACACTGCCCACAAAGGGTTCGCATTAACGGATGGGTTGCATTTCACTAAGGTGAGGCAGGAGACGGAAATAAACGCTGTAAGGGGCGGCGTAATGCAATTGTCTTAGCTACCGGGGATGGAGCTCAAGTTACAGAACTCCGACCTTCGCTTGGCTGCTAAAGGATTTCTTAGCGGTGAGCGGTAGTCCTACGAGCAGAAGGAAGGGTGCATAACGGTCTTCAATTATGCTGTATGTGTGAGGAGTCAAACCCCAAGCGTAAAAGTCTGGGGGTTATGCGTGTGAGAAGTTTCGGTTTTCACGGAAACAAATGACCCCATTATGCAGCTGCCGACTAGCTACTTCCTGCCAGAACATCTTTGACAGTTCGTCTTTCCCGTCGAGGAATATCTCTAAAGTTGTGCAGCGGTAACACGGACGAACGTGAACGGGCAATTTTGTTTCGTATCGCACACTCGAGTAAGAAATCTCGACCGTCGATTGCAAAGCATCCCCCTGTGTGTGGCCCATAGCAAGATGGGCGCAGAGACTGTGACTTAGGTGTGAATTAGGCTATGGAGACGGTGGACTTGCGTGGCATCTACCGCACTCACTCACCTCTTCAGCACCACCTGACTTCAGCGTCTAGATAAATTCAATAAGACCAGAAACTAGATTGGGCGAAGGTGGCCGATGCGGCGTGAGCGTGCGCCTGAGCTTGCCACCACCCCCTCCATGTATGAGGCATTTTTTATGAGTGCACATCCAAACTAACGCCTGTCATGTCTTGATCTGGTCTCAGTGTTGTTTCACTAAATCTACCGCGCGACCCGTTATAGGCGGACGATCATCTTTCCCTACAGGTAAAAATTCACACACGCCCCAATTGATGTATCCAGAAGAGTTGATATAGGAGTCACACTCAGAAAGCACCAGTACAACCCGGCTCCGTCTCACAAGAACTAAGTGATTCGATTGCGAACGCGCCGGATTAGTTTAATTCGGCGTCAGTACGATTATGGCGAAAAAGGTCTAGATCGCACACCCTCCTACGGATCACATAGCATTTTGGCGCAAAAAAGCTAGGCTATATCATGGAGGTTTCACCTGCTGAGTCTTCTCCAAAAACGCTTGGCGCAACATAATAGGTCTTATTTTGGGTCAGAGATCCGCTAAACAACTACGGGGCGTTCACCGAACAGGACCGGAACAAATTTCAGTAAATTAATATCAAAGAAACTGGCTTTTTTGTTGACTCTCGTTTGGAGGCACTAAAGATTATCCCCTGGCTGCGAAGGGAGTACATTTTATGCACATTTGGGATTTGACATTTACTGGCTCCAAATGCTCCTCTCTGTTTACCTACTCCTATCGTGCGCATGTGCGTGTGTGAGCGAGAAATTAACTAAGAAGGAGAAAACAAGGCGCCCCCTTGAGGGAAAATACGTGAAACACACATATGGTCAACACTGTGTACATCTTCACGTCCATAGAAACGTCAAAAAATTTTGAAAGATGATAAGCCTGGCATAAGGAGACCATAATTAATAAAAATATGTGAGGTGAATGGGACGTACTAAACAAACGCATAGGTATACAGGAAACCTACTCCGCTATACAATCACCTGGAGCTGATGACCAGCTATGTAGACTTAAGGACACACCAATAGCTTAGAGCAGCAGCAGCAACAGCAGTTTGCTCATTAAATCTGCACAGTCCGCATCCCCACCCCTCAGGAAGAGCAATAGCGTCTTTGAGCAAAAACATCACTGAGCAACCGCTGACCGGTAAAGGACATATGTATCAAAGTAAGTAGTTAAACATTTTGTCTTGAACTTACTTTTTCAGGAAGCCACATAATGCTGCGGGAAAGAAAGTATTTTTTTATCCACCACTGCACATACGCGTCTGCAAGGAGGTTAGTCTCTTTCTGTGTGTTTGGTTGTCGGCAGGTGTTTCTTCAAATAAGCTGTGCCGACTGTACCGTGAAAGACATCAAAAGTAGTGCACACACGTACGCACGCGCACGGACAGCGTGCATTGGACGGCGGACTCAAGTCCGCACAGGTGGAGCAAGGGGTTGGTGGGTTGCGGCAGGGGGCACTGAGCATGCTTGCGCGAAGGTGGGATTTGGCGCGCTCACTTTGCTCACTTATGCGCCAATGAGAGCGCAGGAGATCTGGCCTGAGCGGTTGTCAGGTTGTAACCAGCAGAAGTGCGGCAATTGGCTTGAGAATGGCAAAACTGGAAGAGAATGGGATTCGGTTATGTACTCTATCTTCTTCAGAAGGACAGAGGGAGAAGGCTAAGGTTTAATGTACAGGTCCCCCACAGTCGCGACAAGGCGTAATCTATAAAGTGGTTAGGTTTAGTATGCACATCGCCCCTGCTGTGGTGATCAGACACGGATATTTAGGTTATTATTCTGTCCAGTTCTGGAAGGCCACATCTTAATGCCCGTTAACCTTCCAGATGAATAAGGATGTTCTGAAGTACACAATTATGTGGTTGCCACCCAGGTTTTCGTCAGCTTTCCAGTAGAGAACAGATCGAATGGGGGGGGGCATTCACCCTTTCATATCAGTTCGCAGACCTCTCGAGACCTTGGCAATTATATATTATTTTCTTTAAATCATAACATTGCGCAATAAGCCGCAATATCATCCTTTACCGCACATCGTTATGCGACCGTCTACAGTGTGCTCCAAGACACAAAGGGACATATATTTTCCATACCCAGATAGGTCAACGCCACACTATCAGAAGTTGTAAGATTTTTAGAGTGAATGGGTGGTTATAATGTGCCACATAGTCCTGACTCGTTTTTACGGAAGTGCATCCTTCGAAAACAACCTCTTTTTTAATAATGACATGTTATCCAAAAAAATTTGTTTCTGACTGGTCGCATAGTTGGTTTTCACGTAACTGGGAGAACCTCATGTACCGAAGCGCGGGGGCTTACTCTCACGGGCCGGACTTCCGATTACACTAACAAGGCGGTTCTAAGCCTTTGAGCTCTATGGGTCTCGAAAACATTCAGAGGATGGTGTCATGCTGCAGTGTACCCGTGCGCAATTTTAAAGTGTTGTTGCATCTTTGAGACTCCCATGAGTATGGCCTCACTTTTGCTGCTATTACTCCTACGACTATTAATAACAGTTCTAATGTAACTATCAGTAATCTCACTTTTACTAAAATCACTAAAGGCAATGCTACCGTTGTTAATATTCATAAAACCACGAGTACGACTACTAATAACAGTGCTAATGTTACGATCAGTAATCTCACTTTTACTAAAATCACTAAAGGCAATGCTACCATTGTTACTATTAATAAAACCACGAGTACGAATATTAAAAATAATAGCGTTGAGTGTACGCCAACTACTATTAAACTGCCTTCGAATCGAACCTTACCACCGCTGTTGTTTTTGGTTGCTATTAACAACGTCGGCAGTAGCGTTATTAGCACCAAGATCAAGGGCGACATTATTAGCAACGAGTGGAAATTGTTTCCAGGGAGCGGACAGGGTAAAAAAGGGCAAGGGAAGAGTAAATGCTGCCGCCTGAGGAAGGCAGCTTAACTTTTTTTTTAAGGAACTGAAGAGCAGACAGGAGGGAGGGGGGGAGGATGGCTGGAATTAAAACCAAATTTTCGAGTCTGGTCCTTTGCTCATCGGCGGCAGTGGAACTAAAAGCTAATTCACGTAGAGCCTGGGACGGGGAACGATCAACACAGGTGATGCTTTCATAAGTGGGCACCAGACAGCCTGCCACTGTCCCCGTTGGAATTGGATGCACGAATTTCGGAAAGGGTGGGCTCTGTCTGTCCCGTAAACTTACGATTGTTCTTTCTGATATCTTTTCTTCCTCTTCTTTGTTTTTTCATTTTTTTTCTTCTTCTTCTTCTTCTCCTTCTGTACTGGTCTAACTCTTGCCATTCAAATATATAAGTGCACAAATGCATGAAATCACGCAAAAGTCATGAGGCAATTAACGGTTTGATTTGAAGCCGCCTGACGGCATGAGGCTGCCGAGTAGTGAGGAGTAGTGTTGAAACATTGTCCTACGGGACCTATCCAAGACACCCTTCTATGAGGTAAATTTTGGCACCACAGAAATCGGTCCTGTAGTTTACAGGAGAAGGCGGAATGAGCGTTTCCGACATGCGAGCCGTCATAAGCAGGTCAAAATACCGCAACCTCTTAACAAGTAGCCACGGATACGAAGGTGGATCCAACTCAACACCGATTAGGCTCGTAGTAGCAATCTGTGAGAGACATGGGCCACTGCTTCAAGACAAACGTGTCACCCATAGCTCATTTTTTGAGCAGGTCAGGTCTGTGAATCTAACCTTGCCTACGCCTTTCATATCACTCGGCAAACAGACCGCTTTGCTCAATGGGTACGATAGTAGGTTTGAGTAAAAACTAGTTTCCGGTTCAAGCTGTATGTTCTGAAGTTTGAGTTTGGGTAGAACTTGCTTGTCGTTATCCGGCTACTAGTTTTGCCAGCCACTACGTCCAAACCCACCTTCTGTCATCTTGAAATTGTCTTGCCATCAGAGTCCGGTGAGTGACGGAAGAGATGGAGCGAGTGAGGAAGACACTACGAAAGCCGGTTTCATCATAACCTAGTCCACATGCAAGTCACTGGGGCTGCACTCACTCCGTGGTAAATCAAGTGGACGTCGTTGACTGCGACGCCCAAACAGTCAGTCACTTGCGGGAGCACTGATTTGTAGGTCAAAGGTAAAAGAAAATACTCAGATTGCGTCTCGCGTATGTCAATTTCGGAGTTATATTGCGTCGCAGCCAACGCTACCTCGACCCCAGACCGGCAAGACCTGAAATTGGAACCAACTTTAGTTTGCTTGAGTGTTAAAACGAGATTATATAGCAACTATTTTGTGGGCCGCAATTAAGAGTACGCACATACTTATGAAGACGTGTTTTCTGTCCCTTTGGTCTTATCTGATGGCATACCACAAGGGTTATCTCTGCCTTTGAACCACCGTGTTTAGGCATAGCGCTTGAGATGTAAAGCGGAGATTCCACGCATTCTACTCCAACTCAGGCACTTATGTGCCCCTGGCCAATACAATCATTAGAAAGCCCTCCACCAATTCTTTAGCTTCTGGAAGTTTAACCCCGTGCAGCGAGCCAGTTAAAGCAGGCCAAGTAATAATAAAAACCCAAATAATTTCACATGCAGGGCGGGCTTTTGAAATTGAGCCGCCATTTTTCGTGTTTTCCATTCCCAGGGGACTTTTATTACATGTCAATTGGCCTATTTTGCTCATTTATCCCTGTTTGTTCATTCGAACTACCAGAATGAGGTCATCTGCAAACGAAGCTAGCACTGCTTTGAAGGATGTAAAATTTCGCGTACATTTTGCCACCCATTAGCCGCCGATTCTTCAGGTTGTCAAGTGTAACCATTTTTGGCCATTCTGTGTCGTTTGTGATCTTCCGGTGTCACCTGTTTTGTCTACCCATTTTTAACTAAGGTACATGCTGAAAATTGTCAAATTATACCTAAAGCGAATCTCTTTCTGGGACAGAGGTAAGGATTACTTATATAGCTCCTAAACAGGACACAGGGATATAAAAGCCTAGCTCACCTAAAAGGGGTGGCCCTGTGCAACATTCCGGGAAGGTTGAATATTCAAGCGTCCTAATCCTAACGGCAGTTCGACCGTCAAGTTCGTCTAAATTCACCGTATGCTTCACCACAGGGTGGTTCAGGAACAGTGACATGCGCCGAATTGTAGTAAAAGTAGACCGCGATACATCTACCTCATTCTCTCCCAATTCCTGCACCCAGATCCGCTATAAAGAGAAAGTCAAGAAGACCGAAGCTGTGCGAGGGCATAGGCCCATACACTGTAGACTAATACAACCAAGAAATACAACCACAGCAACGAAGGCGGAGGCGGCTCGGATCCTAACTGAGTGGGAGTGCCTTAAAGGCTATGTTAGGAAGGAAACCTTGCAGTCTGACTCTCAGTCCGCCATTCAATCTCTCCACAGAACACACACTGGGCTGATCAAGTGGTTCGAGCTTTCCGTCATTTGGCAATGACTTTAAGCCCTATGCGTAGCCCTAGGTTTAAATGACTCTAGTCAGCTGAAGATGGAGGTCTCGAAATCGGGATTAGTGAGACCCACTTAAATGTCCTTCCCTAAAAAGGGACCGCCTGCGATAGAGGTTTCTTTGCACTAAATTTACGCTTAGGCATCAGCTACTGTTTTTGCTTATATCTCTGATGATGGATCTACGACGGAGCTCGAAACATCACGCGAATAAAAGTATTGTCTCAGCGATTGAGTTGTCTTCTTCTCAACGACTTCCTGGGACTCGTATGTTCGCTTGCATTGACAACTTCGTCTTCTTCGTTTTATTTTTGAGGCATCTTGTTTCCGGTACTTTAGCATCCTTCCGACATCCAGTCTTGCATTCTGCCTTCATAATTGAAACAATTTCCACTAAAGTTCGTAAACTTCTTTATTATACCGTAGGTTATGATCTTATCACACAGCTAAATCCCTAGTTTGACTATTCGAAGATGCATGCATTCAGCCAATGATTTGCTACAATTCCTCGGTTATTTCGATAGCTTAACTTAAAAATGGTCTGCTGATTTATGTCCTTTAAATGCTCCTGTTAGCTGCCAGTTTTTTTTAAAAATTTATATTAGCATACAAAGACATTTCACAACGGTCAAGCACTTCGATTATCAAATTACTGATTATTTTTTTATGTTCTCCTTTACTTCCTCCTCGCCTCCTCGCCCTCTCTTAATAATAATAATCTTCTTCTCCTCCTTTTCGAATAATGGAGAACTTATTTAACCTATCTGTTAATAACTCGGCGGTCTCAGTGGGACACGTCTGGAGAGTCAAATAAAAGGAATGTCATGACACAGCTAGCCATAGGTGGTAGTAGTTCCAGCTCTTCGCTGACAATGAAGCTTCTCCCCCAGCTATGCGAATTCCTCACTTCTCCTGCACAACCCGCCTTATGTTCGAACTTTCGTCGCTTGCCACTTCATAATTTTTTTATCCGTCAGAATCAGCATGCCTTGCCGCCCGGCCTGTTGACACCTCGCTAGGAGTGGGGGTACAATGTTTCGGAGGGAAAATTATACTCCAGTGGGTGGTCCTTCTCACATACTGCAAACACTCGCTTTTTGTCACCTTGGTTCGTCTTCAGACGCCGTCGTGCGACCATATTGCTCACACACACACACAGTTTGCCCCCCTGCCTTCATCTTCCCACTGGGAGGATGCCGACTTCGGTCCAATTAAGTCGCCGTAAACAATTGTGACACACGTCTCACAACGGGCGCAGGGGTGGGAAAAGGGGCGTGTTACGGAAATTACAACGCGAAAATTAGCGGTTATAATTGTCACTGCAAATGCTGCACACATGGTTGTGCGAGCAAGCGCACTACTGCTGCTCCTACTGTCAATTATGATGGACTGGGGGGGGGGTTGTGGGTTCAGGATGAGGGAATTTGAGACACGCCCCAAATCGGTCGAACGCATACGGGCGGCATTTATGGGTCAGGGCACACCAGGGGCGGGAGGGGGGGGCATGGACGGCTAATCAGCCCACGCTCTCGGCCGATCTGATGCAACAGCCCGGCCTGAGGAGAAGGGGGGGGGGGAGGAAAGACGCTGGTTGACTTAATTGCGAGTACAGATCAATATCATGCCAGTTCCAGTCGAGCTTAGCCTGCCTGCCTGTGCTGCGCCCTGTCCCCCCTCCCCAAACAAACTGAAGCATTTATCGATCACCGAATAGCTCATATGGCATCAAGTAGATTAGATTTTCTTGGGAATTACCTACACCTTGTGGTCAGTCAATGCAGAACTGATAACCTGCATGACTAGCAGAGGAATAGAGAAAGATAGGCGGCATGGACGCGTACACCGATCTGTCAGAGGACCAACTCGTCCCCCCATATTGCCATTAGAGCTCTCTCACTCTCGAGCCCCCACCGCTGGGCGGCTAGGATATAGGCAGAAGGACATTACCAGCAAAGACAGGGGACACTAGGAAGGCCTTTTCTGCCTTGTTGGGCATCATCGGCTAGCGATACCCAACCCCAGTGTGGCCGCTGAAATTGCTGCCACACCGAAGTTTGAACTCGTGATCTCGCGATAAAGAGAAACCAATGTTACACCACAGGGCTGTTGGGGGTCATTTGGGTGGAGGGCTAAGCGTGATTATCATGAGAGCAGAGTGCTGCGAATGTGTCTCGTTCGGAGGGCGTTGACGGGAGAACTGCGCGCGCACTGAACAGTGCTGGTAAAGAATATGCCAAAGATGACTTTTATGGTTGCCTAAACAGGACACGGGAATGAGAGGGTCCCGTCCACTTTAAATAGGTGGCCTTGCAGTACGTTTCCGGAAAGGTGAATAGGCAAAAGTAGTTTATGTAGTGCACATAATATACTAAAACAGTGGTTATAGGGGTTTTGCGGCTGGGAAAATAGGATAGGCAGTGGAGAAAATTTGTAGAAGTGAGTGTAAAGTAATAAAAAATTAGCTGAAGTTGTTTCCTGCGGCCACTGGGACTAAGTTCTTCCACATGTAACTTGGAGTTGTGCGTGGCGCTTCGCCAGTTGAAGTTGACGACCTCCTAACCACCATTTTAATTTTTTAAGGGAGTTCGAGAAACCTGCATTTTGGTAACCAGGTTTTTCCGCAGTATGTTAAACGCTTATACAGATTAGGCAAAACTACAGATATAAATCAACATCATTTCAAATTACAATAAAATAAAAATGTACACAGCAATTATTAAGGAATATTCCACTGCCCATCTTAATTTCCCACCCATAAAACCTTATGGCCACCGTTTTCATCGCAAAAACTCCTGGAACTAGGGATATATGATATGCATTACATAAAATACTGTTGCTGGTGAATAATTCTGTGTCTTAAGGCTAAGAGAAAACTAAACTGTAACCTTGATCATAGTTCTAACCTAAAACCTAAACCCACACTTCAACCCTTATAATCCTGACATAACCTCCAATCTAAACCCTCACCCTGAATTAAACCATAAATCTCACCCTAATCTCGATGCTACTATGCCCAGAGTTTGTCGTAAAACCACTTGTACTACGGCAATTAGCCAGTCTAACCAAGAAGTAGGGAGGTGGGGGCTACGTAACACAATTTGAGGCTGCTCTTCGTTGCGTCTTATCTAGTGAAGACTTCCAGATCGGTCGTCCCTGATCATGGGAATACAGCTGATGGGCAGTGATATTCAATTAAATCAATTTTGAAAAATTCGTGGCCTCGGTGAGATGTGAACCCACACATCAGGGAGGACTGTAGTACAGCCAACGCTCCACGAATTGAGTAACGAACGCATGTCGAAGCAGTGATATGCTTGTGACAAAGAGAAACTCGACTTAAACGACCGTTTCTTGGTTGGTGACCATTGTTAGTCAACTTTACCCCAATCCTAGGCGGGGTAGGTTCAAAACTTGAGGCCAAACCTATTGGCTAGTGAAATAAAACGTTATGTTATTAGGCCAGTCAGGTCTTCCGTATCTTTATTACTGGTTGCTCATCGTTACAGAGCCACCAACCTGCGTCTCAAGCCAGAGTGAGTACCTTCTATCACATCCTGCAATCAAAACTAGCAGTTGAACGACTTATCTGTAGCCGCAACCCACCCAAAGGAGCTATGATTTAAACGGAGAGAGAAAATGTTTTATTTTAAAAGTAACGTCCAAATGTTTCAGAACAAAATGACTTCATTCACGGAAACCGGAGGATAATTTAACGAAATATGTAAGAATCAAAAGGTTTTCAGAAGAGAAGTGAGCCTTCGTAATAAGGTAAGGGTTGAGATCAGGTTAACCGTTGCGGTATTAGTTGGGCTTAGTGTTGGATTTAGAACAAAAGAATAAGTACTCTTTTGCAGATTTCGCGCAATACCTATTTATTACGAGGGATTTTCCAGGTAAGGATGACTTGTATGGCTACCTAACCTGACAGGAGAATAGGAAGACCCAGCCCACTTAAAGTAGGTGGACCAGCGATAAATTGCAAGAATGATAAATACTTAAGTATCCTAATCCTAATGTAAAACTAAACGGTAGCCCTAATCTGAGCCCTAGACCTGCCCTAAAATTAAACCCTACAGACAACGTGAACCTAAAAGTTAAACCTCATCATAACATAATCCTAATGCCAACCTTAAACCTAACTGTAAACTTAACCTTAACCCTTATTTTAATCTTAAGCCTTATTTTCCTGAAAGTTGACGCAAAGCCGCATGTATAGTGTGTGGTTCCTGTTCCCGTGTCCTGTTTCGGTGGCGATACAAATCCTTCGTACCACGCATTCTCCGGCCGCCCGGGAAGGGATCAGCTATAGGTGGTTGGCGAGGCGTGAGCCTGTACCTACGTGTGTCACCTTGTCCTCTATGCCCTATATTGTTAGGGTAGCGCAAGCCAAATAAGGCATGCCGCACCCTAATGTAGCCCAAAGCATCTATCGCACAGTCCATAAAGAGCGCAGATTCCCCACTTTAATTAAGTAATTCATTTGCTCATTCAAGTAACCTTTTTATAATTGACTCCGACCGAAGACGGGTTTAAAGGGGGTAAGAAATGCTAATTTTCAGCGCCAGAATAGGCCCCTCGAGTTGAAATCCAAACAACCACAACTGTTGGTAAAGTAGACAAATGGTCGAACACTGGAACGACATTTTGATGTGGCCATTTGGAGCCCAAGCCTACACAATCCCTCTCTTCTCATCCTCCTTCCCTTCTCCTTTGACCTTGTTTAATTGCCCATCCCTCCCACCATAACTATTGCTGGTTTTTTTGTTGACGATTCTATTTCTGTAAATATTTCCACCCAACCGTCGATCTTGCCTACTGGCACAGGCTTACACAGCCCTCAGTGGCAATTGGGCGGCACAAACACACAATTATTGATTTTCTACATGTTCAAAATTTTAGTTATTGAACACACGTCCAAGGAGCTTCCCCATTTGTTGCTGTTTCTCCCCCTCTGATGATGGGCTCTTGTAGGAGCTCGAAAGCTCAGGAAGAAATAAATGTCGTTCTTGTGTTCGACAATTTGTCTCCTTTACCAATAGACATACCTGGAATGCAATCATTCTCTCTCATTCGTGAACCATAACTGTGCTTCTTTGTATTTTTTTAACAGTATGAAAGATATTTGCCATCTCAATCCAGAATAAAGTACGGGGGTCCCCGGAAGATTAAGCAACTCATGCCATACCCCGAAATATGGGTTAACTGGTTGGGGGGTGGGGTGGAGGTGGAGGTGGTTCGGGGTAGGAAGGAGCTCCGGGCTTCCGCTGTGGGTACGCAGATCATGGCGAGTCTACCGGCAATTAACCCCCAGACGTGTATGTTATCCGGTCACAGATTTGCTTTCCAGGGGACCGACTAGGTCTTTCATCGAAATTACGTGGGGGGGGGGGGGGGGGAGGGAGGGGTTAGCAGCATGAATTATGTTTAATCCCAGTTCAAAACTGTGCCGAGATAAATGCCCAGGGGGAGAGTAATTGCTCTATTTTATTCAAATGATGCTTCTCACGTCCAGTTAAATGTAAGATAGGCAAAAGTAACCCGGGTCCTGACAGGCCTCTCTTACACCATCGAGATTTTGGCTTTTGCAGGTAAGATGCGAACAATGAGAACATTTAAAGGAATTTCGATAAACATACGTTCGGTTTTACATGCGGTGCAAGTTGTTTGCGGTTGGATGAAAGGACTTTGCTGCCGCTACATTCGAACGGGGCTGTGAAACTGTAACCTAACTGAACGATTCATCGGAAAGGATGCCTTGTATGGTCGCCCAAAACGGGACATGGGAAGAGAAACAGGCTACCATTCATGTGTCCTTGCGCCAACTTCCAGAGATAGTAGGTTTATAATTAAGGGGAGGTTAGTGTCAAACTTAGAGTTAGGTTTAAGGGTAGTGTTAAGATCATAGTTAGACTTAGAGTCAGAATTATACTTAGGGTTAAGGTTTCAGTTCGTGTAGACTGTAGAGTTTAGGTTTAGGTTAGGACTACGGTTGAGATCAGGGTTGTTATTTAGCTTTATGTTAGGATTAGCACTAGGGTTAAGACGCGGTAATAGTTAGGCAGATATTATTGTCAGGAAAGACTGAGATGGCAATTTCTGGCTTGTTAAACGTGATCATCCAGTCATATCCAACCCCAAGTGGTGCACCATCCGAGATTCGAGCTCGTTCTAACCATTGAGCCATAAGCTCGCTGTCTAGCCGGTTTAGATCGAGAGATCTTGAGGAGACGTTTATTAAAGCGTGTCAGTATTTCTGATGCAAGCCGGCAAGAAAACGAGCTCGTGGCTCAATGGTCAGACAGTTGGACTCCTATTTAAAAGGTCGTGGGTTCGAGCCCCGGGTGGTACAACACCTGGGATTGATCAGGACTGGCTGGCCACGGCTAATAAGCCGGCAATGGCCATTCCATTCTCCCTTGTCTTTGCCGGCAATACTATCCACCTGGACTACCAGCCTCTGTGCCACTGCTGACAAGGTTCGATAATGAGACCAAAGGCAGAGCGGGACAAGTGAGTAAAGATAGCGGTCGGTGATCGTCCATCAACGACGGTAATACTGATCCTTCCTGAAATTTATCATGAGGCTACCTATATTAAGTCGGCGGGGCGGTTCCTGTTCCAATGCATTGATTAGATGACCGTACAAGTCCCCCTTTTCGATTCGACTTAAGCCACCTTAAACAGACCGCAGCAGAACTCAAAATATGGGTTATATATTTATGTATCAGGATTTAATTTGGTAAATTAAAAGTGTAAGAAATATTCAAACAAAAAAGTTAGAAAAGAAGGGCGTTTAAATGAGCCAACCCTGTCCAAATAAAGAAATACTGTGCGCGGTTCAGATTTAGTACACTATTTTTGGCATCTCATTAAAAAATGTCAAATGTTGCCGGACTAGGCGGGCGTAGGCTGTAAAACAGAGGCAAGCGGAGAGTTGCTGAAAAAGAGTCTCTAGCAGCACTATTCTAGCCTGATGACAGAGCCCAAAACAGGCTAAAATTATTTTTGGCTTTAGTGCAGTAAAATTCTTTTTTTTTTCAGATAAAGTACTCTTGAACACATGAAAAGGGCGGACATCTATAAAGAGCCAGTCGACGAAGCTGATATAAGCATTGCGGTTATAAGCAACTTTTGGATTTTCGTTTCTTTACACGTGACGTAGCCTGCTAAGAATGAGAATACAGCGTGCTAATATGCCAATGTACGATAAGACATAGGTTGGAAACTTCGGCGCATAGTACAAGAAGACTTAGCAGCCATTAGTTCAGAGTGAAGGCGATGAAGAACCTCATCAAGAATGCTACCAGCAAATTGCTTAACCATGTAAATCGTCGCTGTATTATAGCATCAACCAAAGAGCATAAGAATAAATGAACTTCAAAAATTGATGATTTTTCATCTTGAGTAAAGCAAGTATTCTCTTTCTCTCTCTCAAGTCGAGAGAACGGCGTTGAGAGGCATTCGTGAAAGGATGGTAATATGACATGAAAATAAAACAGCACAAAACTTACCAGCTGCCTATCCAAAATGAAATCTACAAGCAATAACCGAACTCATAAAATTTTAACCGAAATTCTGAAATGACTTTTTGATCAGGAAATACTCCTTAAATGAGGTGGTTATTGTGAGCAGCAGTTGGATTATTGAATTATTTGTTGGACACGGCAGGATTTCGGCTTTCGAATGAACGTGCCTTAGACCGCCTGCAAAGACAATACGCTTTGCAAAATGCCTACTTGTGCAGCATGCATTTTTATGCTGTTTTTCTTTGCCCTTGAAAATTTTAACATATTTTATGTGAATCCCGCATAAAAATATGCTTACTTGAAATCATTTGATAGCAAATAACGTGTTCTTTAAATTTTGGATTCAACGGAGAGGTTTATTTAGGTTTTTAAAGTTCCTGATTATGAGTTTTTTTGAGAGCACACAGTGCACATTCAGATAGCATTGTGCCTGTCTGTTTATTCATGCTATTCGTGACGCATAGAACATAGCCCAGATCCATTGGCAAATCTCATGAGTGCTATAAGTTATCTGCTCAGTGGCTTGGAGAAGCGTGTTCTTTCCCTTACACGGAAAGCATACAGTCTGTAGAATGTAAACCCCGAACTCTAATACAATGGCAAATCGGGCTCAAAGTTATTCGGATATTTTATACGTTTAAAGACACTATCTAAGTATACAGTTTAAAGAATGCGCAAGGTTCTACCAAATGAGCACCAGAAAGTATATTTTTGCTCGTAATTTGCGAGAAATATATTTAAATTTATGAGGACAGTTAAATTCAACAGAAAAAAGTACTGCGTTATATGGACCAATTAAGAGGATGATTCCTTCCAATACCTCCCCGACGGGTAACCCCTTTCAAATGCTGACGAACAGACGGACCTCGGTACTCTGATAAAGTTCTCGCTTAAACCATCTTCACAGTGTCTAAAGGCAGCTAAACACGCGAGACAAGTGCTGTTTGCGATTAGATGGGGATTCGTCCACATCGACAAGAAACTCTTCAGAAAAACGTACAAAGCGTTTGTTCGGTCCCACCTGGAGTATGTCGTCCAGGCCTGGCGTCCGTGGTTTAAGAAGGATTATCTGCACCTGGAACGAATGCAGGCGAGGGCTACGCAGATGATCAAGGATCTTGGTCCTCTGCCTTACCAAGTCAGACTGGCTGAACTAGATTTGTTTGCTTTCAATGACAGGCAATTACATGGTGACCCCATTCCAACCTACCGGATTGTCAGAGGCCGTGAGTGCGTCCTAAAATTTGACTGTTTCTTCAAATTGGCTCGAACGGATCAGCTTCGGGGTCATCCCTTTAAACTGCAGAGAAAGCTGACCCATATAGACTTTCGACGGAATGCCTTCTCGCATCGGGTCATTAGAGCGTGGAATGGACTGTCTGATGAGGTGATCCCTTCAGAAAATGTAGAGACATTTAAATGCAAACAAGATTCTCATTTGCTTTGAAATTGTGGTGCATACAATGAAAGTTGTATCAGTAGCGGCAGTTTGCAGCTGGCTCACACATATCGCTGATGTTAACTCTACATTTTTCTTATGGATTGTTGTTAAAATTAAACCTTGTTGCGATTTTTGGATATGAATAGGGAGCTCAAGGGCGAAAACTGTCTTCCCTTAATAAAGCGACTAACGTGAGTAATAATTGTTTGACAGAGTGGGGTTTTTGTAGGCGTTCGATAAGACTTGTATTCTACCACCGGCATCCTGGTTGGTCTGAAATATTTTTTGATTATATTGCATGATAATAAATATTGAAACCCCACCTACATAATCCTTCCTAATCAAGAACACAGTTCCGAATTTTGGTTTAGACTTCGTGGCATCGGTCACTGACTGTAAATGGGCATAAACAATACCCTAAATGCTTTTACTCCGAAATAACGACTATGAAGAACGAAACTTTTAAGGCCAACGGATGAATTGACCTGGACAGTGTGAAACAGTTAAGGATTAATAACAACGATAAAATTCTGGTGAAAGAACATATATCTTCTTTAAAGTATCAGGTAAATAAAAACCGGGTTCCGACCAACACAGTAGTTTTGTAACACTGAGGGTAAGCCATAGAGGATAAAAGAGGGTGGGTATGGGAATATGGACCCCGTGGCATTTTTCCAAATTCCCGAGAGGTTAGATTTAGGGCTAAATTTAGTATGGATGTTCGAGTTAAGGCTGGGGTAAAGGCTAGAGGGGTTAAGGTTAGGGTTAGTGCATTCGAATTAGTATTAATGATTGACTTAGTGTTAGGGGTAGGTTAAGTGTCAGGATTAAGTTAAAAGTCAGGACACCGGAATAGGGTCCTCTCTGGAATTTAGCGTGAAGCCATCCATAGTACTGGGGATCTATATTTCTATACCTTACAAAGAGAAGGAGAGAGGAAAAGAACAGTAAATTGTGAAACATAGATACTATTTTGCGGTTTTATGTTTATGTTAACCTATATTTGTGGATGTGGAACGACAAACAGCCAGTAACCGAGCTAATTAAATGTTAACCAAAAGTCTGGAGGGCGTTTTCACGTAGGAAGGATTCCTTCAGCGAGGTTGTGATTTTGATTAACCTATAGCATTAAAGCAAGACAGAAGTGGTCATCCCTTGTTCCCTTTTCTCATCCGTACTAACACTTCTCGAGCAGGTCATCCTTTGTGCCACCTTAATTTTATGTGTTACGGAACTTCAGTCTAGCTACATGAGCAGTTTTGGAAGCGTTTATCTCAGAAGTACAAATGCCATGCGAAAACCATAAAAAAGAATTAGGGGACACACACCATACTCCAATAACAAAAGACAAATATAAATGAACGTTTGTGACAGTTAACTGCTTAATGCAATCAAACGTTCGGTGTAAGGAACTGATGACGTTTTGTGGATCTGGGCTTCGAACGCCCTTAATGATTGCCTAACGGATTAAGTTCAAGCATTATAAGTAGTTCACTGACGCACAGATGCGTAGATGGTATATTGGTATTGCCTCAGATAAGATAAACATAGGTGTCTATAAGACTTTGACTTGAAACTACCACGTAAACATTAAGAGTGCATGACCATGTTCGAGGACTGACTGGGATTGGGATAAGTGACTCATATCTGAAGTTGATCCCTCGCACCAGCGTCAGCTACTATTTGTAATCTTTTTCAAAAGCCGGAATTCTGATGTGATTAAAATGTCTTGCGATTAGGCTGTACAATAATCATTAGTATCGTAGATCATGTTGTGCTCAGTGGACTGGGTTTGTTTGTTCGCTGACTTTTCGGACAGCCTTTATCGAAGCGTAAACTGATTTTATCGATCAGCAATTTAAAGTTGTGGCTGTACTTGTTGGCCATTGGCTGATCGATTTTTCTCCGTTCGCCGCTTGGCCCTCCGTGTAGATTTTTGCAAAGCCTGACGGCAATCAGTGTTCGGTTTGACCTTGTCCTGTCCTTTACTCACGTAATGGCACAGGACTTTGTAGGCCGCGGGAAGGTCCAGACGCCTGTTAACAGAGTTGGCGTCTAAATACCATGCCTCAGGCGTCAGTCTTTCCGATTTCGAGCTTCTTCGGCCCTCGATGGTCGCTCCTTGAATATCGAAGTTGTTGCGAGCTGCGAGTTGGGGTCAAGTCTCCGTACCACCGCTTTGTGTTCGTGTAGACGGATCTGCAATTTGCGCCCTGTTTCTCCAACTTAATTACAGTCTCCATCGTTACAACGCATTTTGCAGACAAATGCGGAGCTTTCAGTGGGGGCAGTCTGTCTTAACGTTGCATCACACGGCGAGTGCTTATCAATCTTCGAAAATTTCGGCATTTTGCATCAATTTCGATCCTGAACTGTATGCAGAAGAGGCTGCATACACGGCTTTACTTCAGCCGCAGGGCACAACAGAACCCGTGGGTTATGTAATGCGCTATAGGTGAACGTATCGATCGCAACTTCTGGACAGCGAGTCCGTGGCTAGGACGCTAGTCTTCCAACTAACAGAACACCGGTTCGAAACCTGAGGGTCGCAAGCCCGGAGTTGGATATGGCTGGCTGATGAGGACTAATAAACCAGGAGTGACCATTCGAGTCTCCTTTGCTTTTTTGTCGAAATCTTATTCTGTAACACGCGTCATCGTCAGATACCTTTCTAATGCTGGGAAAGACCTATTGACGCAGCAAATTCAAGTAAATTAGACCAGTCATGGTCTAAGTAAGCCCTAGATGATACGTCACACAACATATGGTAAATCCGAGTAAATAAGCAAGAGTCTTCAGCATAACATGCTGCCGGCCACCTCCCCAGCAGTTACTTTACACGATTAAGTTAAATGTAGCCCCACTACGCCACACAATTCTAACCAGAAATCGTGCATTTTGCACACAGCTTATAAAGTACCACCTGCAGTATTTCACCCTTGGGTCCACCTCGGCTTCGTCGAATGCAAAGTTTTCAAGAGCAGCGGTTTGAAGTACTATGCACAGGAACCCTTGAAATTGCTGCGCCACGACCCACTTGTCATACAGATCTACTCCAGGTTTGATAGTTTGATTCCAGCACCCCTTATGGTTTTGTTGGTCTAGATGATGCCTATGGTCTTCCGGGCTGTTTCAGAATACTTCTGATATGTCCCCAGGACTAGTAAGTGGAAGAAGGCAAGCCGGTCTGATCGTGAGAGTCTTTATTCAGGCTAACACAGAGACAGCAGTAGGATGAATCGGCGCGTCCAGTACAGCCCTTTATAAGGCGCTGGTCCTTCTAGACTGTTCCCGGCCTATCGGACGAGCGGGGTGGTTCTGGCGTGGTTCCCACGCCGTGACACGCTCTGGAACATCGCAGAGCACGCGGGGGTGGGCGTCACGTGCGCTCACGCCGTGCGCGGCCGGTCTGCCGGCATGGCTTATCTGGGGTGCACTGCCAACTCTGGGCCCTGAGTGCGTCACCGTTCGCGTCTCCATAATAACTTCCATCGACTTTATAATGCGAGTAACAGTAAGTAGCATAACTATATCACCGTAAATATTCCCACGGATAGTTTTAAAAGTCCGTTTATGGCAAACGTATGTTTTAAGCAACTCGTCATCAGTTCAAACATTTGCAGGGGAAAATGAACGGTGTACATAACAATTAAAGTTTGAATATGTAGAAAAATCAAATACTGTCTAACATGAGCACTGATTGGCCACTGCGGACTACGTCAGGTTGCGCAGGAGGACCATATACCTTCATCTTTCCTCCCAAGCGCTCCGCAGAATGCTAACATTTCCTCAAAACGAAGCAATAGGTCGGGCGGAAGAAACTACGCAGAGCCGACAGCCACGAGCGAAGAAGATGGACACGCTCAGGAGGCACAAAAACGACTTGAGACACCTCATGGAAGCGTCCACAAGGGCGCGAACAAGTCAATCAGCCACAAAAATCGATCGGTACAATCGATGGACACGCGGGCATCAGGCGTCAGGCTAGCGGTTGGCCACACTTACCGTATACCAGCAAGAGAACGGTCACTACTCTCTGATGATGGAAGGGAGAAAGCTTTTGAAACGTCAGCTAAAATACAATTTGGTCCTAGAAATTGCCTCTTCTCCTTCTTATTTCTCTTCCGGGGATGATGTTATGAATATTTTATCTGGACCTCAAATTTTTGCGCATAGAAATATACAACTTTTATTACATAGAAAATACCCAGAATGCGCCTTCTAGATCCTAGGTGCAGTTATGACTGTTGCTCGAGTTCAAAGTTAAACGAAAATTCTTTATTTAAAATTAAAGATTTATGAACATGAATACAAACGGTATAATGTTTGGCTTTTTCCATAAAATAGTTGAGAATTTAGATGGACATCGAAAATCTACGAGGAACGTCATATATCTTGATTAATAATTTTTCACAGGGAGTATTTTGTAGATGGTCAGAAAAAAGCTCATTGAAAAGCTAGCTTCCTTGCACAGCTGAAGTTTGTTGGAATTAGGCAACACGATAATCAATATTACACCCCACCCTAAGCAATCCTTTCCCATCGCAAAAATATTTCAGCATATTGGTTAGTGGTTCATGCGATATGCCAGACATTGTAATATAGAATATTCATCCTGCCCAAGGCACGATCCATTTAAAGCTAAATTTTAGTTTGCATTCCCAAAAAGCTTTATCATCTGGCGTATATCCGATATACTAGTATACGGACGCCCCGCAGCAACCACGATTTCTTACGGACACTCGCTGGGATATGTACGAAAGACCGTACTGACCGGAATACGCCACAACATTCCTCAATTGAGGGTTGCACGCTAGATGGCTATGTTTTCTCCTCTTCCTCTTCCTCCCCAGTCCACCACTGCTCAATCCATTATATACAAACT
>JAYGXS010000001.1:82880419-82914869 GCA_036362985.1 Ligula intestinalis | reverse complement strand
AGTGAACTAGCAGTTAATATGTACATGCACATGGTCCCTCCCACCCTCTCCAGGACAGTCGCTGCCGCCACCACCTCCGTCCTTCTCCCCTAGCGGAGGAGGGGCGTAGACAGAGTTAGTAGATGGCCCTGTCATCACAACAGGTATTACAGGCTTCGCTAAGATGGCTGGGATTCCCGCTCGTGCTTAAGAGTCTGATGATGGACGCTCTTAGCGTCGATGGCTAGGTTGTAAATAAAAAATACACTCGGATAACACTTATTTTGGTCAACCCTTCTGGAGATAAAGTGGATGGAGTATCCGCTGGCTGACAAGAATGCATAGTTGTTACGTTTCTCAAAGCCTATGCTGACCATTTGGCAGGCGCCAGTCCCTTAATTGGAGTGTTGAACACACTTCGATCTCCGATCTGGCTTAGGAACAGTATGTTCCGTTGTACCCTGGAGCTCTCACATGCAATTGCATAGCAACTTATGGTATGCATACGTCGATAAGCTGGAACTGACAAAAACAAAATTCTTCGGTGCCTTTGGGCTGACTCTCGAGCCGCGCCGCAAAGCGGCTGATTAAAAAGGGAGGGTTACTTTACCGAAAAAGGTAAGGGAAGACTAGAATGGCCATTTCTGGTTTGTTAGCCATCATCAGCCAGTCATACTTAGGCCTAAACGGTGCACCACCCGAGGTTCGAACCCGCGAACTTGTTAGTTAGAAGTCCATCGCGCTAACCACTGAGCAACGGGCTCACTGCCTTGCCGGTTTAGATTGGGAAGATACACACTGGCAGGTAGGTGCTCACCGATTGGTTACAGGACGCAATCTTCTCTCTTTGCCTTCGGGTTCCCTCTCAAAGAATACCATGAAGTCCACTTCACAAACCACCTTCGACGATAGAAGCGTGTCAGCTTTCGGATGGGGCTCGTTCAATAAACTCTGACCAACGAACTGCGCAATCATTTAAAAAGTGTCGGTAGATAGTGGGGTAAAGGTGACTTGTATGATCACGGCCTCAGGTGTAGGAAAGACCTGTCCACTGAAAGTAGGTGTCCTTGCGATAAATTTAAGGAAGAGTAACTAGTTCCGTGTCCTAACCCTTACATTAATCGTAACATAAAAATAAGCTGCAACTTTGACCTTAACCCCAGCCTTGTCCTGAACCCTAAACCCTACAGTTAACATAAACCCATAAATCAACCCTTAACAGCATCCCGGCTCCAACTCCTGCCTAACTCTGATTTTCATCCCAAACTTAAACGAAACCTAAACCCAAACCCTTACCCTAAACCTCACTTCCTCGGAATTAGGTGGCCACACAAGTAATCCTTACCAACTATTCTTTTTTGTATCCAGAAGGAAGCCAGGAACGTATTTTTTCTTAACTTTTATGATTGGAGATGTGGTAGTTTTTGATAAAAATTGATTAATTAACGAATGATCTTGAGTCGGACCCACATTTGAAAGTATGCTTCGGTTTTTCAAAAAACATACTGTATGCTATTATAAATAAGTCATACAGGGCCCATAACATCTTGCAATAATTGTGAGGCATGCCGTCTAATTCATGTTCAAAAGTAATAAACGGAAGGATAAAATGCGGTACGAAGTTGGATTTCACAGTCTTACAATATTTCATATTAGCTAACTTAGTTCAGCCAAAGGACGCGCTTTCTTGCGTTATAACATTTTAAGAAGGCGTAATTTGCTAAAAAACAAGTCCCAGAAAGTATATTTTGTGAACTTTGTCTTCTACAAACTATGCGTGAACATTCAAGGACGTTGACAGCCAACTAAATATCAAGTCATTTATTTAACAGAATTTAGTTTTTGCAGATGGACGTTAAGGAGATCATACAAAAACCAGCACACTGACGTGTCTGTACATAACCGTTCTTTTTCAAGGAAACTAGAAAAGTCTAGGAGAACTGTGAAAGGTTGAAAAAGAATGTGTGGATAAAAAACGCCAGATAGACGGCTGAGTAGTAAAAAGCGTGATTGGGCGTTGAACCTAATACACTCTCTTTTAACCGCAACTTACTTGTGATTCAGCGCAAAGGGAACATAAAATGTTATTAGGTAGGCAGCATCAAAATATCTGATGACGAGACTTAATTTCTGAGGATTTTAGATGATACCACGGCGAGGCAGGGGCGTGGCCTAAGACCACCGGCCGCTTCTGGGGGACTTGAAGGCTAATTCATGGGGGGAGGGGGTGGAAGAGGGTAAATTAGCTATTAAATGATTTAACCAAGAAGTAGAGACTGTCTACCAAAATTTTACGCTGTTCTTCCTGGAATCTTATTCAGTGATGACATTATCCGCTAGCTACAACTCAGTCCATGGTGGGCTAGGTTCAAGACCCGAGGCTGAACCCTTTGGCCAGTTGGGTCTTCGTCGTCCTGCTGACTTGTCGATGCACAGTCGCCTACACAGCCAGAGTGAGAACCGATATTGTAGTCAGATAGCATTGCCGGCAAAGACAAGGGAGACTGGAATGGCCATTTCTGGCTTATTAGCCGTCGTCAGCCAGTCATATCCAGACCCAAATGGCGTCCCACCCAAGCCTCGGAGTCGCAAGCTCTTTGATCAGAGTCAAGTGCCCTAACCATTGAGCCACGAGGGTGTTGTCTTGTCGGGTTATTTCGAGGGATATTGACACTAACTGACGAGCGTTTATGCGGCCCGTGCCGGAAGATCTTTGTGCTAAGCTGAATGGTGAAACTTGTTTCGCTTAGCTTGATCTATGAGATGCATACCTCCAACTCGAGGTAGACGAAAGTTCCCGGGAGCTTCTCACCATCATGGTTCTTTCCAATACACCAGTCTGCCATTCGGGGTTAAGACTGCTTCAGCAGACCATGGACACCATGCTGACGGGCACCGAAGGAGCCGCTGCTTATTTGGATGACATCATTGTCACTGGTTCAAATCCAGATGAACCGTCACAACGCCCGGAGATAGCACTTAGCCAAATTCAAGACAATGGTTTCCGTCTACGTCAGGAGAAGTGACATTTTTTCATGGCTCCTGTAGAAGATCTCGGGTTCATAATCGACCAAGATGGCCGTCGCCCAGATCCAAAAAAACATCGAAGCCATCAAACAGATACCACCACCAAAGGACTTAAGTTCTTAGCGCACTTTCTTGAGTATAATGAGTCACTTAAGTTCGTTCCTCCCGGAAATTCATCGCCTCCGTCATCCAATGACTGAACTACTCAAGAAAGATGCCAAGTGGTCCTGTTCGCAAGAGTGTCAACAAGCTTTTTAAGGAGCGAAAACAATGTTGAGGTCTGACTTGCTGCTCACGCACCTCAATTCTAATCTGAAGATTTTTGTGGCTGCGGACGCCTCCAACTATGAAGTTGGCGTCGTGCTTTCACACGTTTTTTCCCGACAACACAGAGATGGCTATCTGTCATATAGCAAGATCGCTATCATCTGCTGAACGCAACTACGGACACATCGAAAAGGAAGCCTTCGCTATCATCTTAGCCGTAAAGAACTTTCATAAGGTGTTTTATGAGCGTCATTTCACACTTCTCATGGACCAAAAGCCCCTTCTTGCTATTGTTGGCTCGAAAAAGGGCATTCCAGTGTACTCGGAAAATCGCCTTCAGCGCTGGGCAACCATGCTGCTGGGCAACAGCTGGGACATCTGGTACCAGTCTACAACGACCATCGGTCAGGCAGACGCACTCTCCCGCTTAATCAACTCACGGTCTAAGGAGTCTGAGGACACAGTCCTCATGTCCATCTCCGTTGAGTCCGAGGTCAACAGGCTATTTATGGATTCCATTCGTGCACACCCTGTCACGTTTGAGGAAGTCCGGAAGGCAACCTAGCAGGATCCTCTGTTGAGACAAGTTATCAAGTACCACCGCAATAAGTGGCCCGTGAAAACCTCTGGAGCATTGCAGCAGTTCCACCAACGACAAAATTCTCTGTCCACCATTAACGATTGTATTCTGCTCTACGATCGTGTCGCTGTTCCATAACAGCTACAAGCCAGCGTCTTGAGACAGTTCCACAACGGACATCCCGGCATCAACCGTATGAAGGCCCTCCCTCGCAGTTATGTGTACTGGCCTCACATGGACCAACAACTGGAACAGCTGGCCCGTTCATGCACCAAATGCGCGCTCGCTTCAAAGACGCCAGTGTTAGGATGGCCTAATGAACAGCCTTAGCAAGCAATAGCTTGCAAGCGATAGCCCATACACGACAGGCTATCGATCAGCCTATTAGAGGCCAACATAGACTTGGAGTCAATCAATCGATAATTCAAAAGTCAAATTGAAGTCCGCCGTCGAGTCATTAGCTGATCCTACCGGCGACTACGTCAAAAGAGGAGCTGATTGGCTCGATGGAAATCGTGTTATAAGCGTTTGTTATCCTAAATAAGTTGTACCTCTTACACTAAAAGGCTTCTGCTGTTGCACACTCCTTGTCATGTTCTTCTTTTGGGGACTCACACAAGCCATTATTGGGTGGTGATATCTCGGCCTGGGCTACCGTTACAACAACATGGTCTAGGCCATCTTTCAGAAATTTAACAACATGACTAACAGCCATATTATTAGCATACTTAAAACATAAATTGTCAACTGGCGATCTCATTTCATCGGTTTGAAGATGAAAGAGGTTGAGGGGTAAGATAGAATCTCGAAGAACTCCACATATACTGAGAAGGGCCGTAAATTTTTGCTTGCTGGATGATACTAATTAAGTAGGGGTGAAAAATAGTATCCAAGTGCTGCTGAGATAGCCGCACGCGCATGTTCTTTTTTAATGGAAGGATAGCATGGGATAAAAGTCAATGTGGGGTTATAGTCAAGAAAGGCACATGCGTACGCAAGACAGCTCCTCATATAAATCCCCCAGAAGAGATTAGACTAAAGGAGCGCCAACATCGAGTGCACTTCGTCTGGTCGTATATACGAAAGTTAAAAGGTCAGAAAAATTGGAGGAGAAAGGCATGCCTAAATGTATTCCCTCTGCATTACAGACAAAAAGGGGGATCTTATCCTAGTTTACAAGACAATAAATGGTCTTGAGAAAGAATAACGCTTTCAAGACATGTTTAAGTGGCACCTCTCGCCTCATATCCATGGGCACACAATGAAGCTGCGCACGAAGATGTCCAAGCTAAACCTCAGCTCTGAATCCTTTATGCAACGTGCCATACAACCGTGGAAGAAACTTCCACAGTCAGTTGTGGAGGCCACTTCCCTTCAGATTTACAAACAACAATTGGATAATTACACGCGTCCCGTCCCTTCCCTCCCAGTCTGAATTCGAAAAAACAGACATATATTGTTTAAACAATACTACTCACTGTTTGCCAATACTATGTTAGTAGTGGTATATTTTATAGGTGCTTGTACACGTGATCAATAGGATTTTCAAAGGCATTGCCTATTATCCTCAACAAATAAACTGAATGAACTGAAACTATCTAAGGCAAGTTATTCAGCGAGCTTCAGTGGTGCGGAAGAGCAGGCAATTAGACGAAAATATTTATACCCAAAAAATCCAATCATATTTATCGTAAGAGTGATTCTTACATCACACCAAGCCTCGAAGAGTGCAGCTGTAATTGAGCATTCATTTCTCCTAGTGGGTTCATAGGATGGCACCCGCTTCATCACAATCGATGATAGCCAAGGCGTTGAGCAAGTATTGTTGATCTGAAAAACCAGACCATGTGGAAAAACTGACATATAATCTAGCGTCTCAGTCTCAAAACTTACAGAATTTCTGTATTTAGGACCCACTGCTCATTCTTTGACTCGCGTTGATAAACCTTCACTGATCGTTAACGGAATTCATTCGTCGGCGAACTTTCCTCAACGAGTGTCAACATCCCCCAACCGCAACCGGCAAGAAAACGAGCCCGTGGCCCACTGGTTAGAGCGTCAGACTTCTGACCAATAGGTCGTGGGTGGTGCACCACTTGGCGTTGGGTATGACTAGCTGGCCATGGCTAATGAGCCAGAAACTGTCACTTCGGTCTGCCTTGTCTTTGTAAACAATGCTACCACCCATTCTTGGACTATTACTGCCTGGCTGCCCTTCGGACAGTGGGACGTCTCCAGCCTCCGTCGCGACACCACCGATTTGCAGTCATTATCTGTGACCTCGGTGTTCGCGTGGCCTAGGCGAATTTCATTCTGCGGGAATCATCCGCTGCGGGCTACAGACGGACAGGGGTTTTATGGTCCTCTTGGCTCCTGCCAAAACTCTTTAGCTCAGACTGGATTAGCCTAAATACTGTCGACTTAGCAGGCCGGCATTTAGGGAGTCATGCGCTTGTCCACATTTTGGTGCCCAGACAGTGTGCATTTTGAGCCAGCAGGATTAGGGGATGAATGAGTGGACAAGTTCCGCATATACAGATTATGCTTCTGCGACCAGTGTGGATGTGTTGTTGGGGAGAGGAGGGAGGGACTGGAAGGGGGGGGGGGTGACAGTGAAGTGGGCAGAGGAAAACAAATGTAAATTAGACGGATAACAGGGATTTAGGCGAGAAAAAATTGCTCGGGTGAAAACATCTGATTGGCTGCTCCTTCATTCCCCTTCGTCTCCGGCCCTGAGTACAAGAGGGCTTTATATGTATATTTAAATGGGGCCTATCGACTCGATGCAGTCTCGTCACTGCCCCATGCCAGGAGACCGAGAATAGATTGAGGCAAATCCTAGATAATCTCCCCTTACTCCAACAAGTGTAAGTCGTTTTTTGAAACAGCAACGTCCATTGAGTGGTTAATAAACTGCAAGATAACTCGACTCTCAGTAATAAAAAGTAGACGATAGGGTAAGTTGCCCCACTGGGGAAACAGCAGGAATACGAGAATGGTGGATTATAGGAAACGGACAAATAACTGTTTTCGGGAAGTGGAAGGATTAAAAGTATATTTACGCAATAAAATGGCATCTATACATCGATAAAACGTAAAAACGTGCGTGCATAACATGAAGACTGCAGACTGAGGACATCCAGTGGATATTCCAGGCTAACCTATCTCAGTCTATAATGAGCAGACGCATTGAATGAGAGAGTATTATATTCCTTGCATCATCCCGGAAGAGGAAGAAGAGGAGACGACTTCTGAGACCAACGTATATTCCGGCTGACGTTTCAAAGGCTCTCTCGCTTCCATCGTCGGAGGAAGGTGTCTGTATTCCTGTATGCGTCTGATCGATGAGAACGACCATTCGCCCATGCTTCAGTCGGTTACGCCGATCGATTTTCTTGGCTGCTTGAATTGCTCACGTCATCGTGAGCGATGTCAAGTCGTTTTTGTGACTCGTGAGAGTTTTCACCCTCTTTGCTCGCAGCTATCGGCTGTCGACCCTGCTTATCTCTCTCCTCCCGATCTATTGCTCTGTTCTGAGCCGATGGTAGCCTTTTGCGGAGCGCTTGGTAGGCGGGATGAAGGTTCGTGGCTCTGTTTAGTGTGCCAGTCGAGGACCAACTTTCTAGCAGCAGTCTGGCCATCTTGTCGTTGGCTCGGCCTATTACCTTTGCTTTTTCAAAGGCGAATTTGTGTTTCTTCTGCTTCCCTTGTTCATAGACCAAATAGAGCTTATTCTCGCGGTTGATTGCGAGCTGATGCTAATGCAACCTTGTACCAGGACGTCTGCCCGTTTCACCGACATACCTTGCAGTGCAGTCTTGGCATGGTATGCTGTAGACCACAGCTGATTGTTATGTCAGAGGAAGCGGGTCTTTGGGCCTCACGAGTTGCTGTCTGATGGTTGATTCCGACCTATGAGCCACAACGATCCCGAATGGTTTCAGGATTCTTGCAGTCGCCTCTGATCCATTCTTCACATAAGGGATTGCGGGCCAGAACTTAGGGTCATCTCCTTTCGACCGCTCATGGTGGGGCGTCTTAAGACACTTGCGTACAAAGGACTTTGGATAACCATTGGCGTGAAATAGGGCATGCAAGTACTTAATCTCCCCCTTTTTTCCACTTTCATCGTCAATGCAGTGTGTCTGAACGCGTTGGAAAAGGGTCCTTACACAACTGCGTTTGTGACCAACGGGGTGGATGCTTCTGAAGTGGAGAATGCACATGGTATTGGTTGCCTTGCGGTAGACCGTTGTTCTTATCTTGCCGTCTTTCAGCTGCGTTACTTATACGTCAAGAAGGGTAATTGATTGTTGACCTCCTCTTCTATGGGGAACTGGATGTCAGGAAAGATGGAGATCAGCAGTGCCTTGAAAGCCTGCACTTTGCTCCTTTGTATGATAAAGAAAGTGTCGTCAACGTATCTGGCCCAGAACTTCGGGGGAGACGAGCTGAAGACCAGCCGCTTGAGCCTCTGCAAAACAGCTTCGGCAATAAGGCCAGACAGAGGCGAGCCAATCGGTGTCCCCTTCTTTTTTTCTTAAACTTGGCCAATAAACGTAAAGAACGTTTTTAGACACAATTCTAGGAGCTCAATGATGTGCTCTCGCTTGAGCTTTTGGTCGGTTTCATCATATTTTTCTTGGAGAAGACCATCAGCAGTTTCGATAGCCAGAGTGGGTGGATTTGCAGTGGACAGTGAAGTCTGCTTAAGAGTTTTTGACCGGCATCCAATACCAGGAAGTGGATGCACACAAGGTGATAGTGTCGTTTGACGTGATCTCATTGTTCACATCTATTCCACCCACTCTGGCTATCGAAACTATTGATATGATGAAACCGACCAAAAGCTCAAGCGAGAGCACATCATTGAGCTCCTAGAATTCCACCCAGCTCGTCTCCCCCGAAGTTCTGGGCCAGATACGTTGACGACACTTTCTTTATCATACAAAGGAGCAAAGTGCAGGCTTTCAAGGCACTGCTGATCTCCATCTTTCCTGACATCCAGTTCTCCATAGAAGAGGAGGTCAACAATCAATTACCCTTCTTGACGTATAAGTAACGCAGCTGAAAGACGGCAAGATAAGAACAACGGTCTACCGCAAGGCAACCAATACCATGTGCATTCTCCACTTCAGAAGCATCCACCCCGTTGGTCACAAACGCAGTTGTGTAAGGACCCTTTTCCAACGCGTTCAGACACACTGCATTGACGATGAAAGTGGAAAAAAGGGGGAGATTAAGTACTTGCATGCCCTATTTCACGCCAATGGTTATCCAAAGTCCTTTGTACGCAAGTGTCTTAAGACGCCCCACCATGAGCGGTCGAAAGGAGATGACCCTAAGTTCTGGCCCGCAATCCCTTATGTGAAGAATGGATCAGAGGCGACTGCAAGAATCCTGAAACCATTCGGGATCGTTGTGGCTCATAGGTCGGAATCAACCATCAGACAGCAACTCGTGAGGCCCAAAGACCCGCTTCCTCTGACATAACAATCAGCTGTGGTCTACAGCATACCATGCCAAGACTGCACTGCAAGGTATGTCGGTGAAACGGGCAGACGTCCTGGTACAAGGTTGCATTAGCATCAGCTCGCAATCAACCGCGAGAATAAGCTCTATTTGGTCTATGAACAAGGGAAGCAGAAGAAACACAAATTCGCCTTTGAAAAAGCAAAGGTAATAGGCCGAGCCAACGACAAGATGGCCAGACTGCTGCTAGAAAGTTGGTCCTCGACTGGCACACTAAACAGAGCCACGAACCTTCATCCCGCCTACCAAGCGCTCCGCAAAAGGCTACCATCGGCTCAGAACAGAGCAATAGATCGGGAGGAGAGAGATAAGCAGGGTCGACAGCCGATAGCTGCGAGCAAAGAGGGTGAAAACTCTCACGAGTCACAAAAACGACTTGACATCGCTCACGATGACGTGAGCAATTCAAGCAGCCAAGAAAATCGATCGGCGTAACCGACTGAAGCATGGGCGAATGGTCGTTCTCATCGATCAGACGCATACAGGAATACAGACACCTTGCTCCGACGATGGAAGCGAGAGAGCCTTTGAAACGTCAGCCGGAATATACGTTGGTCTCAGAAGTCGTCTCCTCTTCTTCCTCTTCCGGGATGATGTAAGGAATATTTTATCTGCACCTCAAATTTTCTCGCATATAAGGAATATATTATTGATATATATTTTTGATTTTGACTCTGGCAACCGCCTGGACCGAAGATATAATTGAAATGGACAATGCTCATAACAAGCATTGATTAAAGTTCACTGATCGCTGATGGAACTCACTCGTCCGTAGTGTAGTGTAGGCTCTCCCTTAGCCGGGACGCTCACTCCCGCGGCCTCGGACGCGTGCTTTCGTCCAGCCGTTAAATGGTTCCAGTAATTTCTATAATAATCCTGCGCAGAATGCAATACCCTTTTTTATAGCCGTCGACCTATTTTTTTCAATCAGGATGGGGCTTGATGATCGTAGAGGTGTGGGTCTCTCTATAACTTAATCAGACGCGACAAATGGTCCGGTGCAAATCCTAGATTCGATGGCAGACACCTTTACCCATCTTGTGACCACAGCAGTTCTACTCTGCTCCTGCAAGTGAAGCAGCAGGCTAAGCTGTGGCAGTCCACGGCCAGCGTCACGGTGCTAAAACATTTTGACTTCGCTTGCCAAGCCCTGGGTACTCGCGCGTGACAAACTCCACCACACGCTCTTGGTCGAACGTTGCTAGAGGCCTGCCATCTCCTGTTCTGTCCGCCTCACGCTCCCGGTCGATTCGCTGCATTAGGCACGCGTAAGCTTGAAGCCAATCTATGCGCATAATTTCATTTGATTGGTCGTAAGCGACAGAGGACATGTTTAAGAGTCTAGGCTTCCGAACAGCGCACACATGCTGTCACAACTTGCCTGAAGACAAAGCTGGTCACCAGCGCGTCGCAGAGCCCTTTTTAAAGCTCATTTTATCACAAAAAACAGTTCTACCAACCTGCTCTGTCTTCCCTGACTTCTGATTAGGCAAACCTTAGTTTTTCCGATGCAACTAAATTTGAAAAGCCTCGGTTGAGGGTATGTAAAATTCCCCGGCCATTTTATCGTCATGGTGTCTGATCTTCCGGGTTCGCACAATCGATGCTCCGGTGTACTTTATTTTTCAGGAACTCTGCATTTGTCAGACTCTATAACGTTCTCATTTTGCGGTTAGTTGTCACTGGTGGCCGTTCAATTACGGACGATTAGATATCCCCTGCCTGTATACAGTCTTCGTCACTCAGGGAGACTGAAGTGGCAATTTTTGGCTCATTAGCCAGTCCTACCCAACCCCAAGGGGTGCCCAACTCGAGGCTCAAACCGGTGACCTGCTGATCAGAAGTCTAAAGTCCTGGCTATTGAGCCATGGGTCCGCTGTCTTGCTGGTTTAGAACGAGAGCTATCGACACTTGTTTATAAACGTTCACCGATCGCTAATGTTGATCGGTAATTTTAGTAATCCATGTGTTCTAATCCTAAGTCTAACCGTAGTCCTTATCTATAGCCCTAAACCTAACACTGACCACAACTTAAACCAATAACCCTCCTATGCCTATGCCAAAAGGAACGCTAATTGCGACACGTGAGGTAGACGTGACGAGAAAGTAGAGAAAGGAAGCGTGATAAAGTAAACCTACTTACATTAAATAAGTAAGTATTGCTGCTACTTTATTTTCGCAGAAATTAATCACTAACGTCGATTAAATCGGTTTGGCCTAAGCTTTATAGGCATATCACGAAAGTTATTATGAATATTTGCCCCGACTTTCATAAGTCACAGCGGAATAACCACGTACTATGTTGCTGATACGAGCAAACATAATGTTTATTTGCCTAACAATCGAGTAAGCCGAGAATTACTTGAGTCATGGTTCACGGGCCCCCAATCCATCAACAAATGCAACGACTTACCCAAGTCATATTCGATATTGAGATTAAATTTGGCCAAATCAAATCGCCGTACGGAGAACAGATGGGCCACTGCATCATCTTATGTCAACACCGCAAGGCGAGATGGTCATGGATGACGCGACGAATCAGAACACACTCAGCGCAGTTATCGACTTTTTCTGTACGTTTAAATTTAACGGTGAAACCAAGTGTACACACAAACTGTTTCTGTTACTGTTCTGTGAGTATGTCTCTGAAGATGAATCCGCGACGGGTTTCGAAATTTCAAGAAAATAAACATAGTGTCCCAGCGATCGAGTTGTTTTCTAATTCTCACGTACTATTATGTAGACTGCTAACAGGCGGCTGGGGGATCATATGATGAGCCAAACCTCTTGTAGCTCTGACATGCCGCGCCAGGTTGTCTGCGAAACATGTGTTTAGGCTTTTAGCTCACGTGTGTGCTGCCAGTATGGCACATCGTGTAACGCTTATATAAGTAGGTATTTCACTGAAGTAAAGAATAGGCGGAGCCACATACACGATCTTTACCTGGAACTTTCATTGACCTGAAATTGGTGTAAATTTAATTTTTTATTGTAGGGGAAGTTTCTGAAACACACCCTAAGATCGCATTGAAAAAAAATTCATTTTCTCCGAGGCAACACAATTACTTCGAAAAGTCAAGGACACTCTAATGTTGTCTACATAAACGCATACAAAAGCGAGCAGCTGTCGGTTAGTTGAACCGAGTAAACATAAGCGAACAGTCACTTATTAGGTATAATATACTTACATGTGTAATTATTACTTCGGGATTATTACCTCGGGTTATTGTCGACGTCAATTGACAAGAGACAGGAAGTGAAAGAAAAGAAAAAAGAGCAGACAGTGACAAAACTATTTGAGCATTTTTCAAAACTATAGGAGTTTGAATGCCACATAATTTATAGAAGCCAGAAAAAGTGTGCATTATTCAGAATGCATTCACCATTCACTTCAGAAAATCTCCAAAAAGATTGAATAAAAAAGAAAGTAAAACATTTTCAGTCTCGGGATAAGGGCATAATCAAAAACCTCCTAGGCTGCAATTACGAAACAATCTAAAATTACGTACCACGTCAAAAGTTACAGTGGACCCAGACTAAACTTTAACGTTAATCCGAATCGTAACTATAACAACAGTTTATTTCCCTCGCATAACTCAGTGACTTCTTTTGAATCTTCTCCCAACCCGAAGTGCATCAATCTTATTTTTCAGGCTCATGAGAAGTAACAGAGAAGGACTAGTCGGTTTCTATGGGACCAGACTCGTCAAACCAATGCGATATGCTGCCAATTATTCCTCCTCTAAATCAAAACGACTTTCGTTATTTCTCCTCCAAATATATTCTATCTTTCTTTCCTATGACCTTAACCTTAAAATTCAAATCTAAGAGTTGAGTTATTTGTGACAACTTACGGCGAGATTTTTGTGACTGTCCAAACTTTTTATTAATAATTGATGTTCTTTGATGTCTACAGGTAAACGTTCACATAAAATGTTGACGTAAATTAAACTTCAGTTTTTCATCTCTAGCGGGGAGAGTTTAAATAGCGCCGGAGCTTTCTATATTCTCAAATCCCTATTGAAGTGACATGATTTTAAGTAGGTACATTTGCATGCCCTTTTCGGCTTCAAGTTCTATCAAGATCTCTCAGGAACAGCTGCATACCAGCAGCCAATACAGAATCACCAGAACGACAGAACTGGCTGCTTCTGAATTCATGTTCGTCAGGAGTCACTTGCGAGAGAATAAGTGACAACTAACTACTCACTAATGCTAATGAAATTGGGGCTTTATAGGACCAAACCGATAATTTGCCCTCGTACGTCCTTTTCTTATCAGTCCTTATTAACGTCTATTTAAACTTTACAAGCAGCACGTACATACAGTTCAGTGAATTTTGCAAACAACTTTCAGGACGAAATTTAACTTGGAAGTTTATCGTATAGCTGGACAGGTTATTTGGATCAACTGAGTGGATTTAGTAATAAGGTCTTTGGTTTGAAAAACTGTCCTCTTATTTAAAGTTATTGGGGGAAATAGGCTCTCATTTTTGCTAAATCATGAGTATGTTTACATAAAAGGAATTCCGTATGCTATAAGGAAACTTTCTTCTAATATACATTGTGCTGTGGTAGAATTCCATAATGAGTAAAAAAAAGTGGAATAATAATCCCTCACAGTACTGGAAAAGTTTGTGCAAATTTGATAAGATGGAACTAAAGCGAAGTTTAAGGAATTGCATTTTTTTCAGAAACAAGCAGTGATAGAAGTTTAAAAAACTATATTTCGCTATTCTGTGAATTTTTTGGCAAAAAATGCAGAAACAAAAGTTATTACTAGAACATTTTCTTTTACCGCACAGCTAGTCATGCGCGTTAACAAAGTTTCTACATGTTACCGCAGAGACAGCCTAACGAAGGCCTTATTGAATGTAACGCATGTAGAAATATAGTTTTTTGTAAACAATAGGTTCCACTCAAGCGTTATTTAGGAACGGATCGGGACAGAAGAGTAATAAGTATTTAAAAAATAGTCATATATGTGGCCTGTTTTTTCTGCATTCGCACGTATATTACGCATCTTGTAATAAAACTCCTCAAGCGAAAAATAATCCGTTATAAAGAGAAAGGTAAGTTCTTTCATCACCAGTCAAATTTATTCATTTTTCTTCAGATACATTAAATAAATTGTCGAACGTCCCCAATTTCCCTGTGAGATTACCTTGGAAACGGTTTATATACGCAGAAGTTCGTCAGCTTACTATCCAATAAAAGCATTTTTTCAAAGAGGTAACCCCTACTATGGAAACTTTTTTTTATTAATCTTAGGAATAACAATAAGCGTGCTACCTAGCGGACATGCTGTATGCTCGAAAATGTGGTTGGCTCTTTTGAAGCACTTCCAAATTTGACCTACATGGCCCTCTGACTAAGAAATAATATCCAAAACCTTGTTTTTTCGGTAGATGCTGTTTAGTTATATCTTATTTTAAAGGGTTTGATGTAACCGTTGAACAAACGGATAAAAAGTAAAATTATGAATGGATACACGGACAACTAGCGCAATGAAGAGAGAATTTATTCAAATATATTCAATAACTACGTATGTAAGCATTCCTACGTATACAAAATATTTTGACTAAAGGCAAGTTCTTTTTGTATAAAGAAAGTGGTCGCTTTAAGTATTATACTTAACAAAATATTTCAATTTATTGTTCTGATTTATAGCTATTTTTGACGTCTCCACAAGCTGGGCATTATTGAAAAATTTTATTTTTCTTAAAAAACACTCAGTACTTCCTATAGTTTTTTTAAGTACTTTATATGCCTAATCATGCTTACTATTATTTATAAGTTTTCCTAAATGCATTCCCGCTGGTATGGGAGAAATAATCAAACATTTTCAAATTTAAGAAAGTCGCTTACAGGACTAGCAGAACTATACATACGTAAAGGAAAAGGTGGACAAAACACACTATTTTTCTGAGATTTGGGATCGAATGGGAGGCAATTTTCGCAATTATCGCAAGCACCTGCCCACACCTACGAAAGAGACCATGAGCTAAACTTTGCCTTTGTCAGCATAGTCACCCACACCAGGAAACAAGAGAAACTCGAAATTGGTTGAATCCTTGTCCTCGGATGGGAATGCAAATAATCGACGTATCGATCTGACAAACTTGCAAGCTGCAAGGATTTTCATTTTGCCTTTATTTGAGACTAAAAAGTCTTTTTAGATTTTTTAAATAATATTTCTACTGCTTTTCTGAAGTAAATGACACCAAATTCTGTATTATTCACCATTTTCTGGCTTCTATTACGTCTGTGGCACACCAGAAAGTCCATCACAGTTCGGACTTGCTTTGTTCACTCAGCAAAATTAAAGGCTGCGTTACATTGCGAATTAACAGCATGTTTTAACACCTCACTCTACAATAAGCAAAGTGAACTTACACAAATTTCCCGTCAGAGTGTTAGCAGTTAACGGTGTTGTATGTGGCCTCACCTATTTTTTTATTTTCGTGATATATCTTCTTAGACTAAAGTGACACGATATACTATATTGACAACACAGGCCGTAAACTGGCAGGTTAATATTCATATCAAAATTTTTCAAATTCGTGCAGTTTTTTGGACAAAAATGTCAATTGTCTGCTCTCTATGGCTTCGACAACGAAACTTTTTCAAAATTGAATGATGCTTTCATGAGTAAAGCATATGAAACATTTATGTAGATGCATCTGGAGCAGGAGGTACAGGTTTGGCAGTCGCGTCTTTGGAAAGTCATAAATATTACTGAAGACGTGCAACGAGGTGCTACAAGGGCTGTCCTGAAAACTGACATTTAGACGTACGCATAGCGCCTATGTGCCTTGAACCTAGGCCCAATTCACGATGGACAGCAGAGAAATAACCTCATACTAAGCTTTCAGTTGCCAAATGAACTAGAGTTCGATGGGAACTAGAAAAAATAGTTTCGAAATAGCACACAGACGCCACGTTTGACAGCGAAGACAGACCAATCGACGCTCCTTCGTTTTCTCTCAGCGGACCATTTGTCAGTGGAACTCTTGATCGACATACATCCTGAAATCACGCATCGTTTGTGTGTTCCCGAGGCGTCTGGCTATTCGCCTGCTAACTCTCGGCTGCAAGTACATCACCTCCATCTAATTAGGACCTACAATAGTATTGCTACTATCTTTATATAAGTAACCAAGTTTGTATGCAGGACTATTGACACTAATGCGTGTATTGTTCGTTTTTAAAGATTCTAACACTATTGCTTCCTTATTTGTCTTATCTTTTTGGCATATTAAAGTTCCAAGAAACATAATCGCAACCAAACTGCTGTTTCAGCAATTATGTGCAGCGTGAATGGAGCTTTCAAAGACGTCTTTTATATACTGACTGATTGGCGCATAGTCGGCGATTAGACGGTTGGGAACCGTAGAACGGCAAGTTCCTCAGTTAGTCTTTGTAAGGTAAACCGGCTAAGGAATTCGAATGAGCTGCACCTGTTAGAGCAGTATGACAGTTGTGCGTCGGTATCGACGACGTCCACTACGTGCTTCAGCAGGCTGGAAGCAACTGCGGTGACTTGCGCGTGAGTTAGTTTTAAGTGATAGTAGACTTGCGCGGCATCTACCACACTCTCTTCCCTCAGCTACCGGTGCCCAGTGCCAAGAGGGAGGCAAGAAGAGTGGAGGCGGGATACGACCCAGGTGGCTGGCCTAGTCAATGCCGCCCCCCCGCGTGCCACCAATCTTCTTTCCACCCCTCTAACTTCGACAATTTTTATGGGAGCGCAACCCAAATAACGCTTGCCGTACCCCGATTTAGTCCCGATGTTGGTTCAGCGATGTAAATCAAAAGTCAACTAACTAAGGAAATGTAAAGTAAATTAAGCTAAACTAGCTAAACTAACAACTAATCTAAAACTAAAATAAAACTAATAAAACATAATGATGAACTTATAATATACTTAAACTGAACTAAAATCTAAATAACTTTAATAAAACAAACCAACTAACATTAGGTTACGTAACCTGGTAAAGATTTTAACTCGAAAGCAACCGCATATGGCAAATAAATCCAAAGCTAACCTAAAAATAAATTAAAATGCATCGAAACTAACTAACCAAAGGCAAAGTAAAATAAGCAAAGCTTACTTAACTAAACAGAAACTAAAACTCAAAGAAAACTAGTATTTTGAAAACGAAACTAAAATGATACATGAAAATAAAATGAACTATAAGTAAATTGACTGCATTTCTCCTTTTGATTTATTGCGTGTCATACACTAATGCCAAACTTAAGATTACTTAAACAATTTTGGGAAACTAAATTTAACTTCTTAGTTTCACGAGTTCGCGCCTAACCAGAAAAAATACGGATAACCTACCGGCATGACTAAAAAAGACGAACTGTAGAACATAAACGGAAACATGCTGGCACATATTATTGATTCAACCTTTCATGCAGATCCTGGCTACCATCAGTTTGCGAAAGCCGATTATCTGTGCACAGAAAAACCTCATGCAGGTTTCGAACATGGTATGTCCCAAGGTAGTTTAAGTGCATGCGATTCGCAGCGCATTCCTTTGCCCCTGGCACGGCTCTCTCTAATCCGATTTCTCCCAACTAACTTGCGCAGAAAGACGAAATTAAATGGAATTTTATTATCAGCCACATTTTATACTTTATTATTTGTGCATATGGATGCACTAATCTAAAGACAATTTATTAAAAATAAATATATGCATAAAGCTTAAAGTCAGAATTCTTGGCTATCTGTATGACCCACTGAACCAACGACCAGACTAGTTTTAGGAAAGGACGTCTCAATAAACTTGCAGCTGAATATGTTTATTTAAAGTTTAAATTTTATCGGGCGAGTAAAATTTACCGGTAACATCTGACGTATGTATTCAATTAGCATTATATGAGTAATTAAGTCCCCAGATCTTAGGAGTTTTTATCTTATCCTGACACCTCGACTGTTGCAAGGGATGGGTGCGCAACGTTCCCCATAGAGTGGGCGTGGCATCAGGGAATTGCCCGTGAATTAATTTATAGTGGGCAGACTTGCGTAGCATCTACCACAGTTACTCACCCCTTAGCAACCAGGCACCAGTAGCAAACAAATATCAAGACGACCAGAGATGGGCTTGCACACAACGGCCGACAAAGATAAACCAACCGTATACACATGCTACATCTGATCCACTCCGGAAAAAATTAACAGGCTTAGCAACCAAGCCTGACCTCCCATCAATCTAAGAGATCTTAGTAGAAATTGGTAAACCCTTCCTGTAATCTCCTCGGTTGGGTTTGCAGTCTTATCTTGAAACAAGCTGGTAGTGGTCGGCCAAGGAGTCAGAATATCTGAGAAATTTTTTAGATGAAAGAACGCTTAAACGGGACCGATATCAAGGGAAGGGTTGCTCGCTATCATTTTCCTATCTGAGTGCAGCTGAAGTTCCAACTGGCTGAATGAAGACTGAAATAAATCATTAAGGACAGTAATTCCTGATTTCTTTCACAATTTTCAGTGTTAGTCGCCTTGCAACATGGCGGATAATTGTCCATTTGTGATTCTTTACCGCTGCAAATTCGAAGTTTTTTTCTTCTGACCTGCGCTTAGTCTTGTTAAATTAGCAAAGTTTTCCGCCGCCAGTTCAAGGGGGCGGGGCATGGTGTCTCTGCGTGGTCGTGATTAAAATTGGCCCGAGCACCTGACCGCTTAATAAGGGGGTAAGTAGGAGTAAAGGGTTCAGAGGGTTGGCTAATTGTCACTCTCTTCCAGGTCAGTTCGACAATAAGGGACTGTCCCAACCAGTTGCACGGGTGGTAGGTCGTTTTAAAGCAGGCCCTAGAAGCTGCGAATGAGCTGCGCATACAGTAGACCAGAGTGGAATTAAAAAAAAATGTTGCGCGATATTTGGTGAAAGGCTTCCTCAGGACGCCTCATGCCTCCCTCCTTGCAACTTAAGTAGTCACTTTTTACAGTAAATACTTTTGGTTAGCGGCCAGAAATAAGCTGGTTAAATGCTGGCATCCTATTGTAAGTGGCATAACCTCAGAAAAGGCTACAGAATAATCAGAATTACAACCTTACTCAATGTCGATTATCGAGAGAGAGAGAGTATCAATCTTTCGCATATGTCGACATGTTACACGAGTTCTGGGCCGTACTTTACACCTGCTCTCTTACAAACCAGACTTCCGCTGGTGCTGCACACGTCCGCTGGGAACACTGACGGAGGTGTCTCCATCTTCATTTTAGGCAGATATGATATGGCAAGGTCGCATGTTTGCGCTGAACACAAAAAATGAAACAACGCCAGTCTTTGCTTATGAGTTTTAATAAGTCTGCGTGAGTCCTTTCGTGAATAAGGACGTCCACGCTGTGTACTCTAAGACTTCACTGCACAGACCTCTACCGAGCTTTGATAACAAGATGGGCAGCTCGCACCCGTACGCAGGTACGTTTGGCTCACCGGGCAATGAACCTCAACTGATCTCTGGTATGTAGGTGGTGCAAGATAATTTCTGGCTGACCACTCCTCTAATATGAAATTTTTACCGAATTAGAAAAATAAAGAAGAGAAATATTAAATCAAAAAAAGAATGCACGAATCGACAAAACGCCAGGTCAACACAGAATTAGCAAAAACGTGAATTATTGTTGAATCCTTTATGCTCTTGAAAAAGTTTGTTAAATGTACAAATGCCAAAAGTATTGTAAGGACTGCTTATATGCCCACCAAATAAGACACAACACTTGGAACGCCATTGCCAAGTAATGAATTTTGCCATGTGCATAAATCCAAGAATTTTAAATCTTTTGCTGTACTAACTGTAGCCCTGACAAATGCCTTAACCTTAACACCAACCTCAACCTTAATCCTTAACTTAGCTCCAACTGAAACCTTAGCCTTAAAGGTAATCCTAGCTTCATCCTAACCGTAACTTCAAATGCAACCCTACTTCACCTAAAATTGGACCGAAAAAGGACGGTTCCTGTTTTAATATCCCGTTTGTGAGGTCATATAAGTCACCTTTACCAAAAGTATTGATCGGCAGTTATGAATCTGATATCAAAAATCAAGAGTAAATTCACAGATCATTTGTGTGTGTTTCAACAGTGGAGAAGTGGCACAGTCTAAAACCACCTGTATTACTCATAAGCCGGAGGAAGGGATGGATATAAGTCAATTAAATATGTAGGTGAATTTATTAAGCTGAATCACCGGAGTTCACTGCCCATATGCTGCCTCATTAAACTCACGAGAATAAGATTTCCCAACAATCTCTTTCTTAGGCATTTTTCAGTTTACTATTTTACGGCGATCTAAACTTAAGAAAGGGAGTTCAGCCCTATGGTCATGGAGAATTGAAATGACGTTTTAGTAGGACCACGGCTTTAGGTTAAATCTGCTTAATTATAACAGAATAAGGTCTACGAATTAGTGTCAGTTCGAACTTCGCATGTGACGCTGTCCATTATGCATCACATTGGATGATGGGCTTAGATTAATGACGTGTGCATAGATCAGTTTACAGCGATACTATACATTACATCCAAAAGGAAGGCGAAAAAAGACAAGACAGCCGGTTTTTAGGAGCAACAACTTTATTCCATGTCTGCAGAAACAATGGATTTCATAGCTCGTTAACTGTAGTTTAGTTGTGAGAGTTCCAGCCGTTTTCAAACATTCCTGTCAACGGCTACATTTAAAAATTATAGGGAGGTCTAATGTAAGTTAAGCAAAGTAAGAAAGTAAGAAAATTCAAATTTCATTTTAAAATGAGGAAACTAGCCAACAAAGCTGCGAAATCTGGCATGCGGTAAAGTTCGAATTCACCAAACTAAAGTGAAGGGAAAATGGATTTCGAAATGTGGTTTCATCTAACTATCGGAGTCCCGCAGCCCCTCCGGCATTGTGGCAGTACGATAATGCCTACCTATCTACATTTTTGTACCATTCACTCGTCGAATAAAGCTTATACCACTATGCATGAAGATTCGAGGTTCAGTTATCATATCGCTTTCACCATCCCCCAAAGAATAGGAAAAAGAAGGAACGAGGACATGGACCGTTTTATTTTGAGACTGATGTTTTGGACACTTTCCCGGTTCCAGTTCCTCTGACTATGGCACCGAGAGAGTGTCCGAAACGTCAGTGTCAAAATAAAACGTTCCATGTCCTTGTACCCCCTTTTTCTCTTCTTTGGGAGATGATAAAAACGAAATGAAGCTTATGGGCAGCATTTTGGATCGCACAGTAACCCGACAATAACGGCTTAAGGGTCTGCCGGGGCCAGTAGCGCTGGTCCTGGAGGTTGCGCATGCGGTGCGCATACAGTAGACCGGAGAGGAATTCAAAGACAGATTACACCACATCTGGGGGAAAGCGTCTGCGCGACGCCTCACGCCTCTTCCCCCCTACACCTGTTGCAAAGCGGATTTCCAATGGTGTTGGTTTTAGGTATATATGACAGGGCAAGTTCGCTGGGTTGCGCCTAATCCCCCAAAAAGGCAACTATACGAGCCTTGGCCTATGGGGTGCGTGAGTCCTTACTTGGATTACGATGTCCACGCTATGTGTCCCGAGACCTGGCCGCGCAGAACTCTGCTGGCAGCTTGGACCCAAATCCTTAAATTTTTATGCGTCCATGGATGGTACATGTGGCATTTCGCCCATCGAATCCATAGTGTATGGGTGATAGAATGGAGAGTTGGTAGCAGATCAATCCTCTCATATCACATTTTTGCCAAATTAAGAAATTATAGGAGAGAAATAAGAGTTAGAAGGAGAAAGACGATTCAACAGAATCAACAGCAACCAGATTAATCCAAACTAAATGTTGAATCTATAAGTTTTGTTCCCACACACAAGCAAATAGCATTCAATATACAGAGAAACAAAATGTGGAAAGGATTATTTACATGGCTCCTAAAGGGGGTATGGGATAGGACCACCCTGCCTAAGTAATTCAGGTAGTCCTGTCCATAAATACATGAAGTTTCAATTTAACTCCAGCTCTAGCCACTATAAAAAACGCAAAAGCCACAAATAAAAACGAACTTCAGCGTCAATCGTAAAACTAGTCTGAATTTACCTTAACGTTAACCTTAAATGTAACCCTAAAAATTATTTTAACCCTAACCTTAAAAGTAATTCTAGTTGCTCCGAAATTTGGCGCAAAATGGGCTGTTCCTGTTGTCTTTTTTGGGTTATGGCGTCATATCAGTCATATTTAGCAAAGATAATGGCCGATAGTTATCACCAAGATATCGAAAGATGATAGGAACTTTGCAGGAAACGGATGCAGTTAAAGAGTGGGGGAAATGACACGGTCCTTAAAAATCATCCTATAAATGATCCGGAGGTCTAGATCAAGAAGAGCGGGGTAGATAAAAGCCACTTGTATCCGAATTTGACCGATTATCTCTTTTTCCTACTTGATTTAGTGATCTAACTAGAAATCGCGGGTCATAGGAAGCCTTATTAAACTCGTGGAGATGATAGTTTCCTAAAATTTCTTTGATTACGTAATTTTGGAATCAATTCTTTTGTCAGATCAACCTGGGCGTTAGAACTGGTGTTCAAGCGTATGGTAGAATTGAAGTTACATACTCAAACGTCTCCGCTAAATGGGCTTATTAAAAACAGAATTAGCCAGACTCTCCGACAGTAAAAAGGTCATGTCCGACGAGGTCCGCTGTGTGCATCACGGCAGAGGGATGAAGAAATGGTGAGTTGCGCTGCATCTATCTCATTTTCTCTAACAATCACCGGCAACAGAAGCCTATGTAGCCTCACTCATCAATCCCTAAAACCTGCATGTTTTCCTACGGAAACGATGTTTATCGGGTTTTATGGGCGGAAAATGAAGACACACAGTAGAATATACTTTAATTAATACTCAGTGCATTTTTATTTTACTTTATTTACGAGTGTTGTTGATTTATATCTGTAGATTTTGCTAATCTGTATTATTATGTAACCTATTGCCGAAAACCCGATTATTAAACTGCAGCTTTCTTTAATTTTACGAAAAATTTAAATGGTGGTTAGGAGGTCATCTACTTTAACTTACCTGTGGTCCAACTTACCGTTCTGTAGTAAAATAAGTAAAGTCCACGGTGCGAAGCGCCACGCACTTCTTCAATTTACATGCGAACAACCTGCTCCCAGCGGCCGCGGGAAGCAACTTAGACTGCATGTTTTCACTTGATGCTTACTTCTAAAAATTTCCTTATCTGCCTATCCTATTTTTCCAACCTAGCAAAACTCTATAACCACCGTTTTTGTGGGACAAAATCCTGGGCCTAGGGGTATTTGTGTGGGGCTACACAAGAAACTTTTGCCCAATCACCTACCTGGGCCCGATGTCAGGACAGACTGAAAAAGATCTGAGATGGGAGAGGGCGCGGACTCATGGACGGTGGGCCCTTCCAACCAAGAAAACCACAGTTCAACCCCTACCTGAGTGGGAATGCCATTAAGTCCGCATTAATGAGGAGTGATTGCAGCCTGACTCTCAGTTCGCCAATCAACCACTCCAATCAAAGTCACACTGGGCTGACCGCGCGGTACGGGTTATCCCGTCTGCTGGCAACCCTCAAATACACGGCTTTAAGCACATCGTGATAGCTTCAAACGTGTCAGATTGTTTATAGTGAGAGTAGTGTGCTGAACCATGTACTCCATTACCTCCCCCATCACTAGCACCAGACCACCCCCCGAGCCGGCCACTTGTCTGATGCGGTGTGGGCGCAAGAGTAGACAAGGCTGGCAAACTCGTCTGTGCGCGCCACAGCACAATCTGGCTCCTTTGACATGTACCAGGATTTACACAGTCAGGGAATGGGAAAGACGCATCGCCGTCTCACTCCCAGATGATTGGCGTTCAGTGATAATCATTCTCATCTCCTAAAACCTCTACTTCTAGTACCAACTCCTTTCCTCCAATTTCCTACACTTCGCACTACTGAAACTTACAGAACGAGCAACCTTAGATCTAATCACGCCGTTCTCTTCTGATTCTTCCAATCCAGACGTAGTACCCTAGACGCGGGTGCTTTTGTACTCCATTCTGCTCTAAGAAATTTACATAAGGGTTGCTGTGCGTACACATGTACATTTATTGACTACTCCTCAGCCTTTAATACAATTCCGCGCCATCTCCATCTTAATAAAACGTTTTTATATGGCTCTCCCAACTAAGCTGTCTCATGGCTTGGGGACAATTTCACTTTTCGAACATAATCCGCTTAATGGGGCAAGTGAAAATCCCCGATCCGTCTCAACAACTGTGGAGTTCTTCAAGGGTCTACAGTAGCCGCCGAAGACCATGCAACGCTAATTATGAAATTTGCCTGGACATTTTGGCATATATTTGAAAACACTATTGGGATTCATTCGGTTTATTGAATTCTGCAAAAGCCTTTTACTTAGTTCAATCGTCATTTTAGTTAGGATTATTAAGAGAAATAACCATTAGTTTTAGGAAACTAGGGAGTAGGCTCATATAGAAGGCATGGCCTATGCTATTACGAAAGAGCGAACCAAACCGCACGTTAAAGTTGATAATACGAAGAATGAACTCGAAAATAAATAAAATAGCTATGGAGGATATCCCTTCCAGAACTGGAAAAGTTTATACAAAATTATTTAGATTGAAGCGAAGCCAAGTTAAAGGGACCAAATTTGTTTGCAGTAAAATTGAACACTTGTGTTAAGTTTTAATGCACAAAATGGAATAACAGAAGAGTGTTTGCTTGAATGCAGCAATGAACCTCAAATGCTCTTCAATAAAAACCAAATTTCTAAAATGTTTTCGTAGATTTAACACAAATAATGCATTATTATATGTAAGTCGTGAAGAAAAGTAGTTTTTCGTATACTTTAAAATCCCCTTTTACTTTATTTAGAAACGGAACAGAAAAAAGAATAATAAGTACTTCAAAAAATGGCAATGTATGTGGCCAGTTTTTTTTAATTCGCCAGTATATATCTGAAAGTGGAATAAATCTACTCACGCAATAGGTAAATCATTATACAAAAAAAGAAAGTTGATTCACTTCCAGTGAAATTGAATCGTTTACCTTCAGAAAACATTAATAAATTCTCAAATTTCATTGTGATATTACGTTGGAGAAATTTAATATACACAGAAGTTCGTCAGCCAAATATCTAATTAAAGCAAATTCTTAAAGGTAACCCTTTATGGAAAGTTTTTTATTAATCTTAGGAATAGTAGTTTCAGAGTTATACTGCTGACATGATTTACTTTTGACAATGTGGTTTGCTGTTTCGAAGCATTTCTACAAAGAAGTAACATGGTCATCATTCTAAGAACTAATATCCAAAAACACTTTCTTTCGGTAAGTACTCTTTATCTATACCTTATTTTAAAGGTTTTGGTGTAAACTTCGAACAGATGCGCAAATTATGGATTGATCAGTGAAGATAGTAACAACAAGCAATTTGATGACACATTTTCTTTCGATGACATTCAATAAATACGTAACCGGTAAGAACAAAGTTAACAGAATATTTTGACAAAAGAAAAATTCTTTTATTATATAGAAAGTGGTTGCTTCAAGTTTTTAACTTAACACAATATCTCAATTTATTGTTCTCATTTAGAGCTCTTTTTTACGTCTCTAAAACCACGGCATTATCGAAAAAATTTTATAGTCCTTTACGAACACTTAGTAAATCCTATAGTTATTTTAAGTAGCTAATAGGCCTTATGCCGTTCATTATTATTTCTATATTTTCCTAAATACATTCACACTGGTATTGAAGAAATGATCAAACTTATACAAATCAAGGAAAATTACGTGGTCAACGGTGACCACTGTATATTATTCCCTTATCTATTATCCCTCCACACTGAGGACCTACGATCGCCAAATGAATGTTTTTACGTTAAATATGGTGAGGATATAATTGTTGGTCATCTACTCAAAAGTCAAATACACCTCCAGGTACTAAAAGATGAACTAAACCATGTCTCAGTATGCTTGTTAGCCAATGATCTTCCATTGAATAATCCGAAGTCAGTCTACTGCGTTTTCTGATTGCGACCCTCTCCCAGTCGTGAATCCTTAGACGTTCTGCCTATCCCATCTTCGGTAGCCTGTTATTACTCTGAAATCTAACATCTCATTAAGTCTGCATATTGAAACCCTCTTAGTTAAACTTTGAAAACTTTTATATTATACTCGTTGATTACGTTCAAAGCACACACGCCAAGCCCCAATCGGGCGAATTATGGACGCCAGCATTTGCCCCCATTCTCTATTGCTCTCCATTTACTTTTCCAGGCTCACTTAAAAAAACCTGCTTAATTTTAAACTTATCCACCGAATATCCTCTTCAGCAACACATAGAAACGGTCAGGCAATTTGCTGATCGTATTTTTGACGAAGTTTGTCATCCAGTTTACTCTAAACTCATGGTTACAAAGTCTTCCCATACTATGCATCGACGTTTTCGACGTATGCCTGCCGTACATCGACATATCAGCACTCTATATTTCCATTCCTAGCAGGCTACTTCACGTGCAAAGAAACGAAAATCCAAAAGTTGAAATAAGACCATTTTTCTGAAATTTTGGAATATTTTACTTTAAACTAAAGTTTATTTCTCTCTCTCATCCCACGTTACAAGCATAAAACTGCCCTCTTCCTCATGAAAGTGGAGGTTGGGTCCATTTTCTTTCCACCAGCCGTCATTGTTTAATAGCCACAATGCTGACATCAGTGTTGTTGGCTAGCTTGTTAAGTAACTGGAGCCATTTTTGCTGAAAATGTTTAATATTCACCTTAAAAATAAAACGTATCTCCCTCTCTCCCAGACCACTGATCATCCACTTATTAACAACCCATATTAGACTGGTGACGTGCCCTGATATAGAGTATCAGCTGGCCACCTTCCAAACTACGGTAAATCTCGATAGTCTAACGTTCGCATCACATGTGCAGCAGAGGGGTTACGTACGGGAAATGCCCCTTATAGATACTGTTATTCACACAGACCACAGGGCCTACCGCACCTGCTCAACACCAAAACTGCGGCCGAAATAAGGAGAGCAAAAGTGCTCTCGCTTCCTCATAAGTACACCTGGAGGATTCTATCATCACACACATACACGCCTCAGGTCGCACCCCGGGAAGCTTTAGCAGGAGATAAATCAAAAACTACAAGGTCTCTACTTCTACATCCTAGTGCCTCGACGTTTTGGATTGATTTCTATGAGTAATATGTATTGATTCACAATTTCATACAATAGGTAACTGACGAGGCCACCGAAAGTGTTACAATCGGTTCAGTTGGATTATTGAAACCGGCCAAACCCGGTAGTAATCTGGTGAATTCTAAATTGATTGCTTGGGAAATCCTGCTTGGGTAATCAGCTTACTGTATCAGTATTGGCGCATTCCATAAGTGCAGTAGGCTGGGCAAGAAAATCGATCCAAATGCGATTTAATTAACGGCTCCCGGTAAGGTTTCAATAAACCAGTTGGATACTCAAGCGTTCCCCTTGCTAGCGCAAGTTCGGATCCCCTCGAAACAGTCGAACTTTTTAAAATTAGATTAGTTGAATAGGTAATAATAGAAGATGAAGAAGGCTGGTTAATCGCCGAAAAATTACCCTTATTAATCTGGGCTTTTCGAGCAAGACAAGCGGTGAATTGGTTGAAGTCTAGGTCTTTGATGGGAACTGAGTCAATCGATTCAGCGCCGGCATACCTCACCCTGCGCAGCTACCTGCGGACTGGGTTACGGATGTCTGGTTGACCATCATCGGTTACAACTTTGCTTGCTTTGTCGCCACATTTACCTGTGACAATAGACTCCAGTAAGCATTCAAAAAACTCAGATGAGTAAGGCAATCATTATGGAAATCAAACAACCTTCTTCTTCTCATTCTTCTGTTTCTTCTTATTCTTCCCAATTTATCTATCTATCTAGAATGTAAACAGTCGCCCGATTCCCGACTAAATAGAGCACGGTTCAGAATTAGTGCAACCTGTCGAAGTTTGCAAAGTATTGATAAGCAGTGGAAAACGGGCAAGCAAAAAGGACGTTCGCAGTTTAACAAAAAAATAATCTTTAAAACTGAAATTTTTCGTTGTTTATGGAAATAATTGCGATTCCTTAAAATTGGCTTCACTTACATTTGAGCAACTTCGGAATAAATCTTTCGGTTCTGGATAGGGATATGATTTAAAATTCCTTTACTTATTTTGGAGTTCTTCCATAGCACGATGCACATTAATAAAACTTTGGGTTCTATAATATTTAATAGCACAGGAAATTTTTTTTTGATATGGGATAGCTCGAAATTTCGCAAAAATTAATGCCCATTACCCTTAAACAAACCTAAGTAAAGGGCGATTTTTCCAACTAAAAACCTTCTTAAGATTAAATCCAGTGGATCAAAATAACGCGACTAAATATATGCTAAACTACCCAGTTAAATTTTGTCATGAAATTGGCATTGTTTCTGGGCCAAAGTGTATATTGATACGTTTAACTGTACATCCGTCATGCTCAATAATTCTAGGGAAAGATACCGCAATTCCGTAACGGAAGTTTCTTCCTGGGTATATTTGTCATTGCAAGAGGTTGGAGGACTTCTTAAAATTGAACAATAGGATAGCAGTTGGTTTGCGGGTGATGAGATGTGAGGCTGTCCACCGTGCCCAACACAGTATGGTGTGCTCAGAGGAAATTTCACCAGCAGCATGATTATGCTCGCGAACTGGTCCACTGAATCTCGGTTTGTTTGCACGCGAGCAGATTTGCTTCACCTAGTCATCGAACTTTTATTACGGACAACTTCTAGTTGCCGGGGAGAGACAGTGGACAACATGGAATGCCCAGCATCAATCAGACGATGGCTTTTGTTTCGCCACAAAGAATAAAAGATTGGATGCTTTTACTGAGAAGGCGCAGACGCTTTACGCCTAGCATCCGCAGTGTGCGTTGTTAACCGCCCTACGCTCATTTCCCCCCCGTCTAAACTGCAGTAAACGTAAGCTTTATGTAAAAATCCACAGACTTCCGCCTCCGCATGTGGGACACAACCATCGGTGCCCCACCTAGGTCTTATGCAGACTCCGCTAATGAACCAATTAAGTCCTGCTTACGTGACAAAAAAGAGGCTTTTAGAATCACTTTGTCCATTCATTTAAAACCATTGTTGGGCGTTATCGCGACGGACAAAGACACATTATCCGATCGTGAACACCGAATAAAATTAATGCTAAGTCTCCCTTTCTGAGGGAAGACGTCACTAGGGGGCGGTAGTAGTTATAACAATAGAGGTCATAAATGGGAGTGAGGACGACAAAAAACCAGATGGTTAATTTCAGTAGATCAAGACTTTGGTGACTAGCTGATCGGGTACTTTGGCAGACAAATATTCTTGCTTCAAGTAACAGGGGAGGATTGCAGAGAAAGAGGCCGTGCACGAATAATACAAAATCTGAAAAGCTCAATGCAGAACTGCTTGTTTATTTGTTTTTAGTTGCTCCTCATCGTCATCGTCATCATCATCAATCCTCATCAACATTGCTGCTGAGACGCCCTTGTTTCGGACGTGTTATTTGAGTAAATTAAAGAGCTTAGTCCATCGGATCCAATTCAAATGTTCAGTGACCTCGGTCGGATTCGACGTGCGGTTAGCAATGGCAAGGTCCCGAGTTAAACCGGCAAGACAACGAGCTCGCGGCTCAATGCTTAATGCGTTAGATTCTGATTAAAAGGTCGCGAGTTTGAACCTTGAGTGGTGCGTAATTTGGGGGCTGGGTAGGACTGGCTGATGACGGCTAATAAGCCAGAAGCGGACATTCCACAGTCCCTTTTCGTTGCCGGCAACATTGTCTGTTTGGCCACAGCCAGCTCTACAACCATTTGCACTATCAGGTACCGCATTGCGCAAATACAACAAAAACTATTTATTCCGCGAAAATTCCAATTTTACGATTGAAAAGCCGTATTGGCGAACAATTGCTTTCGGACATTCATAATCAGGCCGGTAAATGACATGCGGAATAAAAATGGCAAGTTAATTGCGGCGTTTATATAATGTTCAATTAGGGGGGGGGGAGGAGGTGAGGGAAAATCCAGCTGCTTAATTACTCTCACCTCTTCCTCCTCCCCAACCTGAAGATTATATAAAAGTTGCAATTTACTGACTATTTTATTCCCCATGTCATGTACCAGCCTGATGATGAATGATCGAAAACAATTGTTCACCAATACGACTTTTCAGAAGCTTTAAAGAGTTCAAAATAACAACTGAAACCGAGGGAAATGCTGGAAGACTCATTAAGTGACTCAAAATTAGTACTACACCTGTCTATGCTTTTAGCTAGACGAACAATGAATCAGTCAACAGTTGTATACAGGATGTCCCAAAAAATTTATACACATTTTAAGTTATTGTAAACTCGCTGATTTCAAAAAAGCAAAAATGTTTAAAAGTATCATTTTACTGTTCTTTCAATGCATTTGGACTATTTCAGCAGTGGCTGAATTGAGAGAAGTCATTAAGAATGAATGCACCCGACCACCAAGGGAATTTGTTCATGGTGTGTGCGTTTGCATTGCTTCGTGTTTTCAGCTGTGTCATGATAAAAATGGACTTCATTTTGAGAAAATTTAGTTAAATAAACAATAAAATAATGCTCGTCAATATTTTTTACATATTTTAAATAGTGAAATTATGAGCAAAATCAATTTTAAAATGATGTAAAATGCGTACACATTTTTTTGGAGATACCCTGTATTACCGACTGTTTGTTGGCAGCTTGCAAATATTACTCGGCTGTTCCGCAGTAGCTGGTCAACTTCATCTCGAGACCAAAAAGTTATATTCTGGAACATTTATATCAGCTTCTTGTGGCAAGCTAAAAAATGCAGATCGCAACCAGGAGTTAATGACAGAATGCATTATTCGCATGGATTTGCATAGTTTGCGTTGGTATTGGAGTGTCGCGAACGGCTCACAATGCTGCCCACTTTCCATGCTTGAGGTCTACCGTGTCAGTGTCATGCAACATCACAGGCAGCTCTTTCCCACTCGTTGACTTTAAACCGCTTGACCGACATTCCACTCTCACACAAACGCGCGCACACACACGTATCCACACAATCACACCTGTTTAAGGGCCACTTAAACACCCCGCCCCTCGGCCGATGCGGCAAAAACCTCTACAGGCGACAACGCTTGGTCAATGCAACACACCACTAGCAAACCACTTTATCTGGCTCCACAATCACATAAAAGCAACTGCCATCATCACTTCACACACTCCGACGCCACACAATACTCAAACTCTCAGGCAAGACTACACACAGTCAACATCAGCCCTGGCTACACCAGTGGCTACCGCTGCTTGAGACAATAACCTCGGGTTCTCTTCATAACAAAGCTCTCGCTCTGGTGACTTCAGTATTTTATATACAACTTGGGATTCGATCTGATGATTGTAGTGCTCCAAGTAAAACCACTACTTAGCCACTGCAAGGGGGATATGGGACAGTAAGCCATGCTATGTGTGTCCGGGAGTAAACCTAGTGGAAAACGTTACATTTACCTTCAGCCAGGCAAAGCACTGGCCAACTTCCTTGACTAGATGGCTAAACCAGTTGAGGTAACCCCTCGCCAGTCCTCCAGTTACATTTTTTACTTCCTAGACATTGTGTCTGTTAATGGAATTCGGCACACTGGCATATGCAGAGATGCAAAGGAGAGAAACGGTGTCCAATATAAATGCTGCTAGACATGCGGGCAACAGACCCTATCAAGACTGCCCAACAACACAATTTCGGCAGAAATACAACAAGCGAAATTCCCTCGTCCCTCCCACTACGCAAAATTCATTCGGTTGATTCTATCCCTTGTGTTTTTTTCTGATTTTAAACAACTCACTGATCGGTTGACTAGAAAAGAAGCCACCTTGATGTGCTGTAAACTGGCCTAGTATAATGGAAATTTAGGGGCTTTCAGGGTATGCCCTTCAACGACCAAGGATGACTAAACGATGCAAGGCAGATTACATTGTCTCCTGCAACCGTCATCTGAAAGACTTCTGACCAGATGCTGCAGTTGCATCAGCAATGACAACTGATATCGTCAGAAAATCTGCACGATTCTAGGACTCGAAATGCTGTCTCATGACAAGAAGACCAGCATTATATGGGAGAAAAATGGCTTTCCAGACTCAATGCTCTCCTACCCAATATTGGAATTGGATGGAGTAAAATATAACCTCTGTAAATAGTTGTACGTTCTACTGGCGTCTGTGACGAAGGCAAAAATTACAGGTCTGTCCAAAAGGGAGCGCTAGGTCAACAGGGAGTAGGCAGTCGAGACTGTAATAGACTACTTGCGTTGAGGCCATGCACGGAACACAATTTGCCATCACTGTCACCGTCTTGCGGCTTCCCATGCGAGATAATTAGGCGTGGCTGCAAACTCGTTATCTACGGTGATAACCGATAGATTGCCTGCTCGTCAGGACGCGAGGCCAGTGTGATGCGTTGGTTGTAGAAGGCTCTATGTGGGTGTCGCACGGAAAGGCCCAGTAATTCTGCTCTCAATTTCTTCCTCTCTTCTTCTGTCCAACTTTGACGGAGAGGACGACATGCAATCCCATAACTGACCCATAGTGGAGGTTGAAAAGCGTCTGGGATGTATCAGCAAAACTCTTTAGGGACAGCATGGTTTACTTTCTCGCGGAAGGAGACGCTAGAAAAGAGGCTGTAACAAAATTCTGGGGTCACGTCCTCTGCATGCAAACTGTGGTTCGTAGATTAAACAACCTTCAAATGAACTACAATTGTCTGCCCAATTTTGCAGCGTGGAATGTTTTTTTTCTTTTAGACAATCTGAGGAGAAACCAGCCGGAACAGAAAACAGCACCAGTTGACCGAGCACTGGCGCGCTGCAAGGTGCATATCGCTGCTCCCACCGAGACTTGATTTTCTAAACAGGATCAACTGAAGGGGTTGAGTGACGAATAAGCCTTCTTCTGGAGCACCCGCCAATGTCGAAGCTACGCGATGTTGGTGTCAAATTCGCAACCCGGAATGGCATCGTGGCACGACTGCGCTGTCTGCCGTAGGTTATCAACGACTGATTGATGACTGTACGCTTGAGAATAAACATTCGCTCGCATAATCATAAGAAACGTCCCTCCCCAAGGACGAGCTGTTATGAGACAATAGCCATTTTAAAGATTACCTGCACACCCTCCTGGCACCTGCGCCAGAAGTGGACGAACTGGTTGCCCTCGGCGAATTCAACCGTCGAGTCAGAGCGGACCTCACTACTCTCGAAGGGAATGCTGCCCTTCCCATGATCCTGGCAGTTGTAACTGTAACAGCTTCCGTATTCTGCACACCTGATTCCGCATTTCGTCGCGGGAGAAGGCCACAAGGATGCAGTCCCGATCCTTTGGGATTTAAAGGACACCAAAAGCATCCATATCTATAAGTGTAACAGGAGCCGATGGAACTTTTTTCTCGTCAGGTGGCGAGATCGATAGGACTGCCTGGTGACCAGGGATATCTGCAACGCCGATATCTGGATGGTTCACCATCTCTTTGTTTCCACGACGAGACTCCGACTTCAGCGCCGCAGAAGGTCGCAAGGTATGCAACCACCAGGTAGGCTAAATACTGATTTGTTGAGTTCGCCCGCTCAGCAATCGACTGCCCCAGCGACTGGAAGACCGGCAAATTCTAAAGGAAGACGCCTATGTGGAGGTTCGATGGACCAACTGCTCGACTTCGTTCCCTCTACAACCCGCGATGTCCTGACTGTTTCACAAAAACGATGCAGCCATCAGAAACTAGCTCACCGTAAAGAGCAGGCTGCATAAATCATCCATATGCCAACCGAATAAGACAGAATTCCAGCAAGGTCAGCGCCTTGTGAAACAGCGGTTGCTGGAAATGCAGGGAACTTGCGAGGCCGAGAAGATCCAATGGCATGTGAACTCGGATCAAGACAGTCTATGGTCTCATAGCCAAAGGAACCGCCCTAAATCTATACACTGATACAAAAACCCGGGCAGTTGGAG
>JAYGXS010000001.1:82785835-82880019 GCA_036362985.1 Ligula intestinalis | reverse complement strand
TGTTTAGTTCGGAAGTCTATTCGATCGGTGTTCGCACATTCCTGAGTGAATATATATATATATCTATCTATAGATAGCAGTAAGGGGGTGGGTTATGACAGCATTTGGGGGAAACTTGATACAGAACTATTTTAGGCTTATTAGCCTTCTGAGTGAATATATATATATATAATAAGCCCAAAACAGTTCTGTATCAAGTTACCCCCAGACGCTGTCATAGCCCCCTTACTGATATATATATATATTCACTCAGAAATGTGCGAACACCGATCGAATAGGCTTCCGAACTAAACAAAGTTCATGTGGTGGTCAGAGGTCCCCAACGGGTGACCGCCTGCCAGGCCGATTCCGGCCAAGTCATAATAGCAGTTAGTGGGGTATGACAGCATTTAGGGGTAACTTGATACAGAGCTGTTTCGGGCTTATTAGCCTTCATCATCCAAGCATAATCCTGAACACCAGCTGGTCAGACAACACAAACAAATGCACTCACAGACGGCGCAGTTGGTCCACCACTGGAGTCTATCAGATAAGTCATAAGCACTTCATCGAACCGCAGTTCATAAGCGCCTCGCCACCTGCCATTTGCTGTCACTGCTGATTGGGTATATATTCACTCAGAAATGTGCGAACACCGATCGAATATATATATATATATATATATATGAATGAATGTAGGTGTTTCAACCGATCTAGTCAAGGAACAATTAAGTTCTGCTGTACCAAGAAGCTCGCAACGCAAACCCTCAAGACCGTCACATAGTGACAAAGGTGATTTGATGAAGAAATGGATCCGACAAAGCAAAGGGAGACCGGAATGACCATTTCTGGCTTATAAGCTGTCATCAGCCAATCAAACCCAATCTCGAGGGTTGGCACCCCCGAGATTTGAACCCGGAACCTTCGGAAATTTTGTTCAAGACAGTGCCTCTAGTCAGGGGGGCCAACGCTTGAGATGGGGTATGACTGAATGATGACGGCTAATAAGCCAGAAATGGCCATTCCGGTCTCCCTTTGCTTTGTCGGATCCACTTCTTCATCATATCACCTTTTTCACCATGTGACGATCTTGAAGGTTTGCGTTGTGAGCTCCTTGGCAAAGCAGAACTTAATTGTTCCTTGACTAGATCAGTTGAAACACCTACATTCATTCATCATATTCCCGATCACAACCGACAAAGCAGGGAACCCGTGGACTAGAGGCAGTTTCTTGAACACAATTTGCGAAGGTCCCGGTTTCAAATCTTGGGGCTGCCATCCTTCGAGATTGGGTATGACTGGCTGATGACGGCTAATAAGCCAGAAATGGCCATTCCGGTCTCCCTTTGCTTTTTCGAATCCAATTTTTCATATATATAGATAAACTCTTTTTTTATTCGAACTAAAAGAATGAGGTCATCAGCGTAAGCTATTGGAAACTTTTTGAGGGAAGTCCAAAATTTAGTTCTTGCTACTTATTCAAGAACGATTTGACATACAGGTGGCAACTGCAGGGTTCGAACATTATGCATCAATTGTGGACTCCCTGTATGATGTATTTTGTGTGCCTTATTTTATTCACGGTGAACGGAGGACGTTTTCGCTGAAAATTTTCTAAGTGTATTTTCAAAATATGTCGTATCTATCTTTCACTGGCATCGCACATCAACATCATGCATCTGCAGGGTCGGTTACTTGCGATACATCGCACAGGGCTTGACGAAGCAGTGCCCAAATCGTTGACAAACAACATATACCGCCGCGCCCACAACCCTCATTGTCCTCGCAAACTCACTGACTGAATGTCACAGGCGCATTAATTAGAGCGGAATCCACGGCAATACTGGCTTCGCTACATCAGCGCCTAAACCAAACATGCATAAAAAAGCCATTTTGCAAGCAGTACGGTTCATCTAAGAGGAGATTATGGTTATCGGATCCTTCTCCATATGGCACATTTGTTGTATGTATGATCCAAGCCTGAGAGTAGCAGGGCATACTAAAAGCCCCGACTTGCGAAGTTGTCACCCAACTGGATAACTCGTGCCTCACAGCCAGCCCAGTGTACGTGCGTGCGTGTGAACTGCAAGTCAGACTGCAAAGGTTCCTTGTAAATGTGGCGCCGGTGGTATACCCTGTCCATGCAATCCGAGCCAGGTGTGATGTTACGCCTGGGTATGGCTCCGGCCGCGTCAGCCATCTGCGGCAATTCCCGCTTCAGGTCACCTCGCTCTGGGGCTCTCGTCGAGTGCGATGGTCAAACTTTCATAAACATGCAAATGACCGTCCTGCGCCCACCCACTGTGCGGCATGGGCAGTTCTTACTGTCTAATGTAGGCAGGGCTGAATAAAGAATGGGCAAAAAAGAAACCGTATTTACTTATTGGTAATGCTGACTGTTCGCTTTTAATACGTTTTTACGATAAACATTTAAATAACACATCCTCAACGTATTTCATATGTTGTAATTTACCATACTGCCAGAACAGGTACTTGCTTAAAATCAAGTATAGTAAATAACAAGAATAATGTTTACTACTGTTTGCCTGTCGGCAGCATTAGTTTTTATCGCGATCATTCGCAGTGGCTAATGGAATTCGACCCAATTATATACATGAATTGCCTGTCTATGCTCATAGACCTTGAGTATACTAATCGAGACCGAGCATACAAATTAATTATTAAGGAAATTAAAAAAGCTTAGGTGTCATTTGGTTCCGTAATCTCAAGGTTTTCGTTTTAAAACGGCCAAACTTCACCGGATATATTAAAGCATTTGTTCTTGCAGACCATGATTAGATTGCGATATATTAAATAATTTTGCCTATTCAGGTGGCACTGCCACCAAAGAGACCAAAACAGAATGCTGAAGCAAACATACAAAGTTTTCCCGTGCATTTCACCCCCCAAAACCATTTTTAATTGGTGGAATAATTATACCTTACAAAACGTTGAACACCTGAACCAGTTATACGGCATATTGTTCAGCTTCACCAGAATACCGAAAAATAATGCTTCTGCCTTATTCAGAATCATCAACCTGACATGTGTCAACACCGTTTTGAACTCAGCCGTAATTGGAAATCGGATGTGATTAATTTTTTGAGTAGTTAAGGTAAGCGTTCTACCCTGTAGGCCACAGAATGGCGCCCTGTCGGAAGTGATCGGGCATAGTCGAGATCTCAGAACTTTGGTGCTGAACGGACCTGATGGTATGAGGATACATACCCTCCACATTCTGTTTCCGACGGCTCCGGATAACGGCCACAAAACGAAACGGAGCTGGTGTTTTGGAACTGAGCTAACCAAATGAAATCAGTCTACTAAATTAGACGCATTCCATGAATTACTCGTTCAGTTGGAGCAGTTATTATTGGTCGTGCGGGCACAGGAGAACTTCGTACAAGATCAGAAAATTGGGTTATTGTACTGACTGTTCCACACCTTCCCACCTTAAGCAGGTATTTCAAAGACTCGCTGTCTCCAGTTGCATTGAATTGGAGGAGGATTAATCAATCGGCTTGCAAGACCTTCTCGTCGCGTTATGATAGTTCCATTCCACAATCTTACTGGCCAGTTTTTTACCACCGGCGAGCCTCCACATCGAGTCCCAGAACGCAACTGGACGAGCAAGTCACATGACCTGATCGAGGAATAGCAATCCAATTGGGTAAATAAGCAGCCCTTTTCGCCATATTACTGATTCTTTTACACGGCTCTTCTAAACACACATTATCTTATAACTTACTATGTTGGTAAGGCGTTAGCCAACCGGGTTACAAGGCTTGGCCGTCACGTTGTGATCTATAGTATTACTGGTGGAGGTGCGACTGTCTGTGAGGTTCCAGATCGGGTCCCAACGTGATATCCTACTAATTTAATTTATACTTCCCATCGCGAGCGACAAAACAAAAAAATGTGTCCTGATGTTTCGGGCATTGTATTTACTACAGTTGAATTGGCAAATAAGGTACATTCGAACCTCAGATGCCTCCAGCCCCGAGATTGCGTAAGGCTCGCTGAAGACGCTTAATAAGCCGGAAATGGCCAGCCCATTCTTTGATGATAATCGCCTTTTTGGGTCACTGCATTCTATTACACCCCCGGAGGGCACTCCTTATCTTTATTCACATACAAATTTCAATCGATTTAAATTATAATTCAGCCCGGAACTATGTAAGGGCACTGTTCCGATAAGTATATATTGAACGAAGACTCATGCACGCCAAATAAAGCAGATTGCCTTTTTCACAAAATGTTTACAGAAGCTACCAAACTACTACAAACTAACTAAATAGGGTTATTATATTGTTTATGGTGCAGACTGAAATTAAGATATTCAAGTCATGTCAAAATCTTCAAATTCCGAAGAATTTGCTTCCGCAACAACGTAACGCGGTAAAGAACGGCTTCATAGGTAGTATGCAGTTCACTAATTGTCCTTATAAATTTAAATACATTTACTAGAAAAAATGCAAAAATATTCTTACATGTAAGCAATTTGTAGAAAATTACGGCTTATTAGAAGTAAATACTTAAAATATAGTTTTTTTAGATTTAAAACAGTTTCTAATCAAGAGATGTTTACGACTGGTAAAAATTTATGAATAGGACATCGTTTGCTTCAATCTACTAAAGTAATGGATAAAGTTTAAAATATGATACAGATCAATTTCACAATTTTAAGACAACAGAATGACTCCTTCCTTGTATTGCATGGAAGTATAATCTTTTCCTTAGGACGTGAGTATACAACATGTGGTTTGGAATTCAAGCGTAACGGCAAGTAGGGTTCAATATTATTTGACAATTCAGAAGCGTGTTTTGAAGACCGAAAAATGCCCGTTCTTGAAGCATTACATTTGAATTAAGCGTAATGTTTTCAAAACAAGTAAACGAAAAAAATATATGCAGGTGTCTTCTATAAGATTTATTTGGATTTATAAAGGCGTTGAAAATCAACCATAATGACTGCATACTATATATCTCACTGATGTTATACCGTACTTCCGCATAGATACTAGCTAAAAGCCCAGACACGTGTTTTGTCGATGTTTCTGGTGCTGCTTGATACAACAACGAGGAGTTTGGCTCCTCAGTGAGCCCCCAACGTTCTCTATGCGGTTTCTAGTATACAATCTCCCGTCAGGGAAATAATCGCGGAACTTATTAGGTGGATGACATAGAAATAGGCGGACGGGACATGACTTTTAAAGGCCTGACCCTAGATTTTGATGAACATTTTCGTCAAAGACAATCAACTACCGTGTAATATTCATGGAAATGTTCATTCTACAAACGAATATCACTACAAGTAGTGTGAATTCTATATGAAAATGACGTTTTACCGTATCTTTACATAGCAATTGATTAATAGAGTCAACTTTTATGCAGGGGATCAGAAAGAAATTCCTTCCGAAGCGGGAATTCTGACGCGACTGACATACCTTGGGATTAGTTTGTACAATCATCCATATCATAAAGCTACTTAAGTAATTTGTTCGAATCTGAAACACATTTTAGAAGCATTTTCACCATCCCCAAAAGATGAAGAAGGTACGAAGATATGGACCGTTTTATTTTTAGACTGACGTGTCGGACACTCGCTTGGTTCCATCGTCAGAGTAATATAGTGGTTGTTCCTGTTTGCTGGAACTGTTTAATTCTTGGTGCATGCCTGGCATTATATTCGTGCTCGACGCACGAGCTTTGACCAGCCTGTTCGCTGCTGAATGATTGTGAGTTTAATCGCTGGTGGGCTGGTGTGACCTCTGCTCTATTTGCGGCTGTCGCAAGCCAGCGTACTGGCTAGTCTGTCCCTTGTCGACCGATGTGACCCATGTGAGTTGATGTAAAGCTCATGAACGTGGCGGTGACGTAGTATTCCACGGTTCTCCCCTATTTTCCTCTGACGTTATTTGTATTAGTTCGCTTTGGTTTCCTGTTGGCCTTGTTCGACCTGATATAAGCCTTGTACGTAACGCCCGGTAGGCGAGAAGAAGGTCTGTGGCTCTGTTGAGTGTGCCAGTCGGAGCCAGAATTCTGGCTGAATTTTCATAAGAAAAAAGTAAACTGCGGATCTAAAAGTAAAAAAAGTTCAAACAATTTTGGAGAGTAAGGTCATGCAGAACTAATGAGACTGAGTAATCTCACAAGGCCATTTTCAAGCACAAATTACCGGCGTATCTAAGTGTCATAGTTTCACTCCTAGTAGAAAAAGAGTATGACGAGTCATAAATGCAAAATGCCTTAGTTTGTAAAAGTTTGATCCTTCCTCGCATATCGGCTTGAATGCATTTAGGAAAACTTAGAAAAAATAATGAACAGAATTAAGAAACATTAAGTAATTGAAAGAAGTAGAACAAGTTTTAAGTATTTGTTAAAAAAATAAAAAAAATAGTTTTCGAAAACCCTCAAGTTTCGGAGGCGTAAAAATAGCTTTTAATTCTAGCAAAAGATTTAGATATTTCCTTTAAGTTGAAAGCCTAAGGTAAACATTATCTTTATATAAAAAGAAATTTTCGTTAGTCAAAATTGTTTATACATATGACCTTTAATCGATAACTATTTATTTAATATCGTGCTTTAAATTCCGGCATAATTTAAAGCATCTTTAGTGCTTTCATGTTTTTGTCCATCAATAAAGCTTCCTTTCAATGTTTAACTCATAACCTTTAAGATAAGATATGCATCAGGAGTACTTACCGAAAAAAATGACTTTTTGGATATCAATTCTTATGGAGATGGCTATGTGGATCATGCTTAGAAATGCTTCAAAACAGCAAACCACATTTTCGCGACTTAAGAAAGTCGCAAGGCAACTTAGATATTGTTATTCATAAACTTAATAAACATAGGTTACCTCTTCAAAAAGTGCTTCAATTGGGTATTCAGCTGACAAACTTCTGTGTATTTTAGCCTTTTCCAAGGTAAAGTCTAAATTATTTTTCTCTTTATTACGAATTAATTTCCGCCAGGATCTGTTATGAGCTTGCGCATGCAAAAAAGAGTGGCCATTTTTATGGCAATTTTTTAAAAATAATCAAATTATTCTTTCTATCCCGCTTCTAAATAAGGCGTAAACGGAAATTAAAGTTTACAAAAAAGCATATTTCTACATGACTGACAAACCTGTTTTATATTACCTTCACGGTAGGATATGTGGACATTTTGCTTATTCACCACGAAAGCAATGCCGTAAAACAAAATGCGACCGAAAATTGTTTTTTTACTGCATTTTGTGAAAAAAACTTTACAGTTTAGCTTAACATAATTTTTAAAACAAAAATCATTACTTCTTTCTGAACATGGCCTTTCTTGGCCTAACTTGCATCTAAAAAATTTCGGACAAAATTCTTCGCTTCTGCAGAACATATATTTGACACTTTTTTTTACTTATTTTAGTGGTCTTCAATAGCACAATGCATATTCATCAAAAGTTTGGTTCTATCGTACTTAATACTACATATAGGAAATTCCTTCGATATTAAACTACTACAAATTTCGCCAACCTTACTGCACATAACTCTTAAGTCGGCCTTTTGGTCGACTTTCCTAACTTAAAGGCATTCGCAGGATTAAATCTACCCAGAAAATCAAAATACCGTGACCAAATATACGCTAAAATAGCAAGTTAAATTTCGCCATGGAAGTTGCATACCATACTGTTCCTCCCATACCCTTTTCACAACCGGTTCAAGGGAATTATTCAAATCGGCTAACTCTCCTATAAATTATGTACGCCTAGTAGACATTCTGGTGGATTCTAGGCGGATTGCTTAGAAAATCCTGCCTGGGCACTGTATGAGCCTAAGTGGATACTATACGCTACAGCAGGCTGGGCGGGTAAATAGATCCAGTATGATTACTTTAAAGGCTTTTGGAGTGCCTTCAAAGCTCAACTGGTAGAGCGCTGACCATATTTAGTCGCTCCTTGTTGATGTGGGTTCGAATAGCACCAAGGCCGTGACTTTTTTCACAGTCGAGTCAACCGAAGTACACCTGCTTTGCAAACTTTCCATTACTTAAACTACATAAGCTTAGTGTTGTGGGAGATAGACAGTTGAGAGAACATTGTAATTGTGAAAAGCACTCGAGTTTTGATGAACAACAAGGCGGGTGATAAGAGGAAACACACCTTACACTTTCACATGGCATCGTCCCTCTGTCGTTGGTAAATTTGCAGCAAGTGGATGCATAAAGTGGTGGCACTACCAACCTGGTCAGTTACGTAGCGCAGCACATTTTTAGGTCGGCCGGAAAGAAGTTTATTATCCTGCCAAACGGATTAATCGAAGGGAAATTCAATTAAAGATCATTACAGACTCCCTCTTAGCTGCCAGCAACGCTGTTTTAAATCTATTGACCTAAGAAACAAATGAAAGTAGTAGTAGCAAGAAAAACAAAGAAAATGAATGTTCCCATTTCCGCCTTATTAGCTGCTAGTAACAGCGCCAGTATGTCTGCGTTCAGATTGGTTGTAACTTGCCCTGTCCTACAATTGGCTGGGGGCATCCCACCGAGAACGTATAAAACGGTTTTTGGGCAGCAATACGTCGCTAACTTGCCTTCACCTAGGAAGGGACAGCCCCTGAGAGCGAATACTACCTCAAGTTAAAAATGTTCAGCATTCACCACCTTGACTTCCTGATTCTGATAGCGGTGGTCGCTATTACCACCGAAGCTGCAAAGGAAGCGTCATCGGAAACGGCGGCAAGACAGCGAGAGTTAGCGGCACAGTGGTTTCAGCACAATCCTCAGGAAGTTGACGATCTCTACTCTAGACTGGTGGAAGACAGACACGTCGTGGATGAAGATGCCATGGAGGAGGATCTTGCAGAAATCCTCAAGCGTTCACCCCACTTCTGGAAACGTTACCATGCGTTCTGGAAACGCTCACCAGCCTTCTGGAAGCGCAGTGCCTTCTGGAAAAGGGCACCTTTCTGGTAGAGCAACGCCCTTCATCGTTCCCTGTCTCTGACGCCCCTCCACACCTCTGACACTTTACTTTAATCATTATTGTTATTGTGGTTAAACAATAAATCTGCTTGGTGTCATATTTGCTCTACGGACTTTTCACTTTGTAATAGTATGCCATTGGATGGCATTTAACATTAAAGTGGAACATTTTGGCGAATAGAGTACGTTCGTTATAAGTTGGCTGACTGACGATTCTAGTCCACGTAGTCCACATGTCGTCACGCTTGAAACGTAAATATATCATGACGGGCTTTTTTGAATCTGATTGTTCCAGCAATTTCGGCCGTAGAGAATTGCTATACGTTTGAATAAAGCGTGCCGGATAGCCACAGTTGAGTAGGGCAGATTTTATGCGCAGAAGCTCTTCAAAAAGGGTCTCACTAGAGCAAATGTTTCTTGCTCGTTGAAAGAGAGTATTTACCAGATAACGTTTCCACTGAATTAGCACAAAACACATGAAGTGTGGGCATTGCCTTTCCAGGTATATTTTGGAAAACCGAGCGTCCTATGGAACCATCATCCTCTCTAAACATAAAAACATATATTCGACAGCGGTCATTCTGCCGACGTCAAAACAGCATTTTAAGCACTCGTTCGGGCCCGAACAAACCGAGCCATGCGTTATTTGGAAGCTGTATACATATAGTGGGAGAAACCTGACTTATGCAAGCACCTTGACCGTGTGGTCAACCTCCAATTGCCCTAATAATTGGTCATTTACTTCAATTCCTTAGTGTTTTTCGTTAACTTTTCTCACCCACTACTTTCCATATGTTGGCTAAACGCCTTGTCCTTCATAGGTTATTTTTTAAACTGACCCGTGTTCATTGCTGTTGCCAGTAATTCTGTCAAATTCACATCTACTCAATGTGTCCTCGTTAACTTTCTTATGCAGTGACAAGTAGCAGCTGAGAAGCTGTCGCAAAATTTGTTGATCTCAATAAATCCTGCTGTTTATGCCTGCTTTCAATTTGTACCAGCAAACAAATGCTTCATAATCTGCCTAAAAATAATTCAGTAAGTAGGTTAAATCGAATCAAATACTGGCAGGTCGCTGGTGGTTTTGCTCTTTGACACGGTAGAAGATACATTAGCTGTGGAATAAAACCCATTACTAACAATCACGTAGCCTTGAGGGAGCGCCATGCAACCAAGGCCTCATGGTCTAAGAACCGGCCACATCATAACAGGTTTGCTGACAGCGATCAGTAAGTACGGTGTTTCCTGTTTGCCAATAGCAGACTAAATAGGACCACCGGAAACAAAACCGTGTTCTTAAGATGCAAATGTCAAGTGCATGCGAATCCAATGGAGTCGCGAAATGACTGGTTGCCCTCTAAGGTAAAATAAATCCAGAATGTACAAACCGCTGAAAAAATTGGAAGTAGGTCTTTTTGAAGAAATACCGGATAAAAACGGCTTTGCTTTTCGCTACCCGCAAATTTTACAGAAAACGATCGTGTTGGGAGTCTGATTTGTGAACTTAAATGCTCATGCTTTTGAAAATGGTAAGCAGATGCAGATCTCTATATTTTGAAACAAAAGATCCGTTGAGAAACAGAAGCAAACTTTATTGTAACTTGTCGTCACTGGCACACCAGGTCGTCTGCGGACGTGAGGGTAAGGTGTGAAGAGCAGTGTGCATTTGTAAAAGTGCCGAAAAATTGATAATGATTCGTGATCCATAGTGAATAGCATGTTTTGGTGGTTGGCGCTTTTTCCAGGCTTTTTTGAGATTGGTATACATTGAATCCAAATTAACGTGCCTGTTGATGCACGATTCGTCCGAATTAATGACCTCCAAAAATTCTCGCCCTTTCATATATGGGCAGGAACCTACTATGCGGGTTTGGTCCCAAGCAAACTTTTGCCCACTTTCTAACGAATGGATGGTGACTTTGGACAGGTGGTCGCGCCCCTTTACCGCCAACTAATGTTAATATATGCGTGTAGAGGCGGACCTTCTTATTTGTCTGCAATAAATTGCATTGCACTCGCCGCAAAGTATTTTCCAAACGAACTCTTTTCTGTTCAAAGAGTCAACACTATTCTTACGGTGTACAAGCTGATTTCGAAGTGTGGTCGTTGGTTTATGCACCCTTTTGATCTAGTACTTCCTCAGGTGTCTTTCACTTATTTCCTTTACGTCAGAAGACGACCTGATGTGCCAGCGTCGAAAGTTAACAATAAATTATGCTCCTGTTTCCAAATTAGTCTTTCTATTAAATTATATTTCTTGGGATACCTATTTTCAAAGATCGCTCTATATTAGCATGTCGTTATCTCTCAAGCTGGTAATTGCCCCGAATCAATTGGCGCCGCCTTACTGACATTGAACTATATACAGTGAGACAGTCAGCGCTTTAATAGTTTTAATAGATTCCGAATATTGAAATACACAACTGACGGGCTCGCTTTTCACCGTTGTCAGGCTTTGTATGGTTGAGGTCCAGAAGGAATTCCCAAGAATCCTGACAAGAATGAACTGGCGAATTGTTCTAAGTAGCAAGAAAAGTTCAGCAATTAAATTACACTGTCCACTGCTAGCAGCAAGATGCCAATGTCCGGTTGACTCAATTAAGCAACCGTACTCCAGAATTTTCAGTGTTTTTCACAAAGTTTCATGGCACAGATCACTCTTGCTCGCAGGTGCGATTCACTAAAGACAAATCTCGGAGGTCACGATGCGCGAAAACCTATCAGCTATGCTGAAAGCCATCTTGGTTGTTACTATAACACCTCAAAATGCCCGGGGCTTAAAAAGACATAGGCGGGTGCACCACTTGCAGCTAGTTGAATGCGGGTGGATCTATATTAGGGCATAACACTTCCGGGTTGTTATCATTATCAGCTGATGTTGCTGTACAAATAAAGAGAAAGGGAAAAATTGTAGTAACTGTGACCGTAAAAAATAATTTCCTTGTTTTTCACGAGTGTGAGTCCAAAGTAACAGTGCGGCACAGATTACAGGCAAAACAAGCCATGTTTTTGAAAAAGTAATTGTCTCAGACAACAGTGATATTAACAGACGATATATTTTGCGCGAAGAGAGGGAAAAGAAATTTGGCCTCAAAGTGCATTTATAGGAGGGCGAAGGTAAAACTGGGATGCCTAAATAGAGGACCCAGTAAATAAAGTAAGATTGTGAACAGTTGAAGTAGAAGCGTAGCCACATTCCTCAATAATGGACGAATAGGGGAAGAGGGCAGCAGCAAGTGAACTGCTGAAAAGACGCCTTGACCAAGCCGTTTCAAGAACCTTCCCAGCAGCCACAGTTCGGGTATTATTCTCAACCAACCCAATCGTATATGGGGAAGGTAAGGAAAGGTCCCCAGCTCAGACCACCTCAATGTGCAGCTACTCTTTCACTTGCTCCTGCGGAGCAGGTTATATTGGTCGTACTAGCCGGTGCCTATCCAAACGAATAAAGGAACACGTCCCACCATGGCTGATAAAAAAGTGAAATCAGGAGCATAGAAAACTCTATTCTCTCACATATGGTCATTTCCAGACATAGGGTGAATCCCAATGAAGCTTTCCAATTGATCTACAAGGACCCACCAAATTATCCGAAGCCCCTGCAGCAGCGCCTGTTAGCAACAGCAGAAGCGACCGCTATCAGGCTGATGAAGCCCGCGTTGTATGCACAAAAGAACTTTCTACAAGCTCCACAGCTGGCCTAGCCTGCAGTCACTTAGTGGTGTGGAGTCATCCATCCTCTGTTTGTCTCCCTCCCTCCCTCCCCCTTCCCCCTCCTCCCTCTCCTAAACTGCTCTATCAAACCTTAGCCCCATAACCAGCCTTCGCTTTTCGACCCCACCCCCATTCCCAAAACTAACTTTTCCAAATGGGGGAACACCTTTTAACTTGCACCCAGTTTCCATATACATGTGAGGCCTGACGAGAATTTATCGAAAGTATAGGTACATACATTTGCCAGACTAGTCTTCGGAAGAAGAGGACGCAAGTGAAATAAATTTTTTATGTAGGGAAAAAGAAGGCTGACTGATCACCGGAACTATTTTCCTGTTCCTCTGAAATTCCGTACGCCTACTGTAGTTCAACCTCCTTGATAAAAACGGCAACAAAACAAACAGTTATGGATGGTAAAGGGTGCCCCACAAAAAACCCCTAAGTTTGTGATTGTTACGGCGACCGGACCGCCCATGCCGTCACGATCGATGGCGGAGAAAACAGAACACCTGGGCCACATCCGAAGTGAAGCCGCCCCCGTTGGATCGCACCCGCATTCATGTCGCCCACGCCATGTTCCGCTCAGTGGTGAGGAGCACCCACACAACGTGGGTGGTGGTCGCAGAGGAGAAGGTTCTAAAATGCCCACCTGCGCACCATATGCCAGGAATATTCTGGAAAGACGTGTAGACCCATGCCACAGCTAAGCAATTTCCAGCGCGAGGTCATCGTCCTATTCCGGAAAGAACATCCAACATGGGGGTTGCAGAAATGTCGGAACATTTTGCCTAAATTTTTTGGTACCATTACAACTGACCAGTTTAGAGGTGTCGCGGCTGCATTCAAACAAGATGGATCACCTGTAGCAAAGGTGCGTAAGCCTGGTAGTGGCACTTCTTGCAGGCACGATTCCCCAACAAGGCGAGCAGTCTTGGAACTTGCCGTAACTCCATCAGATCATCACAGAAGACATTCAAGTCAACGTGAAATTTGTAAAGAACTGGGATTGTCAAAAGGGTATGTGCACAGAACAATTGCAAAATCCAATTTAAAATGTTTTCGACGTATTCAATGCCATGTTTTAACTGAAGCACACCAGCAAGCTCGAAAGACAAAGTGTGATGCCATGCTTCAGCGCTTCGGTGAAGGAGAAAAATAGAAACAAGTTTGGTTCTCAGATGAATCATCATTCTGCTTGTCTGCACCACTGAATAGGCAAAATGAACGCATATATCGTGCAGTGGAAGTCAAAACTGATATTCCTGATGAAGATTTGCTGGTGGAGATAGACAAGCAGCAAAAATCTATCATGTGCTATGGTGCTGTTTCCTGACAAGGCAAAACAGACCTCTATTTTATTGAAGGAGATGCTGCTGGGCAGGAAGGTGTTGCACCGAGTCGGAGAACGAAAAAAACTGTAAATCAAGTTGTTTACAGAGAAGAGATGTGCCCGCGCATGTTTACAGATATTGATCAAGTAATGCAGGGAGAACCCTGGACGTGGCAGCAAGATGGTGCAAAGCCACACACTGCCAATGACAGTGTTGCCTGGCTCCGAGTTAACACTCCAGATTTCATCACACCCCAGCAATGGCCATCCAAGAGCCCTGACCTGAATGTAATGGACTTTTGCATTTAGAGTGTACTCTTACAGGAGGTTCAGAGACGAAGAATAGGAATCACTGATATTGAGTCAATAAAACATGTGTTGATGGACACATGGAACAACATCCCTCTTGATGTCATTCGTCGAGCAGCTCAGAGCTGGATGGATCGCTTACGTCGCTGTTCTGCAGTTAATGGACAACATTTTGAGCGGTATCTGTAACTTGTTATTAGGTAACAGTTTGTTAATTACACAATAAAGTTTTTAGTTATAATTGTACTCAATTTATTTTTATTTTTATAACAGTATAAACATTATCATAAATTGAGGGGTTTTTCGTGGAGCACCCTGTATAAGCCCGTCAAATACCAGCAATGCTAGTGCAGATTTGACTACACAGGGCCCTGAATGCTAGTGCTAGCTCGAGATTTCGATTGACCGAGGTCTGATATCCGTTTTGTAATGTAAATAAAGTACATTATCAGGGAAGCTGAATCCAGATAATATAAATAAAAAGGAAGGAGGCAAAGTAATAAAAAAGCGTTTAGTGCAGGCAATGTGAGTGACAATCAACGACTAGCATCATAATTTTTTAACTTGGCGTCTTTTCGTCACTTTTTAACGGCAGTACTCCCCAAAGATGTCTGGAATGCGCGAATATAACAGGCCAAACTGGTCTGCCCTTTTTAAAACATTCAATTGTCAGCCAAAGAATGAATGGAGTCTAGAAGCTGCGAGTTGAGCATGCTAGTTCACATGCAGCTTTTATCCTTGATGCACCCTGTGACGGATGATGAATGAAAAGACACATTTCCTCTATGCATGCCATCACCTGTACGTCGCCACTCAATTTAAAATCACATTTTTTTCATAGCAAACGGATGAATTAAACGGAAAAATTCGAATTTGCATAACCCAGTTTACGTTCTTAACTGTCTGGAGCTCTGTTTGAAATCTGCCGAACAAAGTTTAACATGAGTGCAGAACAGTAAAAGACAAAGAAGACTAAGATGGTCATTTATGGCTAATTAGTTGTGATTTACAGCGTCGATGTTTTGGTATTCTGATTGGTTGAGGACACACTATTACCTACCTTTGGCAGGGGGCATCCCACAGATGACGTATAAAATGGGTTTTTCGCAGCAACACGTCGCTAGCCGGTCTCCACATAAAAACGGAACAGCCTAGGAGTTGGAAATGGCCAGCATTCATCACTTTGGCCTCCTCTTTCTCCTAGTAGTGGCCACTGTTGCTGAGGAAGCTGCGAGGAAACGGGCAACTGCAACGAGGACACAGCAGCCCGACCTATTGGTGCAGGAACCCGAGAGAGGAGACGCTGTCTTCTCCAGCCTAGTGGAGGACGGAAACGCCACGGAAGACGATGATGACGCTATGGAGGAGAATCTTGCGGACATCCTAGAAGGTCCCCCTCACTTTTGGAAGCAGTACCGCACCTTCTGGAAACACTCACTAGCATTCGGGAAGCTCTATGCCTTCTGGAAAAGGGCTTTATTCGGGTAAATTAACGCCAGTCAGCTGTTTCTGCTCAGGAATCCTCGTCAGTACCTGGGACACTTTGCTTAAACCTTGTTGACTTTATGAATAAACATTAACGCTGTTTGGTGTTTGCTGCCACATAAAGACTATGGAGTTTTCATTGCATTCTAGTGAATAATTTTATAACAGTGAATGTAACTGCGAGTAAACTTGGATAATGACTGTAGAAAATTAAGCTATGTTGTATTCTGCAAATTTAACTTACTGTTGATAAGAACAAAAGCCGAGAACAGCCGTCTATAGCAAGCATACCTCAAGTAAACCTATTTCTTGAATAATAGTTTTGCAAATGCTAGCCCTAGCAAGACTGTACTGGGTAAGATGCTTAGATCCATAAAAGTAGGCTAGAAGGTTGATGGCGCTTTCGGTCTATGAAACAGTAGACTCAGAAAAAGAACGTGCAAGCACCGGAACAAGAATTTTATTTAAATGACGTTTCGGATGCTGTCGAGAATTTCTGATCATAAGTAACCATGTTATGGTGTGAGATATGCGTAGACTATATGTCAACTATAGAAAGAATCTAAACAGAGCCTTAAAGAACCGTCATGCAGACACTGCCATGGAGGTCTCATATTATGCAAACCGTCAACATCAAGACTGCTTTACCGACAATAATCAAGGAATAATTTTCGCAATTACAAGACCGTATTCTTCCGATGTCAAGGTCAGGTACACGTGAATCTAAGAGAGTCGCGAAATGACGGTTTAACTTGAAGGGCAGAAGAAATCCAGAATGTATGGGCTGCAGGCAGCTAGAGAATGCACAGCTGGAACCAGGTCTTTTTCAAGAAACACCAGATACCCACAGCCATGTCATTTGCATATCAAAAATTGCACTAACTGGTCGTTCTGTGAGAGTGATCTGTGAAATTAAATGCTGGTGTCCGGGAAAATGGTTAGAAACAGTCCGGATGCATGGGCTTATTTCATATTCTAGTAATTGCCTCGGATTATTTTACACAGTCTTGCCAAAAACGAAATATAGTGAAGCCTCGGGTTACAAGCAGCCCTATCTACAAGCATTTCAGGTGAAGAGCGAGCTGCTAGCAAAATAACGAGCTTCCGCAAAGTTAAAGAGTTGTCAGTGCATGTGTTTACCGGTGTGCATTATTGAGTCTTACTCCCAGAGCGCGGGTCCTTGGTCGCCTGCGGCCAATCAGTATAGCGATTGAGTTTAATTGGCTATGCTTCGCAAGGGGAACATTTCACATGACAAGCTCGCTGTCAGAACGAATTAAACTCGTTAAAAGAAATTCCACTGTATATACAGTGGTGCAGTCGGCGCTCCAAAAGTTTTCACAGGTGGTGACTATTGAAATATCCCAAATAACAGCGTCGCTTTTCAGTGCTGTCAGTCTTTGTATGAGTGTGCTCGGGAAAGGATCCTCAAGCATGCTAAAGGCAGACCTCGGAGGTCACGACGTGCGAAGACTTAGACGTTTCGCGAGAAGTACTCTTGGGCGCTATTCAAAAATCTTCAAACCTGTTAGGCGTTAGAGCGCAGAGGTAACTGCAGCATCTACAGCTGATCATATCCTGATCATAAGTTTTTTGAAAGCTTCCGTAGATGGGCTGTTCTCATTATCGGCAAAGGGTGTAACTTGGAGGTGGGGAAAGATTTTAGTAACCATGGTTGTAAAATCATTTCCCTGAGTCAACAGGGTGGCTTTAGGGTCACAATGCGAGACAGATTACAGACAAAGCAGCCCATATTTTGAGAAATTAATTCGTTTAATCTGGAAAACACGCATGCCAAAAATTTTTAATTCGAAAAAATGGGCACCAATTGGCCGTGAAGAGACGTGACCATTTTTTCGAAGTGGCTTTGCATTGTTTTGCCACAGAAATTACCTTTGCATGGAACAAAACACGTATCGTCAAAGATTGCCCTTCCATAAATGGCTGAGAGGTTCTTGAAGCCATGCACTCCAACCATTCGTGCATTTACCGCCACTTAGAGTCAGCTGGTATCTATAAACATCTCAAAGAACGGTGGAAAAGATGAAGGCCGCACAACACAGAATAACTTAGGCCACAATTACCAATCACGTCTAACAATGATTTATTGATTTATTCCACACTTTTGAAATTTTGGTTGGTCATTGCACATTTCTTGTTAGTCTGAAAACGAGCTGGGGAACCAGACTCGAAAATTTCTTGGTTTAAGTAACTTTTATATCCCAAAGAAAATATTTTTCTTCAATTGAGGAATTAATATTCGCATAAAAAGTAATGTCAACAGGTGAAAGCAGTATATGAGTAAATAGCAATAAATTTCGGCCTTCACCTACAATTAAATGAGGGCAAGTGTAATATTAGGAAGCCGGAATAAAGGACACATGAAAAGTGAAACCAGACATCCATAGACACTGGCGAAATCACAGCCGCAATTTTTATTTTATTCAGAAAAGATTATTCAACTGAAACGTATCTGTTGGTGGGCTGAAGACTGCGCCGGTTCTATTGCGGGAGCACTTTGTTTAGTCAGCTGAGCTTTTGACCCCTTACAAGAGATCATCTTTAAAAAATTAAAGTGGCAAAAAACGAAAAACAGTGATGGCGGGAAGGAGTCAATCAAACATCAGGAGAGGCAGTCCGGATGTGACTACACGGGGTTCTCAATGCTGACGCAATCTCAAGATTTTAATTAACAGAGCCCTCTTATGCATTTTTTATGGTGAGTAAGTACATTATAAGAGCAGATGTATCCCAAAGGTATGATAAAATGGAAACTGAAATACGTAATTGAAGTTATAGCTAAGTGTCGGCTATGTAAGTGATGATCAAAGATTAGTTTCAACACAAAAGTGTTTTTTAAGGAATTGAAAAAAAACAGCTAGGTGTATCTCCGTCGCCTTTTAACTGCAATAACCTTCGGTGATGTCTGGAATGTACAAATATAGCAGAATAAAAGCTTGTGCACTTTTTAAAACATACAGCTTGTTCAATGGGGACTTAGAACAAGCGTTATGATATCCACAGCAGTCCAATCGCCCGATCAAAATACGCTAATACGTTGCGTTTTTGCGGAAATATTCCTGCTTCATCGGCTTTTAATCCTTTTGAACATATACTCGTCATATATCAGGCCTCCGTAAGAGAATTATTTACCACAGTCGTAACATGTATGCCTTTTATTTAAGCCAAACAACATCGTCTATGTAAGAACGTTTTCTCTTAGAACCCACAACTAAATCGTGATAAGGTGCGTCCTGTTCATTATTCTGCTGGAAACCTCCACCAAGCACAAAATAAGTTGATAAATCTTTGATGTGACTTCAAGATGCTTTTTTTACTTGGGGAAGCATATGCGACCAAAGTATAACCAAATATTACCTTTCGTCGGGTACACATTGTTCTAAACGATGTTCGAGTCTGCCGGAATACCCAAAAAAGGACGAAGACCAAATCAGTGCTTCTGATTTATTTGCAGGCATAGACTTGCCATTCTTCTTCCCTGTTTTAGACTTTGCGTTGATTGGATATCGGATCCGGGTAATTTTTGTACATTTCAGGTAAGCGCTCTACTTTAACAACCACGTACTTACGCTCTGTACAAGATGCTCAGAAATATTCCAGATCGCTTATTTTTATTGTTGATAGGGATAAATGTAGCCTTTGTCCTACTTCGAAGGCTCAGGATAAGGGCCATTTAATGGAACGGATATTTTCGCTAAAAGATAATTCCTGCCTCCGAAGACAAACCATCTCCATGTGCTCTTACCCTTTCACTTACTCATATGAAGCAGGTCTTATTAATCACACGAGTCTTCGCCCATTAAAAATAGCACGTAAATACCTACCAATACGACTGGAAAAGTGCTTGGGAGCATAAGTCACATCATTCTGGTATATCGTATTGATGCCCTGACGCAGTTCATCTCAAACCTCTCTTCTTTTTGATGCACTATATTGGGAAAACGTTACCCAATCGGTTTACAAGACGCACTCGCCGCGTTTCGATCGGTCCTTTCTGCAATAGTGATAATATCTCTGTTACCACATGTGTTGCTCTTGATCAATTCAATCAAGTTGATCAGTACAAATGCGACAAGCAGGTCACTTACTTCGATCGGAGGAAGCCTTTACAATACACTAAGCATTACCGATCATCGTTGAAGTGGCAATGAACATGTGACTCGATGGTTAGATCGTTGAAGTTATTAAAGCCTAACTAGCTGGTCCCCCAAAGCTGGGGCTGGAGAAGGTTGGGAAAATACGGCTTTTAATCCAGAACCAGCCATCCAAGCTTCCATAGTATTTCTCGGTTATTGATTTCCTGAATCACTGCCTCTTATTTCATTTCTCTCACCTTTTCCACATGAAAATACGAACATTATTCGATTGAATAAATCACTTTATTCAGTTACATGTAAATGCAAGTATCTGTCGAAAATTTATCGAATAAAAACTTGTGCTCACAAAATAGATCTGCAAGTTAATGTTTTCGAGCTTTTCTTTTAGAGGCCTTTAAAAGAAAAAGTAATGCATTTACGCTGAAACTCAATAATGAATTATGACTGAGCTTCACATATAAATTCCCGGCGTAGCTGAGTGCCCTAGTTTGACTTAAATTATCTCCTTTTGAGTGAACTACCCTCACTTATTAAATTGGGATCTAAACGGTAGATTCAGACTATTCGGTCCAAATGACCCTTTATTGTTTTCCCACAAGGGATGGATAATAGACAAAAACATACTTTTTCCCTTAACATGTACTCATTCCCCTATCGAAGTTAAATTTTAGGATGGGGGACGAATAAGTAGACGCCTCTGTGCAACACCTATTTAAGTCGGACTCAAAGTAGTATTCTCCAGGTAACAAGGATTAGACAAAGTGGGAAATCAAATGGATGGTCACCTTCTGCCCGCTCCTAGTAACTTGAAGTCGTGCTTGAGACCTGCCAAGCTGAAGGTAAATTAAAGCAGTAATGACAAAGATTAGGAAGGTTGACATGACCCTTTCCGGCTTTTAAGTCGCTATTTACAGTTCCCCCGATTTTGCGTTCTAATTGGCTCATAGCTTGCACTTCCTTTTTATTGGCTGATGGTATTCAACTGAGAACATATAAAAGGGACTTTGCGCAACAACTTGTCACTAACTTTTCCTGAAGTATACGAGAAAAGCCCACCAGACAGAAGACCACCCAAAGTTGAAAATGATCAGCATTCAGCATATTGGCCTCCTTGTTCTCCTGGCGGCGGTCACTCTTGCTCATGAAATTGCTAGGGGACAGGGATCCGCAGCAGTGGCACAACATCGTAAATTGATGGCACAGAGACTGCTGCATGACCCCGAGGAAGGGGATAGTGTCTACTCTAGACTCGTGGAAGACAGAAACGTCATGGATGATGACGCAAGGGAGGAGGATCTGGCGGACATCCTCAAACGCTTGCCCCTCTTCTGGAAACGCTCACCAGCATTCTGGAAGCGCAGTAACTTCTGGAAGAGGGCTTCCTTCTGGTAAAGTAAAGCCATCGACCTTTCCCTGTCTGGGACTTTCCTCAGTCCCTCTGACACTTTGTTTAAACACTGTTAACCTTATAACAACATATTAAAGGTATCTGATGTTGGATGGCCTATGGATTTTTCATTCTATAATAGTACGTAATTGGAAAGCTGTTCATCAAGACGTTAGTAAGTTGGATGACAGCTTACTTCCTTAATGGGAGGGGTCTGAAGAGCGACTACATTTGGCTGCCCAATGTAAGAGTGCGAATTCAATTAGCTGGTGACTGATGACGTAGCCGACAGAGGCTGTTGGTAGTATGCATAATTTACGTCAACATGGCTATGGAGGAACAGTTTAAACGTGCCTAAATTAGCATTTTTGCCAAACATGGTGTGTTTATAATCAGCACGTAAGTAGATCAAATCTAGTCAACTGGTCAGACAGTAGGTGGGCTTAAAACGTGTAACATTATATGATTTTCAACTTAAAACTGTTGAACCTGAGAATGCCCTATTTCAGGTGAAAATCACTGTTCACTCTAGGTCACGTTGTCTAAACCTTAATCATGCAAGCAAATAAGGTGTAACGTGTACTCATTGAAGTGTCTTCTAATTTGCCAAAAGTTCCGTCTTCAGTGCAGAACTATGAGTGCAAATGTCATTAAGGGCCATGACTGTAGGACATATGTGGAACGAATTCTCTCTTTTTTCGAAGTCAGCTGTGATCCCAGCTGTGTTTTTGAAAATTCCTAAAGCTTACTACAGAACACCTCTTTACTCTTGGATAGATTGTATCCATTCATCTAATGGGGATTATGCTTGGGGAATAATGTCAATTTTATAATAAAAAAAGATAAAAACTCGTTTAAGATTGCCAACTCTATACTCAAGCATAAGTATCGATTTCACAAGTATGAGACACTTGATGAATGACGCACTTATTTCGGAATATAAATCGACGGTTTTGACGTCGTCCAGAATCACAGAAATAATGACTGCATTGTGCAACGTATCTTAAAAAGTGACACAGATTAAAAAAGTTCCTGCTAAGCCCCTTTTATTTGCTGCATATGTTAAATCCAAAAGTTCCCTTGTTAATAAAACAGGATTTCTATTTAATTTCTTGACTGGTTCAGGCATATTTCTTGGCGGCTAGGCTATACACAACTGATGCGGGTTCCAAACACTATTGCTCACGATTTAAGAGGGTTGTTGGCTAGCTTATGAGAAAATCCGTAGAAGAGCATTCACCTTCAAAACGTCAATGTTCAATGTTCCAAACTTTGAACATTTATGCCTGGGCAGCTAGCAAAAGATGAAAGAAAAGTAAGCAGAGAGCAACCAACTTTATTAGGAAACCATACTGCGTTTAAGATTTCGGAAACACTTGCCAGTGCTCCTCCTCATTATCTTACTCAAAACAATTCCTAGGTGCGTCACGAGAGCTACTGGCCCATGAAGATTAAAGGAATCCTTACATAAAATAATTAAATTTACTGAAAGTTGCATATTTAAAACAGCGTTTACTAGACGTAAAAGTGGGTAAGAGGTCATTTGAACTGCCTGCGGTTTCCAGAATCGGAAGTCAAAACAATTAAAATTCGTTAATATTTGAACAGCATGGCAGCTTTGCAAAACTCATTAATATAGAAAGGCGCGTTCAAAAAATAACAGGCAGTATCCAATCACATTAAAATGTTAACGAACATTGTAAAAAACGTTTAAAATGAGAAATGTGCAAATTACCTGGGGACATTCTACCGTTTGTCCAGCCTTATCCCAATATATATTTGCTTAGCTAGGATGCGGGTATTTGAATACACTTCAACACAGTCGCCAAAAAATCACACAATTTAGGTTTTTTTCTTGTTTGAATATATTTTACAGAAAACGTGTCTCAAAATATCACTTCATGAAGCCATTGGATAGCAAGTCACACGTATTCCAGCGTTTATACACGAGAAGGGCATTATGTTTGGTCTGCAAGCTTTGTACGTTCTATATGAAAAAACACTAAATTGGCACATGCCATTGATGGAGTGTTAGAAAGTGCAAGTAAATTTATCAAAAATATATACTTTATACCTGTATAAACTTAGCAATGGGTGTGGATTAGGTTGCAGAGTTTCTGGGATCAATTATATGTGTAGACGAGATGTCACTTGACTATGCACCTAATTGTCCAACAAAATAATGATCACGAAAAAGTTTACATCGAAAGATACTCTTTCTTCGAGCACAGACGTTAAAGGAGCCTTGCTCTGCTACCGAATGAGTGCAAGAAAGCATATGTTTTTTGAATTACAAAATGAATTTTTATTGGCATTTTAAATCTGGGGGAAAACATACCGGCTCAATAGTCATTGCCAGCTAAATAGCGTAGCTGAGATTTTTTGAGATTATGCCGCACACTAGTCGTTATGCCAACCCTATCACGCCCCTAATCAGCCCGCGTGGTAGATACGCTAGACCAGGGGTCGGCAACCTTTTTAACTCAGAGAGCCAAGAAAGCAAATATTTGGAAATATATTTCAGAAATAGCCATATTGTATAGTTTAAAATGAAATTCTATTAAATGCGAAAATAATAAGCCACCCAATTTATTCTTTTAAATAATATTAGTATAATAGTCATTGTTAATGTGTTTTCTGGCGTTGCACGGACTCGCTGATGGTTTTATAGTCTGCTCGGTAGTTGGGCAGATTAAGCTTCATGCAAGTGTTTAGGCTTTTATCCGTTAGACGTGGTCTTATTGTGGACTTGATGCATCTAAAATTTGAGAATGACTGCTCACATGCATACGTAGATCCAAACAGGGCCAATGCAGAAATAATCCTACGCTCCAGTGTGTGATATGCGGCCGGAAGTGTGTTCCACGTTTTGATTATCAGCTGGTCTTCGGATTGAAGTTTTTTAGTTTCTGTCCACATGTGCTTGCTTGCCATTTCCACTGCTGGAGATCAAAGTTTTGAGTGGACTCGCTTACTGTGCATGCATCTTTATATTGTCTTAAATTTTCAAAATTCAGTAATCAATCTGTTTCAAGATCCATGGTTAAAGTTCAAATTTGTTTTCAAAAGCAAACCCAGGTTGTTGAAGTGATAACACTGTATTTCCATTGCCTTGCAATTTAACGTTAAGTTGGTTCAGATGTTTGGTCATATCCACGAGATAGTAAAACATGAAGAGCCACTCAGTTTCGGCTAGCTCACGATGCATAATGCCCTTGATCTCAAGGAACGTCCGGATTTCGTTCAGGTAAGTAAAAAAACGGCTAAGCACCTTTCCTTTTGACAACCAACGTACCTTACTGTGCAGTGTTTAAATTGTCGATCATTTAACGCTCGGGCAACAATAAAGTTAATCACGCGAATGACCAGCGACATCACTTCGCCAAGCTGCCCGTCATATCTGAGCACAAAGAGCTTCCTGGTGTAGAAAACAATGGTCTATTTTCATATTCACAGAGAAGCGCCTCAAATCCTTTGTTTTTCCCCACCATACACGGAGCACTATCAGTACACACTGAGGTAAGTTTATCCATAGGTAGTTTATTTCTTGAGCGAAAACCATGAAACACTTGAATAAATCCTCACCTATTGCGGGCCCTTTTATTGGCAGAATCGCAAAACTTTCTTCGTGCAGTGTATCAACAGCAGCATATCTTGCAATCACACTTAGCTGCTCCAAATGGCTAACGTCTGTTGACTCATCCAAAGCCAGGGAGAAGAACGGCGCTGCATTTATGTCTTTAACTTGCGTTTGCTCCACGTGGGTTGCCATCATGATGGTACGCTCATGAACAGTATTTGCCAACAAAAGCATGTCGTTCATCCGTTTAATTATTTTGTCTTTGTTCGGAAGATCATCAAAACGTTTATCGGCTACATCCAGCATGAACGTTTTAGCAACCTCGCAATCTGTGAATGGTTTTCCGTTCCTAACTACTGCTAAAGATATAGCAATGCTCGCGGAGTTATAAACACCTTGCTGGGGCCATATGTGGAGTTAATGCTGGCTGGTTTGCATCCTGCTCATTAGCTCTTTGAATACTTTCTTTCGGCTGTCTCCCGCAGGGTATTTTGATGCAAACGCATCATGGCGTGTGTTGAAGTGGCGCTTTACATTCGACCGTTTCATCGATGTTATCTTGTCATTGCAAATTAGACACACCACATAATCTGCTCTCTGCACAAAGGCGAATTCTTCGGCCCATTCATACTGAAATGTACGATGCTCCTCATTTCCTTTTCGTTTCGCCATACTCTTTGCTGCAGAGGTAAACTTTGGGCAAGTGAGAGAGAATGTAGCGTTCACAGGTGTGTGATCCGTCTGATGAAAGCAAGCAGTCAGATGTTAGGATCGATGTATTAGTCTGCAAGGCAAGTGTTCGTGAATGGACTGTTTGCTCCGTGTGGGAGACATAAACACTAGGCAGTATATGTAACAAAGCCGGCTGGTCTATCTGCGTAAGATAGCTTTGCCTGCCAGCGTGACCTTGACCAAGCTGAGGTCAAGTCTGCGGACAGTCGTGCTTGAGTAGAGTGTCTGTTATTTAGCGAGCTTGTCAGCGTTGTTGGGACGCAGGAAAAATGGAAGCAATTGTTATCGGCAAGCCGGAAAGGGACCAGCCAGGTCAAACCTAGGGGAGTCGAAACTCCAGAGATTGGTTGAGATTAAATTGATTGTTATACACGTCCTGGGGGCGGCTCGTCATTGGAGGCGGACGGCTACAATGCGTGCCCTCCCCCCCCCCCCCACCCTTCTTCGTTCTCCGAGACCTGCTGTCCCAAAATCATGTGTTGCCACAAGCAACTGTTCCAACGCTCTCTTGCACTGACACCTCCGTTCCCCGATGCTTGACCTTGCGTCTGGGAGACCGGTAACAGCTGCGCGAGCGTCCCCTTCCCTTCGGTTTTCTGGCGGCCCCGAGACCACCGCCCTGGCGAGCGCAGTTAATTCAGTCACGCACACACACCCGAGCATACACGCACGTCCAAATGCCTAAGGGCCATTTCAATACTCCACCCCTTGGCCGATGCAGCGAAGATCTCTGCAGGCGACATTCCCTCGGGCAATTGCAAGACAACAATAACAGAACAATTTAACCTGCTCCGCAATCCTACTGAACCAGCTGTCACTTCTGTAGCAAGCTCTATCAGGTCTGTCTGGACGCAATTAGCATAAGCCCACCTGGGACAGCAATTGAGAGTTCTGAACATAATAAATTACTCCTTCTGGTGACTTGTGTCTTTTAACTTCCAACCTGGGATTTGGTCTGATGATTTTAGTGATCCGCGTACAGCCCACTACTTAGACCCCTAATGATTAACCAAAATTATAAAATCTGAAGTTTCTGAAAGAGTCATATATGGCTCGCGAGCCGTGGGTTGCCGACCCCGGCGCTAGACCAAAGTGGGAGCCAGATGGGAGTAGGGCAGGCGCAATTCGAGTTGCGCGTCGATAACATAATACCGAACATGGGAGGAGGGGGCGCTGGTGTACACATAGGGTCGGTTTCGGCCGCGCTAGTCACTTACGCCTGATCCCGTCTCTGGTCTTCTTGACTCTTTACTGACACTGGGTACGGGCGAATGCGGACATAGAGGGAGAGGGCGGTAGGTTCTGAACAAGTCTACAAAAACGAAATCACGCGCATGTCACCGTCCTCGCACCATCCTGGTGTGGAGCATATGATGGACAAGGAATGTTCAACTGTGACGAAGATCGAAATAATGCATGCTTAGTCCCAGTTAATTAGGGCGTATGTTAGTTTAGAAAGTTCCGTTGTAAAAACAGAAGAGTTTTGCATATACTCTTGGTTGATTTCAGGCAATTTTTATAACAATTGTTCGCCGATTAAGTAATACTCACTATTGTCCAAGGTTTGGGTCGATTTTTTGCTAGCTTATAAAAAAATACGTTGAAGAAAATTCGCTTTCAAGACGTCAAAGGTCAGTGTTGAAAATTTTAATCATAAATGATTGCGCAGTATATGAAAGATGAAGGAAAATTAGGAAGCAATCAACCAAATTTATAAGAAAACCGTTTTGCATTTTAGATTTCTGATAAACCTATAAATGCTTCTCCGCTCTCCTTAGCGCCTGTTACGCATTCTCTGACCCACGCCAATTCTGATGCTCGTTACTAGATCAACTGGCTCAAAACGTTTAAAGAGCTTCTAACATAGAATAATTTGTTCCAGTGCTAATCTCATCCTTTAAGAGGAAGTAGAATAAATTAAATCTCGTTAAAATTTGAACAGCAGTATAGACATGCAGAACTAATCAATATAGAAGAGCGCGCTGAGAAATCTACAGGCGGTAACCGATCACATTTAAAAGTTAACAAACATTGTAAAAAGCACCTAAGATTAGAAAGGCGCAAATAACTGCAAACATTCTATTGTTTATCTTACAGCCTTATCATAAAATATATAAGCTTAGATAGAGTGCACGTTTTTGAATCTACTTCGGTCATTCGCCTTGAAAACCATGCAGTTTAGTGTTATTTCTTTTTTAGAATATATTTTACGGGAAATACGTCTCAAAATATGCCTATATGTAGCCATTGGATAGCAAATCAGACTAAATCCAACGGGAATACACGAGGAGGGGAATTTATTCGGTCTGCAAGCTGTATGCGTTCTACATGAAAGACATACTTTGGTCTATGCCATTAATGGAATATTATTAACTATAAATAGATTTATAATACACATATCATTTGTAACTTATAAACTTTGCAGTGGGTGTGGATAAAATTGTGGAGTTTCTACGAAGCAATAATAAATTTGTAGACATGACCTCATTTGGCTGGGCACCTCATGATCTAACGAAACGATGATCACAAAAGGTGTACATAGAAAGATATCAATCTTTGAGCAGAAACTTCAAAGGAGCCATGAACTGCTACGAAAATGAGTGCAAGAAAGTACATTTATTTCACTTAAAATATATAATTGAATTTTGTACGGTAATTCGAATCCAAGAGAAAACCATACTAGATCAGAATTTATTATTTTCCGCGTACTTTTTTTAGAGGCGTCGGAAGTAAGCTCTTTGAAGTGGCTGCATATTAGCCTACCTGAAATGTTGTGAGATTATGCCGCAAATTTAATATGCTTTTTAATTGGGCAGCGTGGTAGACGGGCTGAACCAACATGAGAGCCAGATAAAGGTATCACAGGCATAAATCGGGTTTCGCGCCGAAAAAATTCTGAAAACCAGAAACAGGGGCAGTTTGGGCCGCACTAGCGACCTGTGCCCGATTCCGACTCCCATCTTCTTCATACAGTGTATGCAATAGGTTCTGAGCAAGTCTTCTATCATTTGTAACTAATTCCGCGCACGTCAAGGTCCCTGCACCATCCAATTGCGGAGCATGTGGGGGACGTTATCAACATTTATGGTTGAGCTCTCATTACAACCCGATCTATGCCATTTTTCTAATCGATAACGCATGTCAGATGTCCGTTCGTAAACTTTTAATCCTTTTCCCACCGGCTTAAGCTATACCGCACCTCCATGATATAAATAACCACCAAAATTGTGAAATCTTTTACTCAGGCCAAACTGCATTGTATATTTTGAAACAATTACTCGAAGAAATCATCCCTAACTAAAGCTAAATCCCGTCATTTTCACAACGCACCATACAAGGACTACTAGACAAAAATCTGAAAGAAGCTGCTTCGGATGACTTTAAAATAATTTCCACGTAGATGAGTAAATCTGACCAAAGTATAGTCAAATATTAAGTTTGCCGTAATACACGCTGTTTGGGCGTACTGAGACGCTGAGAAATACGATTAAGACCACATTATTGCTTCTTATTTATTTGCCGTCATCGACCTGACATGCAGTTTACCCGTTTTTTGCTCTGTCATGGTTAAATACCAGAAACGTTTACTTTTCGAACCTTTTAGTTATGTACACCATATAAACCAGAGACTTGCACGTTACTGGTATATGCCAGGACGCCTAGATTTGGTGTTGCGCAGATCTGGTTGCATCACTATGCATGTTCACTGTGTTTTCCTTCTGACAACCACTCTGTCAACTGCAATAACTTGTGACACTTTGACTAGTTGTTGTTGTTGAGTGTTGGCTTTAAATACTTTTTAACAGTTGAAAAAACCGCATCCTCAGTAGGCTTTATTTCTTATAGTTATATCGATGTGCCAAACTGTATTGCATATGTTAAAGCCTTCGTTCATACGAAACATGATAATATCACGATTAATTACTGCATTTTGTCTTCTTAGGTGACATTTCGATCAACCAGATCAAAACAAAAAGCGGAAACGAAATAGGAAGTCGCTTCTTTTATTCCACTTAAAATATATTCTTACTTAGTTGAGTGCACCTGCGCTAAAAGTGTCACATCTTAACTGCCGTTTGAAACTGTTTTTAAGGCCCATCGGAATACCGAGCAACATGCAGAAGAACGCAATAACCATTAATGAGTCATCCACTGTGCATGCCTGCTTAGGGTTCTGTCCTGATTGGAGACCGGATCCACTTAGTACTCGAGTAGTTGAATTAAGCGCTCTCCCCTAACGGAAGTGATTCAAATTATTCTAGAAATTCTGTCTTTTGTGCCGAACCCACCTGAGGGCTCAGAGTAAGGGCCACAAAACGAAGTGGTGTGGGTGTTCTGAAACTGGGCTGAAAAAGAGAAATCTATCTAATAAGCTGGGCCATCTCCATGTACACTTAATTCCTTACTCGTTCAAATAATGCATGTCCTATTGGCCAAACGAGTCGTTGCCCACTAAACGAACACAAGACACCTAAGAACGTGGCTGAGAATGCTCTTTGGAACATAAGTCACGCTATTATCGTATATTTTATTGGTTGCCTGATACAGTCCTTCCAATTGGTCACGGCTTTCTTGCTCACTTTCATGGGGAGCGTTAACCAATCGCCCCATTTTGATCGTTCATTTTTACAATACTAATGTTAGTTGTGTTGCTACATTTGTAGTTCTAGATCAGATTCCAAAGTACAACGCGCCAAGCAAGTCATCTATCTTGATCGGCAAACGTTCCTTCAAAATGTTTAGAATTTCAGACAGACACCGAAATGGCAATGAACACTTGACTCAATGGTACGAGCGTTGTAGTAACTAGAGCATACTAAGCAAAGCACATGTGTTGGAGCCTCAAATTTTTCCGAACCTGAGATTGCGTAAGGCGGTCTTGGCAGTGCTATACTTTCTGCATCACTGCATCCTTTTATACACCCCGCTTATGCCACAAAGAAGTTTTATGAAAACACGAACTTCACGCAACCTTAATTATAATTAAAGGAGTTCCCATATAAAAGCACTGGTCTTATGAGTATTTATTGAACGGAAACCTATGTTCGTGAAATATAGTGGATTTCCTTTGTGATGAAATGCCAAACGAACTTCTGAAATGTTTTTTTCTTTCGATTAGAAATATCTACTTAGGTAGAGGCATAATACTGACAATTTAGCAGACTAATCTAAAAATGAGAAGTCAAGTTTGGCAAACATATTTTTTCAGCAAATCATCATCAGGCCAAAACATTTGCAGGGTAATGAAAAATTTACAGTTGGAGAGGATTGAAGTGTGTAGTCTAATTACAATTCATCGTCAAGATGCGCGAGAATAGAACTCGAGGCATTTGCTGCGCGCAAATAGCACCAATTATACCTCCACGTATCTGCCCTCGGATCAACTCCAATTACCTTTCCTACCCCGTCCCCAACACAAGACCCTCTAAAGGCCGACCTCGCCATGCCAGCGACGCGTAAACGATGAATTGTAATAAGGCTACACTACAAATGTTTTAGCCTCATGATGATTTGCTGAAAACGTATGTTTGCCAAACTTGACTTCTCAACTTAAGAACGGGAATACTTGCCGAATATCTAAAAATATTTCACCCACGTCGGGATCCCCACCTTCGAAGGAGCATCTTCTCGCTAACTCTGTAAAAGTGGCTAAATCATTGATATACATTTTTTCTAATTGATCTTTATTGCCCTAAATAATTCTAATATATTTCAGAGAAAACATACAAACAAATATTCTTTCCTGTAAGCGACTAGTAGAAAATTAAGTCTTATTCAACTGCGATTGTTTGCGACCATGCCATGTTACGAAAACCAAGTAGGCCAGAGGTGGAGAAAAACGTGTCAAACGGGGCTTCTAATGCAGAAACAGTCACCTTAGTCTCTCTCGCCTTTAGCGATAATCTCCTTCATGATGAACTGCCTCTGATTACATCTCCCTCCCCTTTACACCAAACCACGGTTCTATGAAAATACGAACGTTGATCGATTGCACATATCATTCAACCCCGTCGCATAGGCAGACACTGGCCTGTGGAGAATTTATCAAACAAAAACCCACGCTCGCCAAATAAAGTTTTACATCAAAATGTACTAGAGTTCTTATCGAAAAAGGCTTCTGAGGAGGTAATAATCGCATTTATGCATTCTGTCCTTCATACATACATTGTCGGTGTAGCTTCGTGCTGTATGTTCACTTGAAGTTATTTTCTTTAAGCGGACTACCTAGGCTTATTGGAGTGGGAACAAAAAGTTAGATAAAGACTATTAGCTCCAAATGGTCCTTTATTGTTGTTCCAAACCCAGATGGACACATGCTTTTCCCCTTCACATGCCATCATCCATTTTTCGAAGCCAACTGTCCGGAAAGGGGATGGATCACATGGTTTCTCTACGCAACGCCTGTTTACGCCGACCTTCAATTAACTTATCTTAGATCAAACGAATTCTTCAAAAGAGAAATCGAATGAGGATCAGCATGTACTCGTTCCTATTAGCCTGGGGTCGCGTGTGTTCTGCTAAATTATACTGGCATTGGAAGTAGTAGCGAAAACATTTGGTGTGGCTATTTCCGGCGGATAAGTCGCCATTTACAGCTCTCCGTTATTGCGTTTTGATTGGCTGAGGGGTTGCACTTTCCTTCCATTGGCTGAGGGCTTTCGACCGAAAATATATAAAACGGACTTTGTGCAGCGACACGTCGCTAACTTGTCTTCAAGTAGAAGGGAACACTTCAGCAGACAGAAGACCACCCCAAATTTAAAATGATCAGCATTCAGCACGTTGGCTTCCTCATTCTCCTGGCGGCGGTCGCTCTTGCTCATGAAGTTGCGAGGGGACAGACATCTGCAGAGGCGGCACAACATCGTGAACTAATGGCGCAAAGGCTGATGCATGACCAGGAGGAAGACGACGGTGTCAACTCTAGACTTTTGGAAGATAGAAACCTTATAGATGATGATGCCATGGAGGAGGATCTGGCAGACATCCTTAAACGCTCGGCCCACTTCTGGAAGCGTCACCCAGCCTTCTGGAAACGTTCCTCGGCATTCTGGAAGCGATCACCAGCATTTTGGAAGCGCAGTAACTTTTGAAAGAGGGCCTCCTTCTGGTAAAGTAATGCCGTCCACCTTTTCTTGTCTAAGACACTTCTCAAAACCTCTGACTCTTTGCTTACACAGTGTTAACTTGATGTAAAACATTAAAAATAATTGGTGATGGCTGCCATATATGCCCTAAAGACTTTTCATTCTATAAAATGGCGAAAATTTATACGGACGCTAGAAAATTTCGATGACAGCTTATTTTCGTGAAGAGGAATAGTTTGACAAATACTATATTTGTTGTCTAATGTAAGACTGCGAATTCAAATAGCATGTGACTGGTAACGAAATCCACAGCCACTGTGTGTAGCACGTATAATTTGTGTCATCATGGCTTTTGAGGAACATTAAATGGAGATCTACGAATGCAAATGTCATTAATTTGTGTTGGTACAGAAGTTCTGTTTGCAAAAACCGCGATCCCAGTTTTGTACTTGACACTTTTCAAAGGTTATTCATCCACATCTGTCTATCCTTAGCGACTTTTGATGGATTCACCTAATGGGGATAACGCTTGTAAAATAATCTAGATTTTATGGTAAGCATAAAGGGTAAAAATTAATTAAAGAGTCCCAACCGTATTGCCATGCATTGGCTTGTAGTTCAGGGATATGCTACATTTGATACATTAAACATGCATGTCGGAATATTAACCAACTGTTTTAATGTCATCTGGATTCATGGAAACGTTTGATGACTCTGAGCACGGCAATGTCGAATGTGATGAAAATTGAAAGAGTTCCTGCTAAGTTCTTTTTAATTGGTACGTATATTAAACTGAATATTGAGCACCAGATCAGTTGATTTATTGTTCTGAGCTTTCGAAATCTTACAGGAGTCCATCTTCAGAGATGAGAAAGCAACCAAAAAGACGGTAATTATAGTGGCCATAGGACAATTAACTGTAAGAAATCATCAAGTCGTCAAGGAATTAGAAACAACAGTTGAAAAAAGATGGGGGAGGAGGACAATTAGCTGTCAGTTGAGCCGGGTGCAATAATAATGGTGTAGGCTAATAAGCTGTTGGTGGAGCTGGGGGTCATGAACAGCAATTAGTGTGCCACCTGGTCAACCGGTAAAGAGTCCTGGTAACCCCGCCTCTTCTTCCGGCTCGCTCGTTAAGGAGTCCTCCTTGCTTGCCATTCCTACTTGAGAGTAGTGCACAACTCTCAAGTCTGATGACGACCTGGGGATCCAATGTCGAAAATTTAGTGAATAAACTTACCCATTTTCCCAAAAGACGCCTTTTATTGAAGTTAAGCTTACTTCAAAATCTATACATGCGTGCGGATTGCCTTCGCGGTTTATGGCAGTTTTAGGATTCCCGAATAATTGCAAGCCCGATATACGCTTGAATTTGCGTTTTGTTTTTTCTACAGACTGCAAGGTGTGTACGTTTAACATAAAAAATACATTGTTTATTGCAACTAAATGTAATTAAAAATGTACATTTTAAATGAATATATAAAATTTGACAATAAATAAGAATAAGGTTGTAGGGTTTCTGAGAGTCAATAGTAAACATAAGCGCCATGCTATTTTACTGGGCGCTTCAGGAACTAACTCAATCATGATTGCGTACTCTTTACACTGAGATATCGCATTTTTCAAGCAAAAAAATTTAAGGGAGTCGGGAATTGTTACCAAATGATACCAAGAAACAATATTTCTGTAATTTAAGAAAAATATAAAACTGCGTTATTATATAATGGTACCAAAACTTCAGGGAATGAGCTTACTGCCACAGTTTAGTTTGTTTACCAAGCTTTAAGTGTAAAGGTGACAGACGGAGGCTCTTGGTTTTCAGCGTATCCTTCGAAATTTTGATTATTTCAAACCCAAGTCACTTTTCCTAATAGACAGCACATGCCAGAATTCCGGTTAACAGTTCATACGACATGTCACTTATTGTATATGGAGTGTGCAAGATTCTCCTGTAATAGGGTTGCATTTGGGGTGGAGCATAACAAATAAATTGAACAGCTCTCCTCACGAACATTTTCATGGTGAAAAAGGGTACTCCAAAAAAGCTAATTGAGTAATAACCATAAGTCATCAACAGATACCTTCTGTCTCCTAGTTTTCTCCTGCCGCATGTTCCAAATTTGATAAATGAGCAAATTAATGCACTGCAAACGAAGCAAGTCATGTGCAGTTCGCAGAAAGGCCAAGCTCAATTTACAGTTCTTATTTACGTTAAAACGCAGCGTCTTCCTAATAACACAATAGGGCGAGTTCTGCATGCTAAAGTCATGGCGATATTTGACTGGGTAATTAGACATATATTTGGTCAGGTTATTTTCATCCAGTGAAGGAATTTAATCCAGAGAAAGCGTCTAAAGGCAGGAAAAATAACTTTTTATCTGAGTTAATTAAGGGTAATAAGCAGTAATTTTTACGGAATTGGGGGTAATCTTCTATCAAATGAATTGCCTACGAGATCAAATACGATAGAACCAAACATTTTTATAAATAGGCATAGGCTATGGAAGAATTTCAAAATAAGTTTAAAAAATATACAATATATCCCTTGCAAGACCAGAAAATTTGTTCAAAATTTTTCAGATACAAAAGAAGCCAAGTTTAAGGAATCACATTTATTTTGAAAAGCAAGCAACCATTTCAGTTTTGAAATGTATTCTTTTGCTAAACTGTGAAGGATTTTGCGACAAAATGCAGACTTTGAATTAATGCACTCTACTATAGTTTCCAATAGCATGGGTAACGCTAACGTGCACGATCCATCTCTGCTAGCTGAAAGAAAATGTTCGTCGACGGCTGGATTTGAACCCCGGACCTCATTTTATAATGTCGAACGCTCTACCGACTTCACCACCAGCTTACACCCTGAAGGCCAAGTCGCTAACATATACTCTAACGGGTGTAATCAGGTTAACTTATGCAAGCCGCCGCGTACAACCTTTGACAAGGTACTCCCAGAAATAGCCGAAGCGCTTTCAATAACGAGTACGAAATCCCAGACCACCCACTATGCAAAAACGCATCTCCTTTCACCAACCGTCTTAGAACCCAACACCACCCAGCCAAATAAGCCTGCGCGTGCAGATTGCGATGGATGTCTTAACCTATCCACGCGTGTAATGCGTTTAGAGGGAAGCCTTGAATTTTACGCGGAGATACTAGCAGTGCTCATAAAGCACAATAAGACAACACCACCGGATGCAACGCATGCAGAGGACAGGTCAGTGGTTGATAAACCAGGAAACCACGAGTCCAGCAGGGCCAAACGCAGACGCATACGCCAGCAGAAGGCTGCTGAAGAGCAACCTGCTAAAGACCAACCAAAGCCCTCAGTTTTATCGCTAGACAGCACCTGGAGCACGCCATGTGAACAAAAAGCAAGGCAACCACTCCAAGAGGATGCGGCGCATGCAGAGGACAGGTCAGTGGTTGCTCAACCAGGAAACCACGAGTCCAGCAGGGCCAAACGCAGGTGTATACGCCAGCAGAAGGCGGATGCAGAACGGCCTGCAAAAGACCAACCAAAGCCCTCAGTTTTATCGCGAGGCAGAACTTGGAGCACGCCATGTGAACAAAAAGGAAGACAACCATTCCAAGAGGAGACTTCTGAAGAAAAGGAAGTTCAATCGGACCAAAGGGCAAACGGTAACTTAGAAGTAAATGCTACCAGCAAAATTTCCATAGAATCTTTCACAGATCTAGACTTCGAAACCCCTGCTGCTACTCTGCTTCAGTGCGATGTGACCACGGCCCAAGCTCGAGCAAACCGTAAGCAACATATAGTGATACAGGGTGCACCAGAATCAACGGCTACAGTTGCTGGGGATAAGGTGGAGCACGATCGAGGTCTCGTTCGGCAGTACGCTAAATCACTGCTAAGGGGCACTGAATCTGTAAAAATTCTCAAAACATTTAGAATAGGCAAGGATCAGCCGCCGAATGGTTCAAGCTCTCGGCCACGACCATTAAAGGTCATTTGGGACACCGAAGCGCAGGCACAGCTTATGCTGGAAAGAAAATCGTCTCTGCGGACCATGTATGCTGGAGTTTTCTTTCAGCCGGATTATGAACCAAAGGAACGCAGGAAAATGCGACTTTTGAAAAACGATCTAAACGACCGAAAGAACAAAGGCGAAACCGGCCTAAAAATAAAAGGAGGAAAAATAGTCCACATTGAACGAAATTTTCTTTGGCCGGAAGTAGTCAGGCGGAAAACTTAACCAAGGTCAACCGGCCGGTTCTAGAAGATACCACAAGCAATAGTGGCCGATGCCTCGAAATCTATTATACCAATTGTCAGAGTCTCTTCAATAAACTTGACGAACTCAAAACAATAGTATCTGAGCAGAAACCACATATAATTGCATTAGCAGAGACTTGGCTGACCGAAGCAATAGGGATCAGCGAAGTCAGCATTGAAGGCTATCAACTGTTCCGCTGCGACAGATCTCAACGTAGGGGCGGAGGAGTGGCACTTTATGTAGCCAATGAAATTTCCTGTTGTCAGAGGGAAATCGCAGACATAGCCCTACGACGATATGAAATAATTTCATGCAAAATTAAGATAAGGCAACATCCGGCACTCAATATATGCGTTGTTTATCGGCCTCCCGGCTCCAGCGAAAGTGACGACGTAGAACTGCTAAGTTCACTGACGGTTATCTGTAAGCAGGAAAATCTATTACTCCTGGGTGATTTCAACGCTCCTGGCATCGATTGGATGAGGCCTGGAGTAAAGGCCGCAGCAGCACCTTTCAATTATCAACTACTTCAGTTTTCTTTGGACGAATATCTCATTCAACACATAGACTTCACAACCCGACTGCGAGAAGGCCAAAGATCAAATTGTCTAGATCTCGTTTTTAGTAAAGAAGAGGGGATCATAAGGGAAGTGAACTCACAACCGCCACTTGGGCTAAGCGACCACGTTGCTTTTACCTGCGTGTGTTACCTATTGTCTCCAAAATTGCAAATTAAGAGGCGCAGAAATATTTGGAAAGCCGATTTTGAAGAAATGAGACGTACCGCTTCCGCAGAAAACTGGTTACCCAGTACGAACGATACAAATGAATTATGGCAGCATATCCAGGGGACTGTAGAGCGCTTAATTGAAGTCCATTGCCCAATGAAAGTAATAAGACCACGTGCCAGACCTCCATATGTCAACCAGCCGATAAAAAGGGCCATGAAGAAGAAACAAAGGTTGTGGAAAAAGTACGAGCATCTTCAAGATTCAACATCACTTGCCGAATATAAAGCGCAACGAAATATATGCCGTAAGGAAATACGAAATTCTAGAACTGCCTTTGAGCGTCAACTTACAACACAAGCCACTATATGTCCAAAGAAGTTTTATGGATACATCCGCAGTCAAAGGAAGCACCGGGACGACATTGCAACTCTAAGGGATAACCTCGGGAACGTAGTAACGGAAGGACCGCGGAAAGTAGAGTTACTGTCAGAGTTTTTCAGATCGGCGTTTACGATGGAATCCCCCGACGATAATTCGGGAGTAGAAGTGGGCGAAGGTACAGCCGTTATTGAAACTGTTACCTTTTCTGTCGCAGACGTAAGACATGTCCTCAGTCACATCAAACCAGACAAGTCTCCTGGACCGGATGGGATCCCTGGACTGATACTTAAAGAACTGTCGACCGAGCTAGCGGTGCCTCTTTCAATTCTGTTCGAGCTTTCCATGCGAACAGGGGACTTGCCTTTGCAATGGAAGACGGCCAACATCGTACCGTTATATAAGGGAGGTAGCAAGACGTCTACAAACAGCTTTCGGCCCATAAGCTTGACTTGCCTTTCCTGCAAAATGATGGAGGTCCTTGTGAAGCAGGCCATACTAAGATTTTGCGATGAAAGTGACATCATACAAAATTTTCAACATGGCTTTCGGCAAGGGCGCTCCTGCCTTTCAAATTTACTGACTTCAATTGAGGCCTGGACAAGTGCTTTAGAAGAGGGCTTCGAAGTGGACGTAGTGTACATCGATTTCCGCAAAGCCTTTGACAGCGTGCCCCATCAACGCCTTTTGCACAAACTGAGCGTTCTTGGCATCAAGGGAAACATTTTGGACTGGATCAGGTCATTCTTAGTCGGTCGAAAACAACGCGTTTGCATCGGGGAGGATAAATCGGACTGGGTTGACGTAGTTAGTGGGGTTCCTCAAGGCTCCGTTCTCGGTCCTCTACTCTTCATTCTCTATGTAAATGACAGCCTTCAAGAACTGGACTGCGGTAAAATCATGTTCGCCGATGACGTTAAACTCTGGCAGGTCATTAAGCGCCCAAGCGACCGAGATGCTCTGCAAAATAATCTTTGCAAACTGCAGACGTGGTCTGAGAGATGGCTGCTGGATTTCAATGTGCAAAAGTGTGCCGTCCTCCACCTGCGTCCAACAAACTACCCTATCCCCCAGAGCAGCAGGACATATCACTTGAAAAATATCCAAATTCCCGTAGCATCTACGCAAAAAGACCTCGGCATTTGGATACAGAGTAATCTGAAGCCCTCATTACAGTCTGTCAAAGCTGCAAATAAAGCCACGGGAGTGCTGCACGCTATCAAAAGGGCGTTTCTAGCCTTCGATGAAGATCTCTTTGGCAGAGTGTACGGCACATTTGTTCGGCCACACCTAGAGTATGGCATACAGGCGTGGCGGCCATGGCTAGCAAAGGACACAGCATGTCTGGAGAAAGTGCAGCGTCGGGCAACAAAGCTAGTAAGAGGTCTAAAAAACCACACTTACATAGATAGAATGGCATGCCTTAATTTATTCCCTCTGCATTACAGGCAACAAAGAGGGGATCTTATCCTAGTTTACAAGATAATAAACGGTCTTGAGAAAGGATTACGCTTCGAAGACATGTTTCAGTGGCACCTCTCGCCTCATCTCCGTGGGCACACAATGAAGCTGCGCACGAAAATGTCCAAGCTAAACCTCCGCTCTGAATTCTTCACGCAACGTGTCATACAACAGTGGAATAACCTTCCACAGTCAGTCGTGGAGGCAACTTCCCTTCAAATGTACAAACAACGCTTGGATTATTACATGCGTCCCCTCTCCTCTCTCCAAGTCTGAACTCTAAAAACCAGACATATATTGTAAAAAACAATGCTACTCACTGTTTGCCAATACTATGTTAGTAGTGGTAAATTTACACATGTTAAATAGGGTTTTCAAAGGCATTGCCTATTATCCTCACCAAATAAAAAAAATAAACTGAAAAGTTCTGAGTGCATTTTCTTTGAGTGCCTTAAGTTTTCAGATTGTAATCGAAGAACTGTCATAAATTATCCTAAGGGTTAAAGTACAAGCAACCTGTTTAAATTTCAATCAATAATAAATATACTTTTTGTGCACTATAATTTTGCTCTGGTGCCTTATGGAAAAAAAACAGACCTAAGATTAATAATTATGGCAACATCTTCTTGAAAATTAGGGAACTTTTTTTTATTCACAAGCTTAGAACAGAGTCCGGAAGTACTCCGCTATGGGTCGTCGTAGTTCCCATTTTACGAGTGAAAAGTTATATCGGCAATGACATGGAAAATAAAAAGGTTTAGTTAATTGCATCGTTAAGATGATCGTCAGTTTGGAGAGAGGAAATGGTGGGTGTAATTAAGCATCTGGGATTTCCCTCCTCTCCTAGATGCGGGCACCAGCACGGGTAGGAAATTGGTCGCGATGCGCAGATAAGACGGCGGGGGACGTTCTTACGGTTAGCGGGCCGAGGTCTGTATGTTGGTCACGCAGCGTGCGTTTGAATATTCTCTGTTCTTTCGCTTTGTGCGTTTTTGAACGATTTGGCTTCAGGAGGGGTGGGATCGCCGTGTGCAGCCGGCCAAGGGAGGCAGTTTGCATGTACGAGCGCCTTTTGTAAGCATAGAGTGGGTTTTGCTTACCGGATTGGCAGTGCCTCTGCTGTGGCTAACACCCGTTTGCCCAGGCCTTTGGAGTAGTGTGTCAGCGTGTGGTATATGACTCGAAAGGTTTCTCTCGCGTCCACTTGGTGGTTCGTCTCAACTAGGTGGGCATGGATTGAGCTTCAGATCGATCTACTCTCTCCTTGGCTTAACCAGGTTTTTATATGCTCGCGTATTCTTTTTTCCAAAAGTCGGGTTGTTTGGCCAATATAACCCGCTCCACAGAAGCAAGTAAAGGCGTAGACGCACACAGATTTGGCCCGTAGCGGTAGTTTGTTTTTTGATGAATCTTTTGTATGACAATGTCAGACTTTTGTTGCGGACTTTAGGTTAGCTCGAAAATGTGTTTTGCTGTTTAAAACAATTTCTAATTATGGCCCGAATTGCCATCCTCTTACGCACTAATATTTAAAAACTCATTATTTTAATTGATAGCTTATTTTAAAAGTTTGTTCATAAATGTCGAACGGAATGTGGGTTTGTTGACGAAAGCTTGAAGACACTAAAAACTCTCGAAAATGTAGCGGCATTTAAAGGTCCATCTACATTAAGGAACGGCAGTCCTAGATGATTTAAACGACGAAGAAAGAATGCACTTCAGCAGCTACTTGCAAACCGTAAATTAAAGAAGTAAACGGACAAAGCTTCTCCACAGTATCAATCCAGCGAAGGTTCAATCATCATTTCCAAATGCCCCGGAGTGGTATGTACATAATTTAACTAACATGACGCTTGACAAACACTTACTCGAAGTACTATCCCTTGGACACAAATTTTGTTTCTCTGATAGAAGACTGAACAGATAAGGGGCAGAAATTCAATTTGAAAATCTCTTGAGTCAGACAAAGGACCTAGTTCCTACAATGCCACAGGAAGCGGACAATTCGAAATAAATGCTCATCAATTTTGCTATCAATATCTGTGAACTAAAACTCTAAGCATCAGGCACATTATGATAGAGCATCTAGAGAAACTCAAAGTTTTGCGCCATAATACTGAAATATGCATAACTAACCCGGAAAAAGGTTCTGGTTTCGTTCTCATGGATAAAAATGTTGACGTCTCAAAGATTTAATAAATACTGGCTTATGAAACTAAGTTCAAAGGAAAAGACAGAATTAGGATCAAACCAAGAGCGTAAACTCTCAACTCACTAGTCTTTTTCGGAAACAGAGTGACCAAGTGAGAAGCACTTAAACCCACGGGCACGGTCCCCCAAGGCTTCATGGTTTGCTTAAGATTCACAAACCAGACGTTCCAATACGGCCAATAAAGTGTATGTGCAATTCGCCATATCATGCAATTGCAAGGTGGCTGGCAGAAAAGCTGAAACCGTTTCGGCAACGTATAGCACCACATAGGCTACGGGACACGTTTGAATTTGTCGAGTCCATCAGAAACACAAATCTTAATGGGCAAACGATGTTATCGTAGATATCAGGTCTCTGTTCACTAACATTCCTCTCACAGAAACCATATATTTTTTGTGTGACGAGCTTGTAAGACAGGCATTTCTAATTGGCATGCCGACGGGAGACTTTACGAAATTACTCTTATGCTGCACTCTTAACGTTCAATTCAGCTCTAATGGCCAATTTTACCGCCAAATCAATTGCGTGGTGGTGGAATTACCACTCGGGCCTCTATAAGCTGATGCCTTAATGGGCAAAAATGCAGAGCAACAAGTTTTTTCCCACCATAAAGGACCTTCCTTTCTATGCTTGACATGTTAATGATATATTTGTAATAGCAGATGGAAGACTTGAGTTTGACCATTTCTTAGATAATCAGGGGCACTTAGCGTTAATCCTCGCTTTAAAATAAGAGAAAAGACAGTACCTGCCATTTCTGGACGTTCCTCTTAGTAGATTCTCTAATGGAACCATAAAAAGAATTGTATTTCGCAAGAAACCCTGGATTGGACGATACACAAATTTCTACATTTTTGTGCCACTTAGTCAGAAACAAAACCCAGTCAACTGCCTCACGAATTATGCTATGAGAATATGTTCTCCAAAGACACTGGAGGCCGAACTCGCACTGATTAGAAAAACCTTACAAGAAAAAGGCTTCTCCAAGGAGTTCATCAATAAGTTTATGGAGAAGCGTCTATACAAATCGAAAACGCCGACAGCTGAAAAGGAAACCTTATTTCTTACAGTATCTTTTCAAGAGGATCCAGCAAGCGAGCATCTGCAGCTTCTCTTGAACGCTGCAATCGTGCGTACTTATCCAGCTAAGGTAAGCTTATCATTGTCAAGCACTCCGATTCTTTGCCTTAAAGGCAAGGATAGACTCCCGTTCCAGACCTCTTTAATATATATCTACAAGTTAACAGGCCCCTGTGGGGCAAATATATTAATCGAACGACTAGGCCGCTATACAAGTACAAGAAAATCATCTTGCTTGGTTAATAAGGAGCAAAGTAAAGTCGATATCAAGTTCGTTTCTGGCTCACTTGGTTGACAGTGATCATCAGATAGACGTCAACCAAGCGTTTAGTGTCATCTATTAAATGCCAGCTAAATACTCAAAGTTCCTACGGCAACGGATACTTGCGATGGCAGAGGTAGTCGCCGTTCGCCTCACTCACCCCGAGTTATGTGCGCAGAAGTCCCTAAGACTTCAGCTTTTTAATCTCCAGAGAAATTAATTTCTGATCGTGGTATATATCAGTATATTTTAGGTCTATAGGCGTAGACCGAAATTGTAAGTGTATATTCGTGTTCAAAACCGCCAATTCCTGTGAAATATACACATTCTGCCATCAGACAGTCCTTAGTAGTATAAATTGACGTTGTTACTTACCATCCTATCAGCGTAGGTACATGCCAAAAGGCCCAGACACGTGTTTCACCGGCAGCATGTGTATATTTCACAGGGATTGACGGGTTTCAACACGAATATACACGTACAATTTCGGTCTACGCCTATGTACCTTAAATATACTGATATAAAACCGGCGAAACATGTGTCTGGGCCTTTTAGCAAGTACCTAGGCTGTTAGTATGGTAATTTACAACGTCAATTTATACTATTAACGACTTTCTGATGGCAGCATGTGTATATTTCACAGGGTTTGGCGGCTTTGAACACGAATATACACTTACAATTTCGGTCTACGCCTGTAGACCTTAAATATACTGATATATACCGCGATCAGACCGACGCAACACGTTTCTGGGCCTTTTAGCAAGTACCTAGGCTGTTAGTATGGTAAGTTACAAGGCCCTAAGATTCTCGTAGCCGAAGGCTAAATCAACATCCGCCTTCGCGTCTTAGCATAGCGCGAAACAGTGACGAGGCCTCGACAGGAAGAATCCCCATGACATTCAAGCCGTCACGAGGCGGCAACACCTTGCACCCTCACAGCTACCGACAAAATGCAAGCAGGGAGTATAGGAAAATTATACTGCTGGTAAAGACTAGGGGGACTGGAATGGCCATTTCGGGTTCATTAGCCTTCTGCGGCCAGCTATAGCCAAGCCCACGTGGAGCACCACCCGAAGTTTCAGCACGTGATTTTTTTTATCAAAAGTTCAGCGCTCTAAACATTCAAGCACTTACTTGTCGTTGTCTTACCGCTTTAGAGATTGCTATTTTGGGTACACTTTGGGTTTTAGTTCAGGGACACTGAATCACAATCGAGGGCAGTAATACGGTTTTCTGAAGAATGCAGTGAAAGTACTATATATCTTCCGGCTGCTTCGTTCATTCTGGTCTGTTAGCTATTGCAGAGCGAAGTGTTTCGCTTTAGCGATACAAATGACAAGTCGAGTCCTCAGGAACTGTCCAAAGTTGCAGTTGCCTTAAGTTCCGGACTCACACTTTTACTGCAGTTATCGGCATTTCTAATTAGCCGGACGCTTAATCACGCTTAAGCCCACTTATTTCAGGATTTCAAGTTAGGCGAACGAATGCATTTAACTAATTCATCATCAGGTAATACAATAATATAAGGGAGGGCAGATATCAAGAGTCGATATCAGGCGCGATTCTGGCTCACATTCAAAGTTCCTGCGTCAGCGGATACCTGCGACGGCAGAGGCAATCGCCAAACGCCTAACTTACTAAATTGTATGTGCATAGAAGGAGTTTGTCATGGCCGAAGGCTAACTGAACATCCGCCCTCCGTCCCACGCCGCGAAACAGGGACGAGGCCCCGACTGCAAACATCCGCGTGCCACTCACGCAGTCACGAGACGATGACACCTTGCTTCCTCACACCTTCCAAAAAATGCAAGCCAAGGACGACGGGACGACACGGACTAATTGTCCGCCCACCTCTCCTCCCATCCTCCCTACGCTTTCCCCTCTCTGGTCCCCAATTTAAACTAGAATCTGACCCTTTGATCACTTTACACATCTTCTCCCCCTTCTCTTCCTAATTATTACGATTTAATTGCTCAAACTCACCTTAACTATATCCTCCCTGATATTATTTTATTGCCTGATGATGAATTAATCGAAAACTTTCGTTTGCCTTACTTGACTTCCTGATTGCAAATAAATAATAAAACTATGCTAAAAAATATTATGGCAGAGGCAAAGGTATTTTTATTAAAGGAAAATTGGTGTGGTTATTCATTTGATTTAATTAAGATTTAAGTGTATAGTGGTCACAAAAGACTATGAACCTTTCATGATGAAATTTGACTAGGTACTTAAGCGTATATTTAGTAACACTATTTTGATCCATTTATTTGATTTAATTCTGCGAAAGACTTTTATTTAGGAAAATCACCATTTTAAAAAGGTTTCTTAAGAGAAATGGCCATTAATTTTAGGGAACTTAGGAGTAAAAGAAATTTCCTATGCTATTGCGAAAAAGAGAACCAAACTGCATATAAATGCTGATAACACTATTTAAGAGCTCCAAAATAAGTAAAATACAGTAGCCGCCGAAGACCATGCAACGCTTATTTTAAAATTTCGCTTAACACTTAAGCATGTATTTGAAAACACTATTTTGATTCATTCAGTTTATTGAATTCTGCGAAAGCATTTTTCCTAAGTTAAACTGTCATTTAAGTTAGGTTTATTAAGAGAAATAACCATTAGTTTTGGGGAAATTGGAAGTAGCCTCATATGGAAGGAATTTCATATGCTATTACTAAAAAGAACCAAACTGCACGTTAATGTTGGTAATACTAAGATTGAACTCAAAAATAAGCAAAATATGTATAAAAGATATCCTTTCCAGGGCTGAAACCGTTCAAACAAAATTATTCAGATTGAAGTGAAGCCAAGTTAAAAGAACTTAATTTGTTTGCAGTAAAATTGAACAGTTGTTTTTAAGAAATTATATTAAGCAGAATGTTTGTTTGAATGCAGCAATGAACCTTAAATGTCCTTCAATAAAAACCAAATGTCTGATATGTTCTCGCGTATTAAGGACAAATAAGTGCTTATTGAATTTGAATCGTAAAGAAAAATAGTTTTTTCTGTACTTTACGTTCCCCTTTTACTTTATTGATAAACAGAACAGACGAAAGAATAATAAGTCATTCATAAAATGGCATTGTATATGGCCAGTTTTTTTTTAATTCGCCAGTATATATCTGAAAGTGGAATTAATCTAAGCATGCGGAAGATAAATCATTATAAAAAGAAAAAAAAGTTCTTTTATCTGCAGTCAAACTGAATCGTTTATCTTCAGAAAAAATTAAAAAATTCTCAAAATTCTCAAATTCCATTATGACATTACGTTAGGAAAATTTAATACACGCAGAACTTTGTCAGCCAAAGATCGTTTCAAAGCAATTTCTAAGAAGTTACCTTTTATGAAACGTTTTTTAATGAATTAAGGAATAGTAGTTTCAGAGTTCCACTGCTGACAGGATTCACTCTCGACAATTTGGTTTGCTGTTTCGAGGCATTTCTACAAATGAACAACATGGTCATCATTCTAAGAACTTATATCAAAAAACACTTTCTTTCGGTAAATACTGATTATCTATGCCTTATTTTAAAGGTTTTGGTGTAAACGTGGAACAAATGTGCAAATTATGAATTGATGAGTAAAGATAGTAAAAACAAGCATTTTGATGACACACTTTTTTCGATGACATTCAATAAATACGTAACAGGTAAGAACAAAGTTGACAGAATATTTTGACGAAAGAAAAATTCTTATATTATATAGAAAGTGGTTGCTTCAAGTTTTCAACTTAGCACAATCTCAAAATTAATTGTTCAAATTAAGAGCTCTTTTTTACGCCTATAGAACCATGGCATTATCGAGAAAATTTTACCTCTCTTCGCAAACACTCAGTGATTCCTTTAGTTCTTTTAAGTACTTAATATGCCTAATGCTGTTCATGATTATTTCTATATTTTCTTACATACATTCACACTGGTATTGGATTCATGATCAAACTTATACAAATTTAGGAAAATTACATGGTCTATGGTGACCACTGTAGGTAAAATAGGTATAGAAGATATCCCTTCCAGAACTGGAAAATTTGTTCAAAATTATTCAGATTCAAGTCAAGTCAAGTTAAAGGAATCGCACTCATTTGCAGTAATATTAACTATTTTTATTTAAAAAATTATGTTTACCTACCCTGTGACATTTCTTGCACAAAATGCAGTAACAAAAAATGTCTAGTCAGAAAGTTTGTTTAAACGCACAAATGTCTTTTCGCATATGCAAAATTTCGAATATGTTAAGGCCTTATTGAATAAAAGTCGTTTGAAAATATAGTTTTTGTATACCTAACGTTCCCCTTTTTTGCTTTTTAGAAATGGACCAGACAGAAGAATAATAAGTACTTCAGAAATGGCAGCGTATCTGACAATTTTATTGATTCACAAGCTTACAACCGATTGATGAATAAATCCACTTATGCGATAACCCGTACTTTATCAAGAGAAAAGAAGGCTTTTGCATCTCCAGTCAAATTTAAGCGTTTATTCTCAGGTAGCTTAAAGAAATTGTCAAAATTCTCTAATTTCATTGTTACATTACTTTTGAAAAAGAAAATTTACACAGAAGTTTGCCAGCCAAATATCTAATCAAAGCACTTTCTAAGAGGTTACCTTGTATGGGAAATGTTTTATTAAGCCTAGGAACAGTAGTTTTAGAACTCCATTGTTGACATGTTTAACTCTCGACAATGTGGTTTGCTGTTTAAAGGCATTTCTTATAATCAGCAACGTGGCCGTGTTCATTAAAGCTCATATCAGAAAACACTTTTTTTTTGATAAATGCTCTTTATTTTACAGGTTTTGGTGTGAACTTCGAACATATGCGCAATTAATTAATGAAGACACTGAAAAAGAAGAAAATGATAACATATTTTGTTCCACGATATTCAACTGATACTTATCCACGTATGGTCAAATATACAGTCTTTGAAATAATAAAAAGTTTTTTCTACATAAATAAAGTGGTTGTTTCAAGTTTTCAACTTAACAAAATATCTTAACTTATTTTTCTTATTCATAGTTCCTTTTTAGGTCTCCAAGACCTCGGGATTATCGAAAAACTTTTATTTTTCTTTACAAACACCTAGTGCTTCCTATGTTTATTTTAAAATATTAATATACCTCATGCTCTTCATTATTATTTATGAGTTCTCATAAATGCATTCACACTGGTATTCGAGTAATGATAAAACTTTTACAGAGTTAGGAAAGTGGCGTGGTCTTTGACGAATACTGCATTTTTTCTAATATATAGCTATTTTTTTAATCTCCGAAACATGAGGATTTTTAAAAATATTTCATTTTCCTTCATAAAAAATGAATGCTTTTTACATGTCTTGTATGCACAAAATTTTTTTCAGATGTTTTATTAAAATTTTTAAGTTTTCGTACACGCGTTCAAGCCAGTATGCAAGTAATTAGCAATCTTTTTGAAACTGAGGCATTTTGCATGCAGCCGTCGCCATACTGAAAAAGGGCAGTGTTTTCCGAAACTACCTCTGTTAAGGAACACTTATACGCATTCGCATCATTGTGAAAATAACAAAGCTTGTTCTTGGTGTTCAATCCGCCACTTTCTTTCAAGTTTACGATAGAAGACGATAGATCCGAGATGGGTTCCGAAGAGCCGGTGAATGTCAAGCAGTAAGCTCACACCCGCATGTGTTTTTGTCGAGTACGCTCAATGATTTATCTCGACTGTGGAGTAGAACACGAGCTTTCGGTCAGGTGAATTGGTAAGGGTCGCCTCAGCCTCATAATATTTCTATCGTTTACGCTTCTAGACTACCCGTTGTTTGCGACAGGGTCCTTAATGAGCGTTCGACATGCTTCAATGGCTACAGTAGTGTTTTGTTCTTAAAAACTTGCATCAATCGCTTGTGTAAGGCGTTGACTAAGTTATGGATATCAAGTTAAAACGCAAGGGCGCAAGCATTCGAATATAAGAAAAGGGAGAGCATCAATTAATTAAACCATTGAAAATGCACCATACAGTTAGAAGAAGACGACTCAATCGCTAGGACAATACGTTTATTTGTTTACCGTTTCGAAATCCATCCTGGATTCATCATCAAATAAATAAGCAGAAACGGTCACACACCCATTTCTATGCAAGCATTACTGTTCAAAACTATACAATTTTCGAAATGTATGCTACTTAAAAACAAAAAGTAGGCATGGACGTCCAGTGAGCATTCCATGGAAGTTGGCACTGCTCAGTAACACATTCTGAGGAGACGCACATCCTAAATCCAAATTTTACATCCAAAAACGTTCTAGCAGCTTTTCTCTATATACTTAAGGATGCTTTTAGTTTGCAAAAAGAGATTTCGCTGCATTGTGGAGGTTATTTGGGGCAAGATTAGGGATAATTAAATTGGATGCTGTGTGGCGAATGAGGAAAACTTCTCACAAACGCAAAATGTAGTTTCGAAAACCGAGGTAAGCTTTAAGCGAACGTCTTACTCAGTAGTTATGGCGGGACGGTATAGGAGGATTCTGGCCTTGAGAGATATTTCCTCTCGGGCTCGGGAGTGAACTTTGGAGTTTCATTGCGTTTCTTATGTTTACGGTCTGGAAGCTGATGGCCGCTAAAGCCGAAAATTTAGAATGACCCGCACACGCTAGTGCATTCAGTGGGACCTGTTAGAATATTTTTTTTATAAGGACAAGTAACCGTTCCGGGTATGCTTGCACTATCGGGCACAGATGGCATGTGATCATGTGATCATGCTTTCATGCTTTCAGAATGTCAGCTTGGAACACGTGGCAGAGTAACTTTATTAGTGTAATGTCGCGCATGACATCATCAAAAAACCTATAGTGCCATACAGATGCAACCTGGAAAGTAACACAGCGGGTTGAGAGTTACTGACCATGATTTAAAGTAAATTGTTTGGCAGCTACATGTTATCAACAAACACAATGCAGACTATAATAGCCATTGTTGGCTTGTGAGCAATCATCAGCTAGTCATACCAAAACTCGGGTGGTGCATAAGCCGAGCCTCGAACCAGTGATATGTTCAACGGGCAAACTTATGAGCCACGGGTTCGCTGTCTTGTCAATGCGCATAGATAATATGGAAATTGGTGGTTATGGAGTGCCCTCGGTCCGTTCTGCTTAGAGGCTCACTCTCAAGCCTGTGGTATAGTGATTAAAGCTTCGGAGGTCCAGCCAACAAATCGCGTGTTCGATGCTCGGATAGCACAACACCTGGGACGGGTATGGCTGGCTGATGACGAATATTAAGCCAGAAATGACCATTGCAGTCTCCCTTAGCGGTTGTCGACAACCTCTATCAGCCTATAATACTAACCACTGCACAGCAACTAGCGGGGCTCAAGAGTAAGTCATATGATAACCTTAGATGAATGTTTCTTGCAACTGATCGGTAAACGTTCATGATACAGTAGTTTGCTTTCGACGTTTTCTTATCAGTGTTGCCTTTATGCAAGACACAGGCATTATTATACCCAACTACTGAGTCACGTAACCAACTTTGCACTTTTTGCTGCATGCCAATATATCCTTTCATGAAAAGGATAATTCAAGCTCTTCACGAGGTTTTGAAAACCATAGGCTTTTTCTAATAATTGTTAAAACGTTAGCAATAGGTTCTTTCGCACTCACATACAAGTTGTTATGTTAACTTTAGGCCAGAAAGCATCTAAAGCCACCAACTTAGCATGACAACCGCTGTAGTGTGCAGACCATCTGCCTCAGGCACCCATGGTTTTTTCAGCGTTATAGAAAATACCAATCTCAAAAAGAAGGCATATTTTGGTATATTAGCTGAACATTAATAGGCTATATTTAATGCCGTCAAATTAAACAGAACCTAAAAGCAGGTCAGTTATATAAAGCCCTATATGACAATGGAACAGAAAGCCAAAATAAAGAAGCACTAGAGATTCAACGTACTGATATTTTTACTGATTGTTCGTTGCCGTGTAAAACGGATGTTAGTTGAGTGGGCATTAAGACAAGTACGTTGTCAGTGGCTGTCTGATCTGTGCAATTATTAAGCACAAACTCCAACTTCTGCTCTATTAGAACATGTTTAGTTAGATTGCCACAGTTTTGCTTGATGAACGAGAGGAGACTTTTAGTGGGATTAACGTCAGGACTGTTTGCAGGCCGGAGGCTAAAATGTTGGCTGTGGTCTAAAGAATTATATTGTATTAGCTAGGTAAATTACAACAACACTTACTTGAGAAAATGAAGATGCGATCACTGCAGCAAGAGTTGTTTTCATGGCATTTCGGATTCTGTCTAGAGTCCTTAATCATAGGTTATGGTAATGTAGTCTGAGCCATGCGCAGATACTTCATTTGATCGGTAAACAGAGACAACAACATCTTGCAACATTAATTTTTCTACACAACGTCGGTAAACGCCGTTTTTACCGAACGCATCGTTTAATAAGTCGATAAACTCCCTGCTCTTGATGGTTTCTCTTTTAAGCCATCAGGTTGTTCGCTCCCCGAATTTGATTGCGTTCCAAACCATCAAGCGCCGACAGTTGTTGAAAGTAACTTTCCCTACCATGTGTTTGAAGGAGGAATTCTTCCCATTCTGGATCGAATTAAAACGTTTATCTAAAAATACGGCTTCATCAATTCTCTTCCAATATGAAAGCATGTAATTAATATATTCATGGGCAAATTAAAATTGTCTTTAATTTATTTTCTACCAAAGAATAGTTATATCATAGCCGTCTGCTGATAAAGACCATAATTCTGCCTTCATTTTCTAAACGCGTACCAACAGACCATGGAAAATACTCCCTTCTAATAGCCCCATAGGGCATATAGGGATATATTTTTAGTGTATGATGAATTAAATCGTCATCTTCTTTGCTTGTAGATCGTTTTATTATAACTTTATTACTTCTAGGTACTGATGTGTGCCTAAAAGGTCTCGAAAGCGTGGCCTGGCTAATACAAAATACATAAGCCAATGACTTCGGCTGGCACCTTTCGTATGCGCTCGATATCAGTGTCATACAGGAAATTCTTTGAAATACTAATAGCACGGCATGACAAAGAAAAATGAAGACAGGTCGCGCTTTCCGGTATATATTTAGATGTGCGGTCCTAATCATCGGGCCATAAAAAATGATAACTGCATTTTCTGACAAAGGGCAAACATTTTTCAAAATTCAATTCTTGCTTAATTTTTCCAAAATAATGCAATTCTGTTACACTTGCCTTCACCTGATTTAGATTTGGCATCAATTTTCTTGATTACAGGAGGGATTTACTCCAATGTTTTCTCGCTTTATAGATTTTAATATTTGGCGCAACACACATGAACGAAATCTTTCTTCTCTCTTACCAAAAATCACGGAAAATGTCTTTTATATTCGGCAACCGCCAATTTTGCCGAAATACTACCTGTTTCCCTTAAATAAACTGAACTTAAAAAGCCACTTTCTTTCCAAAAAGCTATCTGGCCATTAAATTCATTCAAAAAATCAATAAAACAAGAACAAGCATACGCTAAGTACTAACTTTAATTTCGATCGTGATCTTGCATGAGTAAACTCACTTACATTAGATTGAGTAAGACCTTCTGTGATGTAGAATCCTAATGAGTCATGTCGCTGTCGTTTGACAAAAGGCGGCCATCAACAGAACCATGTTTGATATACTGGAAGGCCACCAGTATCAGAATTTTGTGGAGTAAATACGCCATAGTAGGCTGGGTGGGTACATTTGCCCGAATATGCTTAAAGGCCTGGCTGCCGGTGGAGCCTCGTAGCTTACGTGGTTAAAGCTCTGGCCATAATAAAGCCTTCCCCTTAGAATATCACCGGAGCTGCCAAGCTTTAATAATTGCGTTAAATGAATCGTTGGGAGTGCACATGAGTCAATAACTGATTAATATTAGCCATACAGAGGCCTGTATCCCCTTAGCTGGAAAGTGAAGCAAACATTTTCCTCGCCATACTGTTATCAAGAATGTCTGTTGAGACTTAGTTCTCCAAATTCCAGTTGACAATTGTCAAAAAATGAGTGTAATTGCGAAAGAAGATTTCTCACTACTCAAAAAACCGGGGTTTGGATCCCGGGCTGTGGCTCCGCAGATTGGTATATCATTGACTAGTAACGGCAACCAAGCCAAAACGAACTATCAGGTTTGCTGCTGTCAGGAAAGACTACTCTCGTGGGTTAAATTTCCTTTTACGATGGAAGCAAAGAAGTATTTTGCCACAATCACCGCGTAAAAAATATTTGCTTTAATGGGGGCATTTTAATTCGAAGAGAATGCGACGTTATGCACTGCCACGCCTTAGCCTGAATGCTTTCAAAACAGACAGAGATGTAATCTGTGCCTTACCTATCCCTGCAATTTTACAGGTCCAATTAAATGCACTCTCGGAGTAGACATTCACAAAATTAAGATGGCGTGCACCAGCAAATTCGCCATTTACAGAGACTGGCCTCAGACATTGCCTCTTTTTTTGAAATTATTTTCAATGTCGCTCCCGAACTCTCGTGTTTACCTCAGCAAAAGATACACGAGCAATCTGCAAGATACGTTTGCCTTAATAGGAATTAAAACTTTCTATTTGCGAATGATGTCTATATACATAAGCTTATATTCGCTACAAAGTCATCGTAGTAGTTATCGAAATCATATCGATTTCACATTGAGTGTGGAGTGGCCATGTTTTAACCTTGGGTGTGCCTGCGTTGACACTGGCTGTATCTCCCAGCTGCGTGTTAGCAATAGAAGGCAGACGGGATAGTAGATGATGGTTTATTGTCACTCTTTCTGCTTGTACATCAGCTCTGTCTTTTGTGTGTCCAGCAGCATGTTCTTCGTCCATCAGTAGCGTGTATTCTGTTGTTATTCTCGTCTCGACCACCAGCAGGTGTCTCATCTAAGGAAACAGAGGGTCATGTCATTAGATGCAGAATGTCATGTCGCCAACAGCAGACTGCCGTCTTGTGTCATTGGCAGCGTCTTGAAGGATGAACGGCCTTTGTTATCCATCGGCCCCTTTTCTAGTGGCTCATTCGAGAAGCCGTCGTGCGGTGTCCTCAGCGTGACACTTGGCGCGCGCCTTTTGCCCCTGGCAAGGCGTGACCTCAGAACCCGGCTGGCGGCTGTCCTCGCGTCCTCACTTGTCGGCCCTTAGAAGGTTGCTTTCTTATCCCGTTCTGACTGCCTCCACTGGCCTGTGAGTTTCCTTTGTTCTCTTGCCCTCGGGAAGGCCGAAATGATGACTCGTGTGCTGGCCCTCCAAACGGGCCGACTGATAAACGCTGTATCTTAGTAGTTTAACCAATCACAGTGCATGCATTTATCGTAAGAGTAGATTTGAGGGCTACTGAAGACTAATAATGTAATCATTTTGAAAAAAATCGGTAAAAGGGTTCATGTTTAACATGATGGGGATCATGGAGACAACTGCCGAATGGAACAAGTATATTAGGGTCAACTGTAGACATTCCGTACGTTTTCGGGTCATTTATCATAGAATCGTAAAATTTTTATCTCAATGATGCTGGTGAATGCCTGCCACAAACGGTGAACTGATGATAAGCTGTCTAATAAAAAATAAGAGAAGGTGATATCTGCCTTTAATTTGGGAATCAAGACGGAAAAATACGACTACGGGAACGGTTTGAATAAAGAACACAACAATGTGTTTCAAAGCCAATTGGCAAATTGGACGGATGCTTGCGGACATCATATTGCTCAAGAGCTTTTACGGCTGAGTTGAGCTACCATTGTCCGCAATCTAGGAAATGTGAACCCATAACTGAATCAGAATGACATTAAAAGCAACGATAACCTAGGCCGGGCTGATTTTTCTGCTGTTTCCTGGCTCAGGTATGTACAACTGGCTAATCACAATACACAGACCAAGAAAGCCAATTAACATTCACTTTGATGCAGAGAAAATCCGAATACAAGCACGGCTTCTTTTAATTTACTTCTATCTGCGTATCTTAATCTCAGTCGTCGTGAGCCTGCGTGGAATCTACGCATCCCAAACAATGAGTGCCAAGATCCAGTCGCATACTAAGCCTTACCCGTATTATTTGAAAAACAGACGTTGTAGGGGCCAAGTATACACATATATATGTCTGAAGAGGCTCGCCAATGAGGACATGTAACCTGGTAGCCCCGTGTTTCCTTGGAGTGTTTAATGTAGAGACCATGTAAATAATTGCGTGGAAGCAAGGCTATGTGTAGAATGGCCATTAGTGGCTTATCAACTGTCGCTATTTAACCTAACCAACTCTAAATTTGTAACTCTCTAGGCTCGAACTCAAGTTTTTAATAAGAAGTTCAGCGTTCTTGCCAATGAGCATTTTCCATTTATTTATATTTATTATGTGAGAGTCTAGATCGAGCTTTAAGATCAGATCGGAGTGAGGAGGTTCTGTTAAACAATAGGCAAGCGCAATCTAGAATGATAAGTATCCCCCCATTGCAACTAACAGGACAGAGCAATTTGTAAATTAAAAGATATATAAGAAACAATAATTGTTTGCTAAGAAAATGTCTGACTAATCTTCAAGTTCTGGGGCTTCTATAATAGATATAAATTAGAACAACACATTTACAACTTCCGGTAAGTTAAATAAATAACCTTAATACTAATATACGTAAATACGCGAGCTCCAGGCTTGCCGGCAGAATCCGAAATGTCAGGACAATAAGGCTCTTGTTCCAGTGTTAGCATCTCCTTCTTCTGAACCTCATCAGTGTCTGAATACCAAAAGAATATTTCATTAGCCAAAATATCCTAAATTTATAAAGCCATCATTTAATTACTCTTACTTATGAACTTGACCTTTTGAATTCCGACATATTGAAGAGGAGTTTCTGTGTTTTGAGATTTGGTGCATAAACATTGATTATTTTTGATGCTAATATAAAACACTTTAAAAAACGACAGTTATTAAAAACAATTACCGAAAAATGAGTTTTAAGATATTAGTACTTATACATATGTTCATGAATGACATATTTAGAAATTCCTGAAAACACATTATTGAGCAGGAAGAACGTCTACAACAGAAGGCTGACATCGTCATTCCTATGATAAATATAAAAATTCCTATAAGAGGTTATGTCTTTAGAAAACACTTCAATAAGATGTTCAACTGATGAATATTTGTACGTGTTATCCGTTGAGTATGTAATATCAAAATGAAAATAGGGATTTTTGACGATATTTTGATTAGCCTTAAGATAAATGGCATAATTCGGCTGGAAATGAAAGAACTCACTATCCTTTTTGTATTGGAATATTTCTGTGTTAATGGGTTACTTCCAGGCTCTGTTCAAACTTGCGAATATAAAAACAAGTCGCTGAACTTTTACTAAGATTTTGCACTTATTAAAAATCTTCTGTACGTTCCGGTTTTAAATTACGCATAAGCGAAAGTTATAGGTTACAACAAAGTTTATTTCTATATGATTTGGATTTACAAAGACCTGCTTTCTTAGCACTTTCACGGAAGTATATGGCCATTTTGTTTAGGACCCAAATACTTGATGCGGTAAACCAAATAACAGTCAAAATGTTTATGTTACTGGATGTAGTGCCAAAAAGTTACCATTTTAGGAAAATATGGTTCCTTGTTTCTAAAAATAAGTGTGATATCTTAAATTTGGCTTTACTTGCATTTAAACAAATGCGCGCTAGGTTCTCCAGTTTTGGAAGGGATATATTTGAAACATATCTTACCATTTTGAGGGTCTCCCACAGGAAAATGCATACTAAAATATTTGCGTCTGCCTTTGCATGGACAATGTCTTCGATAGTAGGCTATTTGAGATAAAGCCAGGATTAATTCCCATTACCCATAATAACTAAACTAAAAGGGCAGTTCTCATAACCAAAAGGCTTTCTAAGAATTAAATCCACTCAGTGGACCAAAAAGCGTGACCAAATAGATGCTAAATGAAAATGGGGAATTCATTTCACCTTTGAAACAGAGGCGAACGGGCAACTCCCATTATTGGATGTCCTTGTACATAGAAAGACCGATGGGACACTCCATACATCAGTGTATTGTAAAGATACATATTTCGAAGTCCTCTTACATTTTGGGAGCAACCACCTAATATACCACAAACGCAATTCAATGAACAGCTTGCTCAGTCGAGCAAAAATAAATTGTTCGGATGAAGGGGAATTCCAAGCAGAAATTAAGTACCTTCAGAAACTTTTCGCCTAAAATGGGTTTTCTCCGAGACGTCGTTCGTCGATGCATACAACAACAACAGTCCAAAGAAAGCGCCAGAACTGCGACCACCAAAGCACCAAAACCACTGAACTGGCGAACACTCCCATATGTAAAGAATGTATCTGAGCTCGTCGGAAGACATCTACGAAAACACCAAATTAAGATTGCGCACAAACCGGCAACTACCCTGCGCACTCAACTTGTACACCCTAAGGACAGGGTCGACCATTTCGACTGAAAGCAAGTAATCTACAAAATACCGTGTTCCGATGGTGATGCAGTCTTTTGTGGTCAAACTGGGAAAACACTAGCTACCCGCGTCCGACAACAGCAGTCAAACGTGAGGAACAAAAACAACAAATCAGAATTTTTCATGCACACATTGAAACAAGACATGACTTTGCATGGGAGGAAACCCAAATCTGTGGCACCTGCCCAACTAAACAAGGCCACGAATTTTTGGAGGCAATGCACTCAGATAAGGCATGCATAAACAGGCATATCAATTTGGATATTGATTACAAATCCCTCAAAAGCAGATGGAAGCAAAAACAACGACCGCGGACGACAGGAGTCAATGCGGGTGACAATTATTCGCCTTACCTTCCCCCCTCCCCTCCTTCCCTTCCCCCCCTCTCCCGCTGACCGCATAATTGCATTCGGCTGCGTAATTAAAGGCGACCAACGATTATTTGCTAACATATTTAATCGCTGTAGAATCTTCTGTTAGTCATCGTGTTGAGTTAGCTGTTTTTTGCTTAACTCTCATGCTGTCTGAAGACAAACTGGGGAACCAGAGTCGAAAATTCACACATTAAAGTACTCCTTTCCCAAAGAACTTCTTTTACCGAATATAATTTTTTGTGGCAAAGATGTTAAGCCGTACTCCCTACACAGCTAATATCTTTGTTGGAATTACGGTACCACCTCCTTGCTATATGAATTATATGCCACTTGTAGAACAACTCGTGTGTAGAATGGGCTTGTGTGTGTTTATCACATGGAATTTGATTGTCTTTGGCTAAAATGTTCATGGAAATGTCCGTTCTAGTCATCCACTTTCAAGTAGTGACCTAAATAATTTCCAAAATAATTTACCTGATTATTTTATACATACAATGCAAACTTGTACGCTTCCGCAATTTCAGAATATTATATCTATTATTTTTATTATCGTCCTTTCTGCTTATTTATGTCCGGGGACAGGTATTTTGCTTCAATCATATAAATGCATTCTTACAGTAGTCGCCAAAGACTATTCAACTTTCATAGTGAAATTTGAATTGGTACTGTAGCGAATACTTATTAGCACTTTGAATCCTGCAAAAGCCTTTTACTAAGTTAAATCATCATTTTAGTTAGATTTATTAAGAAAAATGGGCATTAATTTTGGGGAAATTGGGGGTAGTCTCATATGGAAGAAATTTCTTATGCTATAACAAGAAAACCAAATTGCATGTTCATGTTGATTACATAAAAGTAAAATAGGTACAGAAGATATCCCTGCCAGAACTGGAAAAGTTGATCCAAAATCGTTAGGATTTGAATCTGACACCAAGTTAAGGAATCACATATATTTTCATTAACATTGCAGATTGTATTTTAAAAATTATCTTTAGCTATCCTGTGAAGTTTTTATGCACAAAATGCAGTAACAGAAGATTTATTGCTTGAATGCACTAATGATGCTCATTTTGTCCTTGCACAAAAAACAAAATGTTGAACTTGTTATGATAATTTAAGACAAAGAAGGTCTTATTGAATGTAATTTTTGTATCATTATAGATTTGTATAGATTACGTTCCTCTTTTGTGTTATTTAGAAAAGGAACAGACCAAAATGCCGCGCACACTATCAAGTTATTTGCGGAACCACTTACTCCCAGCGGCCGCGGGAAGCAATTTCAATATCGTTTTTTTCACTTTACACTTACTTCTACAAATTTCCTATTTCCTCACACCCCAAAGCTCTATACACAACGTTGTTCAGGGCAAAATGCTAGGGCTAAGGATATATGAATGGGTTAACGCAAGCTAATTTGTCCATTTTTGTAAAAAAATAGTATGTAATGTGCCACTCTTTTGACCATTTGCAATCTTAGAATGGCTCCTAAAAGTAGACCAATATGCTAAAACCTTCACCAGTATATACAGAAAATTGAGTTCTCTATTTTAAAGCAGATGTCTACCTCAAATATTCAATGACTTTTAAAAAATGGTAAAAATATCACTATTTATCTTGACGAAGCTTTCAAAAACGGTGAAGAATGCATATTTTTGACGTTAAAATACCTTATTAAAGCGCATTTTAATGCGGTAACTTACTTAAAAAATTTTTATTGCTGTTAGACGCGCTTATTTATGATGCTTGGAATAGAAAACATTTTTTCTCGGCCATGAGTTGACATGCCTGGTTGATGCGTAAACCATGACCAAACAGACAGCTCCGTAAGAAAGCGTGTCCAAAATTTGGCTATTTAGATAAATTCTTTAGAGAAATGCCGGTAAAAAACCAGTTTAGGTCACCAAACAGCACACTTAAACCCGATTCTTCTGTGCTACGGGACAGGTAATAATACGGGTTAAATGGGTAGGATCTATCAGCCATTTGGTTACTTAAATTGAAGCGCTATCGAAATTTCTCATTTAGAAGGTTTTGAAGAACACACAGACCAGAATCTGTACTTGTGAACGATCAACTGTAAACGCCGAAACACAAAGTGTTCAGCGCTATCCCAAGAACGATATTAGGCTGATCGTAACCAAACACCATAAATAATTAAAAGAAAACATGACGGAAGGAAATTTATCTTGTAGAAAAAATCGTACGTTTATAATAGTATCTGACAGTTCCATCAACACTTTTTAGTCACTGACCGAAATGTTTACATGATGGCCTATAAAATACCTTATTCCTTTGACGCCCCACTCAGCATAATCAAGTAAACGTCTGGTTTTCTTAGTTCAACATATCATGAACAATGTATAAACGGAACAAACAACTGATAATTCTCGTAGAACCACATTGGAATGCCTTTTCGAACTTCCGGCAGTTTGGTACCAGTTGTACTTTACAGTCCTGCGAGCCCTGCAAGCAGCACCGTCAAAGTCGTACGAAAACCCTTATAGCTCGCAGAGCGTTTACCTCACGGACGCACAATTTGTTTTACGTCAGAGGAACACTACATCGCAAAAGAAATGCGTATTTGAACTTATAAAGTTTCATTTATTAAGCGAGAACAAATTAGTTTTTAATCAAAAACTGTAAAATAAAAAACGGAATGTACGAGGGGTTAGTTATTAAAGTCCTTTTGCAAGTGACACCAATATAGATTGTCCTTTAGCGTTCAAAACAGCCGTAAGTCAGAACGGGAAGGAGAGAACCAAGTTGTCAATGGTTGGTTGATTGATACAATTATTCAGAACAAATGCCAACTTCTGCTCCAGTGATAGATGTTTGCCTGGCTTCTCCCAGTTCCTCTAGAATAAAGCAAATTAATTTTCAATTGTAGTAAGGTCCAGAGAAATGAGGAATAAAAATGCTCCGCAGGCCGCAGGCAGAAAGGCAGGCTGTCGTCTGAGAAAATTCAATTTTATTTTTAACTGTAATGATTATCATACTTCCTTTGATCGGTTAACAGGGGCATCATCTTGTAACATAACGGCGTCCATCCAACGCCTTTTAATGTTGTTCTATCCGAGGGCATCCTTTACTATGCTCACGAAGGTATGGCTGTTTATGGTGCTTTTTGTTGACCACCAAATCGGTTGCTTCCCGAACTTAATAGCCATCCGAACCATTAGGCGACGACAGTTTTTGAAATTCCGCGTTGACGCTGTATATTTTTTTGGAAAGTTCTTCCCGCAAATTACCGTCTGCGTCGACTACGGCGGCTTGTCTTAAAATCGCACTTCAGCGCAGTAGTAAATACTCTTCCAATATGAAAGCCTACGACTAATATATTGCTCAGCAAAGATGAAACGTTCCCCAATTCGTTTTCTACTTAAATATGGCTTCACCGTTGCTGTCTGCTGAGGAAGACCGCTTTCATGCATTCTTTTTGTAATTGTGTACCGAGAGAACATTGACAAATGTTCCCTTTGAATAGTGCTGACGGAAATATAAGGAAACCTTTTTACTTTTCTAGGAATACAATCGTCATCTCACTTCGTTGTAGACCATCCTTGCCATGAATTTTACGTCCAGGCACTGTCCTGTAGTAAATACTTCTGGAAATTGTGGCCTTATTAATAAAGAACATATTGATTAAGGACTTATGCGGCAGCATTTGCTTTCAATTTTTGGCAGGAGTTTCCTCGGCAGAAACGAATGTTCTTATTTATATTAACATGCTCACATCCACGCTTTCCGTACGGCAGAAACTTCGGATTTTATACATACGATAACACTATCCCACCCTAACCCTAAACTTTAATCTAACCCTAACCCTTTCCCTACCCCAACCCTTACCCTAACTCTTACCTTAACCCTAACCTTTACCCTAATCCTAACCCTAACCCTTACCCTTACCTTAACCCTATCATAATTTAATTGAGTAGGCATGAAAATATAAATAGGAAAATTCGATGCTACCAAGAAAACGCCTGCCCAATTTTCGTATGCGCACCAATTCGGCGTCAGACAGGAAACGTTTTGACATCTAAACACCACGAAAGGATACAGAAAAATAAAAGAAAATCGCGGGTTCCCCTTATTTATCAAGCTGACGCTCATAGATATTGGTAGGATTATTAGCAAATAGTTGTTTACACTCAAATCTGTCCTGATTTCTGAAACTAAATATGATTCCTTAAAGTTGGCTTCACCTGCATTTCATAAATTTCACACAAAATTGTCCAGTTCTGGAAGGGAGTGTAATTACACTTTCTTTACTTATTTTGGAATTCTTTCACAGCACGATGCATATTATTTAACATTTTGGTTTTGTAATAACTTAAAGCAAAAGACATCTGTTCAATATAAACTTGCTCATGATTAAGCCTAAATTTATGCCTGTTTCGCTTCATAACTTTAACTAAGATGGCAGTTTTCCAAACTTAAAAACTTCTTATTATCAAATCCACGCAGTTGATCTAAATAACCTGTCCAACTATATGCCAAATAACCAAATTAAATTTCGTCATGAAAGTTGTATGCAGGACTTGTAGGACTGTAAATTGCGCGTAATATCGAAGTATATGTATCCAACACTTAAATCTACGCTTAAAGAGAAACCCAAATTTTTAATTTTTCTTAATTTACCATTTTTCTTAAAACGCTGCTTTTTTTTCAACAACAGAATATTACGTTATAAACTGCAATATGCCTTATTTTGAAGAACAAATACTGCAAGAATTTGGAGCAAGCAGCGTGAGCAGAGTTTGCTTAGCAGAGATTTTCTTGTAAACATTCCTAAGATTTCATGAAATAGGGCAGGAACTACAGTTTGGGTGAGTATTTCAACCTGTCTTCTACTATGTTCTTTATGTATAATTTCTTTTTTTACTGCAAAATGTCACGTCAGATTTGGGCTGCCACATTTTTCCTTCAAATATTTTATGTTGTTGAAACATTCCGTATTATGTAATCTTCACTTCACAAACTGACAGAACCTTACAATTGATGTTGTCTACCGCTGCAAAAGTGGCTACCAGTAGGCTTCTTGCGCTCGCCTTTTACGGCATATGCGACTCTCGGTCATCATTTTCACAGAAAGAGCCTGTGTAATCAAGGCGTTTTTTGCAAAATTTCTGAGTTGGGGCAGGTACTCTGAGGCAATTTGAGCTAAAACTCAAGAAATAACGACTGAACAACGATTCCGTGAAATAAGTGTTTCGCGGTTTATATGTTTGATATATGAAACAAAACGCATGTGAATTTAAACACTGTCATGCAAACATTTAACATGATTGTTTAACGTGCAAGAAAATAGTTTAACGTGAGAAGGGTAAAAAGAAAAATAAAATGAAGGGCCTGACACGAGTGCAGGCACCCTATCTCGCATTGTAATCAACTTGCGTTGGATTCCAGAATATACCCCTAACACCAGCCTGACACTAACTCGAGCCTGAACATTCTTAGAATTTATAAAGAAACATTACCTGTAATCTAGAGGGTACTTAAAAATGTGGCTGAACATATGGAGAAGATTGGAAGTGAGTGACGTAGATGTATGTTAGGGAATTATAATGTGCCGTCTAGTGTCACTTTTTCCATTCATGCCTACAATATATCCGGGGTGCAATAGTGAAGCAAATTGAGCTTCGGCATCGTCTCGCATACTTCATCGTCGTCGTTCCTGAAGCCAGTATCAGAGGGGTTCAGCCAGAAGCATGGAGGTACACAGAGACGAGTTCTTAAGAAACGATGCTAATCAATGCAAGTCAAATGACCGTATGTATGGTTTCGTTGCCATACTTTTTAATAGGGATGACTCAAAAAGGGCAGGGCCGAACGAAACCCTGACCAATAGTTGAATACTTGCAGGAGCCCTTGGATTGGGCCCGAAGGTGCGGGCTGAGAAAATCTCGTAATTTGATCTCTGAACGGCCACACTGTGGACTGCATACGATAGACCAGAAGGCCCCTAGCTCAATGAGAGAGGTATGGACTTTAAAAGGCTCCAAGAATAAAACATTTATCCTCGTACCGAACGTCTAGGCTGGGATAAGGCTGGTTAAGGAAAGGTAATTAATCAGAACCCGCATTTGCAGTTTCCTTTGTTTTTTGATTTTTTCATCACAAATACTGGTCGCCATGCGACATCCTGTGAAGGCCTTGTATTGAGTTGCAAGGCACTACTGGAAGGCCGCATGTTCCGTTACCTCCTCGGTGAATGCCCTTCTGTCCTTATACACATATATACAGAAAGACATCACCAACATAGACAAGGGAGACTAGGATGGCCATTTCTGGCTCATTAGCCATCGTCAGCTACTCATACCCAAATTAAGTGTTGCCTCAGACATTGATGCCTCGCTCGAGTTTTGAATGCTCGACCTTGTTATTTAAGTAGTGAATGCTCTAACCACCGCGGCACGGTCTAATTTTCTAGTCGGGGTTCGATCGGGTATATAACGTGGCAGGTAGGCGTACACTGATCAGTTAGAGGACACACTTGTCCGTTCATGGTACCTTTGGAGCTCACACTTGAGCCTACACCACAAGCTCGCTAGTGATATAGGCAATAGGACATTATTAACAAAGACCAGGGAGATTAGAATGGTCATTTCTGGCTTATAAGCCGTCGGCAGCTTGTCATAACCAGACCCAAATTGTGTCCCAGAAATGTGTGCCCTGCTCGAGGAGTGAACTAGCGACCTTGTTGGTTAGAAGGCCATTCTAGTCATCCTTGCCTGTATCATTAGCAGGCTTGTGGCCTAGGCTCCAGTGTGAGCTCCAAAAAAAATCATAAAAAAAGACAAGTGCGTGTTTCAGCAGATCGCTGTACGCCTGTCTGCCGAACAAAAACCGGCAAGACAACGAGAACGTGGCTCAATCGTGAGGGCGTTTGACTCTGATCAGAGAGGTCGCGAGTTCGAGGCTTGGTTTGGACACCACTTGGATCTGGGTATGAAGAGCTTATGATGGCTTATAAGCCCGAAATGGTCACCTAAGTCTCCTTTATCTTTGTCGGCAATGTTCTTCTGCCTATATTACTTGCGGGCTTGTGCCTCAGGCTCAAGTGTGAGCCCCTATGGCCCTATGCACGGGTGTGTGCCCTTTATTTGATTTGTATGCGTCTACCTGCAACTATGCACACATATATACATAGGTAGAAATGCATGAAATGCGGAGAACGGGGAAAATGAAATGACCATTTATCGATTATTAGTTAGACCTCTTACCAACAAGGTTATGTGTTTGAGCCTCAGATGCCGCAACAGGTGGGATTACGTACGACTGACTGATGACACTAATAAGCCAGAAATGGTTATTTCGGTCTCCTCTACCTTTGTTGGTAGCTACCTTCAGTCTATAAGTATGTTAATCGTTTAGCAACTGCTGGCGGGGCTTGAGTAGTGTTTGCCTCCTCCTCTTCCTCCTTCTCAAGTGTTCATTCCCTGTTGGGTTGGCTCAGCGACCTAACGATATAAAAAGTGGGTCTGTATTTTAATTTGTCTGTCCAGCAAGAAATATTCCTGTGCCTCAAATTGCCCCCCCCCGGCCCACCTCCAACAGAGTGGGCATGTGCCGAGGAACTGTCCCAACTCACCAGCCCACTGTCCACTTCATTCGTCTGGGCCCCTTACTAGGCTAATGATGTCTTCTATCTGTGAGGCAGTGTTTAGCACAATATCATCAACGGAGGCCGGAGCATGGATTGCTCGGGAAACAATTGCACTCCATCTGAAAAGAGGACACTCTCAAGCAAACGCTGTGGGTGAAGTATGTATGTTTGTGTGTAGTCACGCTAGTAGGATGAGGGCAGCCAATGGGGATAAAGTGGAGCGAGACAATAGAAATTCAAGACTAGCCTCCCCCTGCCCCCCCCCCCCTGCTAGATTGTCCAAACAAAATAATGTGTCTTAAAACACGGACGAAACAGGGGATGCTTTCTGAATGAGCCGTAGAGTGGAGACTTATCTGCAACAATATCCTGAATGGCTGTCAGTTTCGCAATAATGGGCAGTTGAAGTCAGGGGACAACTGGTGGTACCCATCGCTGACAAAAATATTCCCCCACTTTGTCCTCTCTCCTCAGCTTATTAGATAAGCCCCAAACGTAAACTTTTGTTGCAGTATTTTTATAGAAATCGGGAAAATATGAAAGGACTCGGTCACTACACCTACCTCCTGGTGGCTTAACTCTGCACCTAAGTGACTCCACCGTCCACAAATCAAAAATGCACAGGTAAGAAGATCTCATGACAATCGAAAGTAGTTGCGTGGTTGGTTTTAGGCAGATATCCACATTGATAAAAGTAGGCCCGTGGTTGAAAATAGAACCCATAAATATGTTCAAAGCATCACACAGTTTATCGGCATAAAGGACACAATTAGTTTGATTGCAGTGGTTTCATTAAATAGAGAAGTCCCCCCCCCTCCGTTGCGATCTTCAGGCCCAATTCCGTGTGCTGGGGGCGAAGAAGTAGGACGCAAGGTGGGAAAAAATGGCGCATTCTGGGCAGGATATTTTTGATAATGTGGGAAACTGAACGAGCCTGCATCCGGTGCCGTGGGTACCGGCGCCCGAAGTGCCAGAGTGCGGTCGTATGTGAGTCAGCCTCAGAGAGGTGGTTAGCCAGACCGGACTAGAGTTGGAATACACTTGTGCACAGGTGCTAGCATTCGCTAGTGTTTAAAGGTTGCACTGGGAGTTGGGTTGCTACAGTTTTGTCCTAGAAGGTCATTTCTGTGCGGCGATGAAAACAGCATAGCTTGTTTGCGTTTTTTCTGCGAGATGAGAGCCTCGTTAGCTCCGCCTACAATATGGCGAGTGCTGCAAGCCACATTCCGCAATTTCAAAAGAGACTGGTAATCACTCGCAAAGCAACATTTAGTGGGGTTGCAATACTTTTTATCATGCAGTCCAATTTCAATTATTTGCAGTCATGCTAGGATGCTGATTATGTGATGAGCATCTTTCTGACCGCTGTGAAAAAGTTGATTCTGTAGAAAATGGCTACTTAAATAGTATGCATTTTATTCGTGACTTTGACTGCCTTCATAAATTCAAATATATTTTATGGAAAGCATGCACGAAAAATCCTCTCTTTTACTTATTTGATAGCAAATTACGCATTCTTAATTTTTTTTCTCAAAAGAGGGGTTTCCTTCGATTTTAAATGTTTTTCTTCTTATGAGTTTTTTTACGATTGTGCACTTTTCATTCACAATAAATCGTATCCGTCAATTTGTGAATGCTGTCCATGATATATACAGCATGATCTATGTCTATTGCGAAATTCTATGAAAGCTATGCAATCGCTTCCTCAAACGGCAGGCAAGAACTTATTTTTCCTCAAACAGGATGAACACAGCATTCAGTTTGCAAAACTTTAATTCAGTTCTAGTAGTTGGTAGGTTTCAAAATCATCTAACAATTTAGAATTTTTTCTTAAAACCGAAGGAAACACTTCCTTCAAGAATAAACTTAATGCCTTTCAGCTGTCATGCGAGGATGTGAGACACATAACCGTTTGCCACATTAATATGTATATATTGTTAACTATGTATCAGTAACATAGTTATTTTAGGCATTTTTGGCAGAAACATTGGGACTTGCATGATACGTATTTGACCTTATTAGGTCTCATCAGATGCAGATACCCAACTCCAGTGTAGCCGCGGAAATTGCTGCCACACCCGAGATTTGAACCCGCGTCACTCTGGTCAGGGGCGAACGCCCTAACACCTGAGCTATCGGGCTCGATGTTTTGCAGGTTTTTTATCGGGATATAGATTATAACATATGTGTACACCGACCATATGTAGGGCACACATGCCCTGGTATTTAATGCCTTTCAGCTGTCATGCGAGGATGTGAGTCACACAACCGTTTGCCACATGACTGTGTATATGTTGTTTACTATGTTGTTTACTATATTTCAGTGACATAGTTATTTTATATTTGCAGCGGTCAGAAGGAAGTTTATCACAGAGTCGGCATCCTACCGTGACTGAAAATAATTGAAATAAGACTGCATGATAAACAATATTGCAATCCCACTCAATGTTGGTTTGAGGGTAATTACTGCTCTTTTTTGAAATTGCAGAATCTTGCTTGCAGCCCTCGCCATACTGTTTATCCACGTCGTCGAGGCTACAATTTTGTTAGAAGTGCTCTGACTTGTCGAATCCCATTAATCACATGTCTTAAGCAGGAATTAGCCGAAATGATCGATTGGTCGAAAGCAATGTTAGAATGGCGTCATTGTCGAGATTTCGACGACTGAAACAGTGAGGTAGAAAACTGGCACTCTGTCGCTGGCAGGAGAACATCCTTCATTTGGTGAAAAGGCTGATTGCTGTAGTATACTTAGAAGCCGATCTGTTTCAGTTCATTTGTTGGTAAGATATGGGCAAAGCTAACCTTAACGGGTCAATAACACCCCCTGTAATTTAGTGCCTTCCGATATGTATTAAGTGGCAAAGGCTTTTGAAACTGCACTATGATTTTAGTTGTTCTCCATGAAAATAGGAATTCTGTTATTTTAGGGATGAATTTCGAATTGGCAGCGACCACAAATCTGAGGGGCTTTCCTCTCAAATTAACGGTGACAGGGGCCAGGCTGGACGCTCGGCAACACTTCTTCTCAAAAAGGTTGGTCGGAGCGTGGAATGCGCTTCCTCAAGACGTCGTTAAGTCGGAATCGCTAGAGGGGTTTAAGCGAAAACAGGATCGATATAACAGTGCACGATGGATTGGAACTGACAATTTACAATAATAATACTACCTTCAATTTTTCAGTAGCATTAGTTTTTATATCCATTCACGTTTGCTATTTATAACGCCCTCCCATGCATAGCCTCGTGCGAAGATCTCCGCAGTCTACCCTACTTAGCTATCTGCGAACCGTGATTACCCCCCTAGCGATATTATCAGCCAGAACTGATGGCCTAAACATTCACCCTTGGTTCGATTCAAAGCGGACTGTCGACGATCTGGACGGATGCTTCTATTTTTCCAGTTCCGTTGGCGGACTCTGCAATCAGCAAGGAAGAATCAGGACGCGGCTTCAACACGGTGATGATCCTGGGAACCTTTGCAATGCCCCCCGTTGGAACCCCTTTTTTCTCCTAAATCCCACGCATTACCCCCACAAGAGCGACAGTTTTTCTCCTAAAAATCCCTGAGGAGTTTTTTCACTGTCTGCTCCTATTTTCATCCTATGACACCGGACAACTGGCCTCGCCAACAGTCTGAGAAACACATTTTCTGCTATCACTGCACATATGTACAAATAGGGCACTCAAAGGAATTTTTCCTACATATCCCTCAATATACTGATACTGAACTATTCGCAGGATTTCACCGGTCTCCTAACTTTCTTAATTAAGTGTTACTTAAACGTAACAAGTAGCAAGGTACCTTATGAAAATTTAGGCTAAAGGACATGGCGCACGAAACTCTCGTAATGGACGCTCCTTGTAAATCTCTCTAGCGAAATGCGTTTAGTGTCACGGCCCAGAAGTTTGCCAACTACTTGGCCTGCCTTGCTGCGTTCACTCTGCCGTATGCGAATTGTAGAACCTGCTCTACGCCAATCCGAGTTCAAACACTGACTAAAGTGACCACTGAACGCTCGCTTTATGCCACTCCTATTCACACTGCTTCCCTTCTGACAATTCCGGACAACCTACAGAGCCACTTTATCGTTGGCCATGAATCACATCTGCATCGCCTGTTCTTCTTTACGTCTCAGAACACTCTTTGCAAGTTATTTTATACCACGCTGCCTATTTGTCTGCTTTTTTTATCTGACCTATGATCACGAGGTCATATGCACAGCATTCTAACACATTTTTGGATGAATTGAAATCGCAGTTTTTACCGACGGCATTTTTTGATGCCAGCTCCTGCAATAGCCGGCCCATATATCATATATATGTGATGCTTCCACGTAAGCTTTTTCTACGTTATGGCGTTGCTTCTATTGAAAAAATGAATACAGTAAGAATGAAATTATTTATCGATAAGATACTTGGTTAAATAGCGATATTGCATCGCAACCTAGTACACTGCCGTATTTTTTTCTGATATCGCACGGCCAGAAAATAATTATTGAGCAGTAGAATTGGTGGATCGGATGTTTTTCTAAACTTATAATAGTGCATTAACACTGATATTATATTACAGCAGCACATAACAATGGTTAAGCAATTCGCTGGTCGAATTTGTGATCAGGTTGTCAATTCCTTCACCTCGGAAATATTGGTTGCGAAGTTTTCAATCTCGGCAGTACATCAGAATATCAGCATTTCGTAGGCCCTTCCTAACACACTACCTCACGCAAGTATGATGAATAAAACTGGAACGTTTAGCATATGCACAGCGCTTCTAACAGAAGTATCCTGAAAAATGGCACATGTCACTTTGTTCCGACCTAAAGATATGATAGATCCTCAGCTCCTATTACATATACCTCTCTTCAACCTTGAACATGCTAATATCCCATTATTGGTTAAGACTGCATGCTAGGTAAAATTTCCTACACGTTTGTACACGTTTTAGCGAGTATGATTACTAGAACTAGCAGTTCTAAGGGTAGTATCCTATTCCTAGCAGTGTTAACTTAGGAGGAAACCAGGATAAGCACTGATGTACTCCGAACTCCAAACATCTGCTTTACTGGGAACAGCAAATATCAAAGTCCATACTCCTACATGAGGTTAAGAGAACATGCTCCCAGGCCTGACACTTATCAGTATCATTTGTGACCAAATATTATCAGCACTACTATGACTCAGATACACTGCTAGAAGCAGCAGTATAAACAGTAGTGGCAGTACAAGAAATAGGAAACCCGGGCTCCCCGAATATTTCTGGGCACCTACTTTTGGATAGTGAGGGTAAATAGTGATAAACTACCAGGGAAAAATGCTACTAAAGCACCAAGTGTCATGGTAGTACCTGCAATATTAATTACTAACGTCTCGTTAACAGTAAGATAACACAGCCTGATGAATAGAGTTGAGAGGGTGAAAACCAAGGAAAGCCCTTATGTGCTAGTACCACCACTACCATTAATGCTATCAGTACCATTAATATTGCCTTATGCTTGTTGCACTGACTTAGACTGTCCTACTATACCTATTTGATAGGGTATGCCGTACTTCTAGAGATAGGTACTGTAACAGGCCTAAGTGTAGTCTATAGACGGAAACCTGCTCGGCATGGTAAGACTTGTGCATTACTTTACAAACGCTCTATTATTATCCAAATGTTAAGCACTATTGCCTCACAAAGATGGGAGATGCATACAGGTTGTCACTTCTTAAAAAAGCACACGCAGGCAGTACTAATAGTACACTATCCACTGGCCTTAGTAAGCATGATTATTATAAAATTGGTACTTTCAGCATACGCTCATACCTTTAGCAGCGGTATCATAGTCCGTAAAGCTCGATGAATAGAGTTGGGAGTGCGGAAACCAAAGCGACTACTGTTGTGCTCACTGCTCCAAGCATGAACGTAGCCGAACTAGTTTCAAACCTGATTCACACTCCTTGTTCAGACCCAGGGAAGGTGAGTTCTAGCGTTTGCATAATCAGGGTCACCTCTGACAAATGGTGGCATCATTAATAGCACCAGTACTACTACACTTCTTGTTGAGATTGAGGGGATCTGAGCCCAATGCTGAATTTAATCAGCGTCACTTCTGACTTACAAAACCATCGGTAATAGTACACAAAAATCGTATCATTCAGCTACACCCTAGTTAGTCGTGTTATAAATGGCAGATTTGGTAGTAGCAGTACTAGCTCCGGCTTAATAGAGTCTGGCTCGACACTTACTATAGGTGGGTGAGGATAGACAGTATAGTAATACCCGCGCAAAGTTGATTGTCACTAAAGGCTACGTTCAGGCTGTGTTTCTGGCTGCATCTGGTGAAAGCGGCTTACGACTGATTCCTGCTCGGTATTCTTGACTTCATTTTGTCATTGGCTGAAGCGGAGGAAGGTTTAGAGTGGAGTAGATGGTGACGCGTCTATTTCTACTATACTTGGTCACAGTCACCGTCCCTGCTCTCAGGCATGTGGTGGACATCACCGAGTACGGTGGTCAAACTTACATCTCACGCGTAAAGCAATGGAAAGCGAGACGCTGAGATTAGACTTGCCTCCCTCAAATGATGCATGTTTTATGTAAACCTCGAGATTTGGGAACATTTAGTGGTGGAAAGCTAGTTTGGGTCTCAGAAATTCTTTATATGATCATATGGTTTCCCAACAAAATAGCCCGCCATAACTAAACATAGAATTTTTGATAATTTTTTTCTTGCTTTTAATGCATTGTATTCAATGTATTTTATTTCGTTTTTCCCAATAATTTCAAAATTGCACATTTCAGCTTTAGCGCGCTCTTTTGTTGACAAACATTAGATCGTTTAAATTATTATTCTTGTTTTTTCTAAAAAGACACTCTTACAAGGATAGATTGGTATTCCTACATTTATTCCACTGTATTACAGACAACACATAGGGGATATTATCTTGGTTTACAAGAGAATACACGGTCTTGAGAAAGGCATGCGCTTTGAGGACATTTTTTGTGGCATGTCTTGCCTCATTTCCGTGGGAACACAATGAAACTGGTCAATTTTTGCTTTGAATTCTTCACGCGACGGGCCGTACAATAGTGTTATAACCTCCCATTTCAGTCGTGGAGGCCTCTTCCCTGCAGTTGTACAAATAATACTTGGATAACTACATGCGTCCCCTGTTGCCCCTTGAAGTCTGAACTCTAACTGCCAGGCTTACTTGTAAAAACGATGCTACTCACCGGCATATAGTCAGTAGGCCTTTCAATGACAGTGCCTATTACCCTTACTAAATAAACGTCAACTGAAAACTGTCCCGTATTGCGGAACGATAGGCCTTTCCGTGCCAGTCTAGTACCCAAACTAGGTTTTTTCCTATTTTTTTAACTTATCCCATGTTCTTAGTAAATGGAGCCATACTTTGTTCTTAAAAAGTATGGATACTACCTTCAAAGTAAAGCGCAGCTCTCAATTAAGAGCCCTCACGAGCAATAGCAGGTCTTTTCATAATATATAGTGGGGTGGAACCAAAATATACTAGGGATACCTTAGTCTGTAATGTGCAAAACGCGCTCTGGGTGTTGTTTGGAGGACCAGGCTACGTTTGGCATGCGCGGATGGGCTGTCAGCTAAGAGAGGGAATCGGAACACACAAATCATTGGAAAAATCAATGTAATAGTATGGTCCTCACAGATTCGTCGCGGAACATGTTTATTCCCTTTCGCCTTGGAGCTCAATCAAGAGCCCTCACAGGCAATCGCATATCTACTCATCATATAAAGTGAAGTGGAACCAAAAAATACTAGGGAGACCTTGATTGCCATTTTTGAATTATTAGCCGTCCTCAGCCAGCCATAACCAATCACCACGGGCGGCAATCCCCGAGATTCAATCTACGACATGCTACCAGCGAGTGCAATACAGTACCACCGCACCGCAGGTTAGTTTCCTTGTCAATTTTCATCGGGATTATATAAATTGACAGATAGGCGCTCACTGATCGGTATGGAACTGATTCGTCCCCTTGCGTCTTGGAGCTTAATCCACAGCAAAGCGGAAGGAGTATAGGCCATAACCTGATTGAGGAGCGTCCTACTAACATCACATTCCCGATCGCAACCACCAAAACAGTGGGCCTGTGGTGCAATGGTAGTGTGTTGCACTCCAGTTTCAAATGCCCGGGTTCTAATATCGGGGGTCGCCGCCCCGGGGATTGGTTATGCTTGGCTGATGACGGCTAGTAAGGCAGAAATGGCCCTCCAGTCTCCCCGATCTTTGTCGGTCTCACTCAATCATACATTACAAGCAGTTATGCGATTGTCTTTGAGGGTTCTAGATTGAGCTCCAAGGCAAAACGAAATAATTATTATATGCAAATAGATCGGTGAGCGCCATACTATCATACTGATGTCTCCTATGGTTTGGGTGTTGCAATTGCCTCTCTTAGCTGACAAGGCTAAAAGCAACCCTGTCTGAGCTAGCCAAACGTGGTCTGGGTTCCCATACACCACAACCAGATCTCACTCATAGTGGGTGTATTTCACACCGCGGACCAACAAAATGACAAAGAAAGGTTACGGCCTTTCGCGGTTGTTCATACCTATGTTTGATTACAAGCCTTTTTTTGGTGTGGTAAGACTGTCCACGGCTGCACGATTTTATTGCTTAATAACATGAAAAAAAACATACCAGATCTGCAGAATAGGATTTTTTGAACTGAATCTGCTCACGTTTTTTCCCAAAAAACAATTTCATCTATCAAACTTGCACTGGTCACCGTTCTCTCAAAGAATGTATTTCGAAGTTTGCTGACTTGCATAAATTACTTCTTATTAAAACAGCACACATGAACAATAAGTTTTGGTCCCCAGCGTTTATTAGCACAGAAACTACCTTGGATATCGAAATGCATGAGATTTTGCGAAATTCTGCGCCTATTTTGCTTCAATATACTCATCTGATTTGAACTCTTTTCTGGTAAACAGCATTTTTTACCTCAGATTAATCAATGAACGAAATAAAAAATCGTAAAATGTGTTCAACCACCCACTCAATATTCGGTCCTTACATATTATCAGCTAGGCAATCTACTGCTACATTTCCCGTGGAGACCGGTATTAAGGAACTATCCACAGAAGGACAGGAGGAAATAACAAATTCGTCTAAAAGACAAAACAGGTCAATTGTCTCAGATTCAAAAAGTGTAGGTTCATGTGATATTGCAGGAGTCTAATGGCTGGGGATACGATAAGCCTTTCACGTGTTATTGCTTTCTGGCCTTATTTTTGATGAAGAATCTGTGATGAATGTCGAAACTTCAGGCGAATAAAAGTCTTATCCCAGCGTTCAAATCCCCATGCTATTATATAAGCAACTGTTTATTAGTAAGAATTTAACGAAAACGAATCCAGTCTAGTATAGGTACAAAAGAAATCGAAAATCGTTATTTCGGCACGGTATGGCATTAAGGATGCAGGGTAAGAAAGCCCCAGGAAGGGTTTTTGACAATCGGAGGAACCAAACAGCAATTTATTAAAAATAAGGTAGTTTAGGTTGTTCTTTTTTAGTTCCAGAGCCTGTCGCACATCTGGTCCTCGGAACATCATCGGCTCTCTCTACAGAGAACACGGTTCTTTTTGGTGTCTTTGGTCTTCATATCCAAAACAGAAGAAGGCCGTGATGATTGTTCTGCTCTGAGCACAAACACAGCTAAGACACCACAACTAATGCTGTTTCGTTCCCTTGGCATATAATGCTCTGACAAAGAAACCTACCAAGTCGAGCTTAATTATCCGTTTTATATGCTTTCCCGCAATGGTTACCCCAGAGACTTTGTACGCTGATGCATGAGACAACAACAATCTAACAAAAAGGACCCAGCTAGTCCTACTCAGGCGCTCAAACCAAGCGCACGGAATTTCTTCCTTCCTGACTGTGTAGATCATGGTGTAAGAATCACGTAAACATGTTAACTCTTCTTCCGAGAACAATGATCTTCCCTAAAAAGATCAGATATTAATGTGCCTATGATCAACTTAGAGGCTTTTTATAACAGTCTACCTCTTGAAATATGGCTTTAATTAGATATTTCGGCATGCATTAGCTGAGTAATTTTTCTTTTTCGAAGATTACGTCAAGATAAAATGGCAAAAAGTGACTAGCCTTTTGACTTTCCTGAGGAGTTTGAATAAATCTTATGTTGGAAATAACAGGATTTAATTTTCTGTGCACATTGGAGCAGTTTTAGTATACTTATTTACATTCAGGTCCCGTTCTAAGATTGCAAGAAAACAGCGGAGTCCTAGGGTTAATGCAATAATTCTGCGAAAACTGAAAAACTTCTGCCAGTTGCGTTTTAAGTTTCCCTATTCCTTCTTATTGAACTACAGGTAGGAAACGTTTGGACATAGAAAAGTGAATGCATGTATCATGTGCTTGTTAACGGCCATCGTCTTCGGTGTGGTAAAGCAAATTACAGCTTTATAAGTTTATTACTAAATTTTGGGGCAAAAAATGCGGCACAACTGCAAGATGGAATTTTGCGAACTTAATTCACCATTCTGTTTCCAACAATAATACACTAACCTCAATTTCATGAACACAAAACAAAATCTTCTGTTCTCCGAAAGACATAATTTATAAGTTCCTTGTCTTTATTATTGTGATTTTATAGTACAAAACGCACAAACCAGAAGGTTTGGTCCGCAGTGTTTAATAGCATAGGAAATACCGTTAATATCAGTATCAGTGTGCTTAAGGGATATATAGGTAGATTTCCTTTGAGATCCCTATTTTACATATGTGTCATGGTAGCAAAAACTGGTATCTCAGTTTGTTGGCGAGGCCAATCGTCCTGAGCCATGAGGTGGTTCATCGTTTTTTGGGCATACAGTAAAAAAAATTCCTTTGGATTTATAAGGAGAACAACTGTCACTCTTGCGGGAGGAGGATCTGCTGGGGTATGGGGTTTAGAAGATATGAATTTGGCCCATTTAAGTCCACTTTTTTCTCCAAAACCCTCATCTGAACTGACCTTCATTCCAGTAAACTGCACTTTGCCCCTCAACTCCTCTCTAATATAAATAGCCTCAAATATCTCTTAAACTAAGCATTCAAATTTCGACCTTCATACTTAATGATATGGCCAATTTACTGTACTGATGACTGCCGGTTGGAAGTTTAATAAAATATGACGCGGTGGCCGATGAAATTCAGCAACTTTCAGTCTGCGCCCGAAAACCAACAGTCTCTCAACTCCTTGAAGACCCTTGATATCGGACGATTCACTAAGATGAAATCGTGGTTTCGATGGGCCCTCTTTATTCCCATTTGTGCTATCGACGTTGGCGAAGGGAGTATTGTGCAAAACGCTTTATAAGACGCGTAATCCACTCAAAGTTGAACATATCATGAGGCTATGCAAACTTTTAAGGCGAAACAAGCACGATCTTTGCTTGAAGAAACCTTTAAGCAGATCAAAAGAACTTAAATGGTGCGCCTGATTTCTGGTCTAGCGGCCGAACAGGTGCTACATGAGCTAGAAAACACTGTTTTCACCCAAGATGAGCTTGCCCTTAGGATGCCGCTATGCTCACGACACCTTTTTTAATAGTCAAGAAGGCCAGACTGCGAAGCTCCCACGAATTGGAATCTTCGCTGATAAATAAGCATGTAGGAAGAGAAACAGCTGCCTTTCCTTGGCGTCCTCGTGAAGCGGCGGGTTGGTTTCATGGTTGTGGTCGTCCAGTAGCCCACGATCATCAATGCGCTCAGTGGAAGGCAAGTGGAAAAGCGCTATCGGTGAAAGAAACGCTTCGGGTTAACTACCGCATGTTTTGCATAACAGTTTACGTGCTGTGTAGAAGTAGATATGTTTTTCTCACTACTTTGGCTGTTTTTAGTTTAGTTTATTTCTAGGAATTTTAGTCTTAGTCTATATAGCCTATTTTCGCTTTTTAGTGGAATGCTCTTGTTTTTTGCTTAGAAGCTATTGTAGGTTTGAAAATGGTTTTATTTTAATCGTTAAAATTCGATATCTAGTCGACACCGACTCCCTATAAGATTGCACGCAATTCCTGGGTAGTATTAATCAGTTCTTCTTCCTTATTGGTCTTATTTCTCATTTTAATTATCACGCGCAAACATAAGATAATTTAAATAATTATTCCTATTATTTTCTACTTTTATTAGCTCTCCCTATTTAATTATTATTCTTTTCCTGAATATGTTCCTCCACCATTTAACCCCTATTACCACCGGTCCAGTATAATTGACTGATGACCTTTCGCGTGCTATAGTGAGCCCAAAACGTAACTTTTACCGCACTTTGAATACCCGTGTGCAAGAGACATACAGACGAATTGACATGCTCCTACTACTCATGTGTCTACAAATACCTCTCTGGCCTATCTGGAGGAGTTTGTTCAGGGAACCAGTGTTACTTCCTCTGAACTCCAAGCACCTGTATTTCTGATGCAGCTGCAAATGGCCAATAAGTGCAGGCATGTAAGTGAAGAACAGCCTTTGGCCAGCGTTGGGTTTGGCAGCAAGCCTCCTCGCCAGCTGCACTGCGTGCTTGATTAAACCAAAACAGCATAGCCAGTGACTCCTGCCACGTGAACATCTGCCGCAAGACCGTCATGATTGTCGTTCAGGCCTAATCAGGCTCTGCGCACGTTCCAATTTTCTGTGAGTCTTACCCGAGAAGGCATTGGGACACGAAAAAGAGGTCAATGTATACTTCAAATAGAACCAAATTGAAGACAACCCAGTGTGTTCCAAACTCTGATCGATCTACTGAGATTTAATTTATCGAGACGGACAATCGGTTTTCTGATGCAATACCACCAACCATCGCAGTAACTGGCTGCTTATCAGAACTGCGGATTGAACTTCAAAAGTATTTCAGAAGGGTTCAATCATTGAAAAGGCCGAACTCCTCTTCCTTATATGGCGTTGCCTGCAATTTTTTTTTCATCCAACTGCAACTCAGAAACAAAACCACTGCTGTTTAGGAACTTCGTAAAATGGATATCCCACTCCGACAAAAGGACTCCTAAGACTCGCGCTGAATTCTCTTGTCCTAAAAAGTATATTTCACTAATTACATGCACTTACAAACAACTCCGAAAACACAAGTTTGCTTTTCCAGTAGACTACTTGAAGGAACTAAGTGCAGTCCATGACGCAAGTGACCAGATAATAGGTTTCATTCTATTTAAACGGGAAAAAGTAAACTGAAATAGCACTCTTACAATTAATTCGATTACTTTTGTCCAGAACCTGCAGCATAAAACTTCACTCGGTCATGCTCAGCGGTTGCACCCACCGACAGCTCTAATTACCAGGACAGATACGGATTGACCCGCGACCAATATGTAAAGCGGGGATAGGACACATAATTGCAGTAGAATTTAGGCCGAGAGAGAATGGGTGGGTATTGTTACGACTCTCTATATTGGAGGGGGATTCAGTAAAACTGCAGAAGGTCGACTTAGCGGTCGTCGGGGTGGGCTAGGATCAGAAGGTCAGTCCACCGATTTCGGAGGCGTTGGGAGTTTTAGCCGTCGTCGGCCATGTCCGAGAGATGGTGGTGCGAGACAGTGTGGTTGGACACGGCCTAGCATATATTAAGGATTATTTAATTTGGCTTGCGCGTGTGAGTGAGCCAAGTACGTAGGCCTTCGTAATATGCAGCCAACTCGATATAGCGATTCATGCTGATCGTGTAGGTGTCTCAGGCTTCGCGGCAATCTCGCGCTTCTTTTTAGTAGGCAATAGCAACCACTGCAGTTCCGTCCCAATTAAAATGACGGTACGCGCATTCCAGTCTGCCGCCAACAAGTGTCACTTATAAGGGTTTTTAGAAGTTGATGACAAAATATCGTACTCTTTACACCATGGTGGCACTGTTTTCCACTGTCTTCACTATAACTTCTAATGGTCACCTTAAAGGTTCTGAAGACACTTGAACCTGCTCCTTTACCATTGAATAACTCTTTTCTGGTAGCGACGCAACATCACCATCATCAACCTGCCTGCCTGGCCTCGCCAGACACAGCGATTCGGCACCACATGCACAATACAATCGATCATGCTGGGGCCTTCCATCTTAGTATTTTCATCCTCGTTTTGGTTTGTTGGTTATGGCGCTCTAGACGCTGACGTTCAACATTCAAGCCACATGATGTATCACACACACCACCACCAGAACGACTTGAAGGGATTTCATAAAGCTCAAATGTCCCGCCAACCACCAAAATCACCACCCACTCCACCTGACCTCACAGTTGATTGGAAAACCTAGAATCGAGCTTATATTATATGTCACCGAACACCGGTTTGGGATATAGAACACTTGTGGTTGTGATTAATCCTATTTCTCACAAAAACGCTCATGATCATGGCTGAGAAATCCGTTTCCTACACAAAACCTTGTTCTCACACGGACCCAGGACTGATCAAGCTGGCTGAACTCTCATGCTTGGATCAACTCGGTAACAGCAGAACTGGCCAATCCGGCAGCAACATTTCGCCAAGAAACACCAGGTGGCGCGAACAGACCAATCGCGTAAGGAGCATAGCATGTATGAAAGGATGAATGAGGCAGTCTGACAATCTAAGGCATAAACTATTTTCGAAACCACATCGAAGAATGGTTGAACGTTGTTTGCGGCCCATATGGGTTACGCTCTTCATCCTGTCATTACTGAGCTTCCCTACGGGTCTGTCTGGGTATAAACGTAGGAGAAGAAAGAATAACCCCCCGCCACCCCGTTTTGTCGCCCCCACCATCCCACCGAGGATTGACCCCCCGAAATGCGAATACGATGACCCCGTGCTTAAATACGATCCCAATAAGTATATCCCCATCACCATCCTACGAATGCTCATTCCTGATCTACCTAATCGACTTCAACCGCGCTCGGTGTATCCCCTCTTATAGTCTGACAATCGGATCCTCTGATGAAGGACTCTGGGATGCTCGTACAAAAGTGTTCTACCAAGTTAATTCGATAAAGACTGCTGACGCTCTATACCTGGCTGAAGTGGACTTCCGTCCGCCCTTCGTAACCGAGGAAGGAGGCCGAATAAACCTCACTGTTACCTACGAGTACTGCCTACCAGACAAAAAAGTTGACTCCACGGGTTGCAAATATACACATGGGGGAAGACAGATCATACATGCCTCGTTTGTTCGAAACTTTGTTGTCATTTTGGGCGAGTCAGCCAAACCAATTTACAAACCTGGCGAGAATATCCGATTTCGTTTCTTTGCTCTTAATTCACGTCAACTTTATCCAACTGGTGGAAAGCTCGCGTAGCCCAAATTTGCAGTTGCTAGGTGGTTTCGTGATTGGGGTCATGAGACAGTCTTGGTGGAGGTCACCGAAGACGAGACACGTGGACATGTAGGATCTCCGCTATTCGATGTGATCTACGTAGAAGATCCTGATGGACATCGAGTGAAGGACTGGAGAAATGTCTCTCAAACTATGGCACTTAATCTATCTTTTTCTCTGCTACCGTCTGCATCTGAAAATGTGTGGCGTCTTGTGGCAAGAATCTCCTCCAGTAATCAAACGTCGCAGATGGATGTAAGGAATTACGTTCTTTCACGTTTTTTTAGCTACAATTCAGATTCCAAAGGTGGTGGACATCGATGCTGAGACGTTAAACTTCAATGTCTGCGCAAAATACACCAACGAAAATTTCTTCCACGGACAGTACGATGCTAAAATCTGCGTCGCTTCTGGAAGTGAATTAAGGCAGCAGCAGGACCTATCTATTCTGTTCGCGAACGAGGTGGGCTTGTCTGGAATAAATTCAAATAGCTCTTAAAGTCTGTGTGTTCGTGTACGAAACAAATTTTACGGCACATCTGACAATAGAGAGTGTGTAAGCGTGAGCTTATCCATGCAATGATTGAGGCAGCATGCTTAAACGCTGATTGAGGAAGATAGTAAACTCGGTTTCCTCATCAAAATCAGTGAGACGGATACGGATTCTGACGTGACAAAAATTGGTCAGGCAGAAATTCGTGTCCCCAGGCTGGAGCTGAAAATAGACAGCCCCTACCGTCCAGGTTTGCCCATCTACGGTAAAGTGCGTCTGTCGACGATACATGCTATTGCAAGGCGTGGTCCGCTTAAAGTCAATTTGACCGTCTCTGACCAATTGAGATCAAACATATGTTTCACACAATTGCAGTTAAATTCCAATGGCGTTGCTTTCTTATTCTACCGCCAGTAAACAGTAAAAGTGACCTACATATACGAGTGAACGCGCAAATTTCCTTTTGGCATCTGTAAAAATCACAATCACTGAGACGATGGGAATCATGGAGTGGTTTAGCTATCAAGGTAGAAAGCATAAACGGCAACTCAGTTGTGCATTCTCCCGGAACTGTAAACCTTGCTACTATGGCGAATGCGCCGATGGCAGGGAAGACACTCTTTCTTGAGTATCTATCGTGCGGTGTGCCGACACAACGCTCCGCAGTCCTGCAACCTGCGAAATCGGGTTACGCCTGCTCTGATGAAGACAACAATCTGGGCCACTATACTTGCGGAAGAAGGAAGGAGGACCGCAGGCAAATATTTATGCACGAGGTGATCTTCGAAATGGATTCCACTTTTGGACCAACGCTCAGCGTGGTTGTCTACGTCAACAACATGGATTCCAGTTTGAGCGGAGGTTATGAATTGATCTCCGATCATTTGCGCATCGAGAATCTGAAATTGTGTTCCACGCGGCCATCTTTGACTCACGTGTAAAATCACCTAACATAAATAACTTTGACAAGCATTCACTGACGCCTGGAGACAGCGTTGGTCTTCAATTCAGCATGCCGACTACCCAAACCTCTGCAATTCACGGTGTAGACAACTCCTATATTTTGCGTCCTGTGGATATGTCTTGGGAGAATTTTGAGAACTTTAAGAATACGCTAGTCGATTAAGAAAAGTATAGCAATCAACTTCAAAATAACATCCCTTCGCATTACTACGAGACGTCCATCTATAACACAAAGACGGCATTCAAGGCAATCGGCCTAAAGTTCAAGGAACATAAACAGCCAAGTGTACGGATTGAACGTTAGATGTGTGTGAGTTTTCATAGGCCGATATATAAACCCATTGCGCCGTTTGAGAGCCACGCTAGTACAACTACAACTCCTCTTCAATAAAACATTGACGTTAACTTTGGTTGTGAAAATGGGGAGCTGGATTCTCCCGAAATGCTCGAACCTCCTGTTCCATATGTGGCTAATACCGTCATTAAACCAAGAGTCCGTGATTACCTTCCAGAGGTCTGGCTATTTGAACATGTCAAACTTGACCAAGCAGGGCACTATAAAACCCTGCTAAAAGCGCCAGACAGCATCGCGAGCTGGGAGTTCATGGCTCTCTGTTTCACACCGAACCTGGGCATCTGAATGCCACCTAGACTGGAGCCGGAGACTGTCACCGTATCGTTGGCCTTCCACGTCGAATTCTCTCTTCCGGTGAAGGCCAAGCGACACGAGGTCTTACACTTGCCCGTCAGTGTCTTCATGTTGTCGCAAACATTAGCTAGTCAGACTGAGGAGGAGAAGGCCTGTTACGAGTTCGACCTTTCAGTGGCAGTTGACCGCAAAGATTGGCAGCTGGTCGGCCGTTCCGAGTTTAGCTAATGTGTGTGTCAGGCGGACCCGAAGGTCACATTCACAGTAGCTCTGACGCCGCAGAAGCTGGGACGATGGAATGTGACAGCGGAGGCTAGGACGAAATGGGGATCAACTCATTGCAGCACAGAGCCTCTGAGTAGATCATACAAAGTGGCAGTGGCAGATACTGTTAGACGTTCAATTCTTGTCGTACCCGAGGGTATAAAGACAGAAATAAACGTGCGAGGAGAACTATGCATTTCCGACGGTCGAAAGTCGTTGGAAAAGGTTATGCAACTTAACCTACCCGAGGACATAGTGGAGGGCTCACTGCGTAGCTATGTCACAGTGAGTGGCAATATCCTCGGTAAACCAATGAAGAATCTGTATAATCTGATTAACTTGCCAAAGGGCTGTGGGGAACAGAATATGGTGCTGGTGGCACCGAGCGTATATGTTCTCAAGTATTTGGTCGCAGCTAGGAACCTGGAAGAGCACGAAGCCAAGAAATTGGCACATATAACGATCAAGTACATCGGCAGTAGCTATATCGGGCAGGTCAAATATCGTCACGATTATGGCTCTTTTGCAGTTTTCCCACACTGGAAGCCTGGCAGTACCAGGTTAACGGCCTTTGTTTTTGGTGTGTTCAGCAAGGCTGAACGGTTGCTGCAGCAGAAGGGCCTAAGCAAGTTGCAGACTGTCACCCTTAATTTTGATCACGCACTCTCCACAGCCTTTGAATTTATCAAAACAAGGCAACGTGAGGACGGCTGCTTTGTGGAGTACGGTGGAGTATTTGACTCAGACCTTGAGGCTGAAGGTAGTTCCCCAAGGGGAAAGGAAATAAATGACCTCCTCCTGACCACTTATGTGCTTTCAGCCCTGTACGAAGCTCCGGTGTCGATGAAAGAAGTGGGCTACCATAACCCGAAAGAGTCGATGCAGGTCAAGTGGCAGGTATCCAGCCTAGCGGGTGCTGCTCTCTGCTCTTCTTAGTGTGCCTTATCACGAGTCCGACAGGTAGACTTCTCCCTTTTCGGTCAGCGTCGACACAACCCAGACTCAAGATTCCATCCAAAAATGTACCCAGCCCAGGATGACCATATGTGTGGGACTTTCTGAGTAGGCTTTTAACTCCGAGGACCCTCTCCCCAATGACATGATCCACCTTCGGTTCGAGCTGCCCACTGGATGGAAAATGAACTGGGCAGACTTGAGGCCTGACAATGTCTCCCTTCCCGGGTCTGGGCAGTGCTGAATGCGATGCACAGCAGCAGACGCTATCTGTCTTCTTTGATAAATTCAATGACGAAGAAGCCAAGAACTATGGTGGACGTGATAAGCTGAAACGGTGCATCACCCGAAGGCTTACCCAAACAGTGTTTGTCGAGAATTCGCAACCCTCTTTGATACGCGCACAGCATTAAAACGCCCCAGAGCAGTAGACGGAAATTCCCTTTCTGCTAGACTCCTGCAAAAAATACTGGTTATTCCGATTTTCTGTGGGACGAAAACGTGGCTGAGGAGGCTTTTGGGGTTTGAAGGCGCTTAGTCTGAAGCGTGAGGATGCATACTGAACACATTGTCTTCAAGCGCTTGTTTCTCTACATCCCCCTTTTGCTTTTTCTAAGTTTTTGACGATTACACTTCCTTTTCCCTGTGAACTGCGTTTGAGGTCCAACCATTTTAGTACTGCTCGCTTGAACCGTGTTAAATGGCGTTGCACCACATATTTCTGCCTGTCTCTCTTGCATTTCCTCTAGCCACAAATACATTTTATTATCCTGCACTTGCTTTAAACACTTACTTCCATCAATTGCAATGACAGAATGTTTTAATAAGGCAAGTACGTCAAATATGCACGGTTCCTTAAGAAGTAAGAGAATTCCTGGGAAGGCCAGAATAGGCAAGAGGAAATTGCTTGTAATAACTTGCAATCAAACAATTGACACATATATCGAGGGGCGTTAAGGCTAAGAAGATTCAACCCTAACGGCTACGATCTTCCAGGTCAGGTTCCTTAGGAGAAGAGAGAAGTTTAGAATTTATTTATTTAGAATTTATATTTGTTAGCGCCAGAAAGGCACTCTCGATAAAAATAAGTTTCGTAAAAAATGCAAAGACGATTTTGACAAAATGCGCAGATAAACGTAAAAGTTCATAATAATGTCAGCAGAAATTGCCATTTTAGGGTAATATTTGTCGATGTTATCGGTTAGTGGTGAACTTAAAAGGAAAGGCAGTTTAAAAGAGTGTCACAATGAAAATGGAGGAACAGTTCAACGGGCCTCCATTTTCATATAGCGTGTAAATGAAAAAAACTACTTTGGAAGATAAAACAGAGTAGTAGAGTAGAAATAAGAGTAGGAATTCTGATGATTGTTAGTAGCCAACGAAACGGCAGCAGCTTAGACTGAGTACTGAGTCTTTGGTAGGCCAGAGTAGTAGGAAGGGTATATTATTTACAGAATGAACTGGAGAATAGTTAGAATGAAGGCTTGACTGCCGAAGCGCACGTCTAGCCACGAGGTGGGCTAGATTCGAAGTGAGGTCTGGGGGTAGACATTCGAACGGCCACCGTTGGCTGCAGCTTAGAAGGTCATTGGTTGGACCACGCGTGGGCGCAACCGAGACTGCGCATGCAAGTAGGTCGCGCCAGACAGGATGCGGGTAGTCAGCGTGACTACAGTTTTGGCGTGATGAGTCAGCGGTCACGGGTTCCAACAGTGGTGCTAACGCCCACTACATATCCACTTAGTTCTGTTCCAACGAAAGTGTCTATAGTGTATGCAGATGGCATTCATGCGTGTTTCAGATCATAGTGACACGCACAGTGGACTTGCTGGACGCACATGCGGAAAATGGGGCTGTGGATCGCGTGGTGAATAGCGGTTGCAGCTGTAGCTATATAGAACAACCCTGTAAAATCTACTTTCCAATCGTACACTGAAGCACCTGACGTCAGCCAAATAAAGACCAGCCATTTGTCATGAATTCTAAGTCCAGGAATAAAATCTAACATATATTATACATACAGATAAACATTGCGGGAATCACCTCAGTTCAGCAATGACCTTATGATCGGGCATCGTACGCGAAACCTTTTAACGTCGGCGCAGCGTAGGATATGGATTACATCAAGGTTATTATCGTGAAAGCAACCATCGCATTCATTCTAATCCTGCTGGTACTGTCAAGTTCTAAATGTGCATGCTTTTCCTGCTGGGCTCCCTTCTAAGATTGCAAATGTCCAAGAGAGTAGCAAAATATATGCGAAGATTGTGCAAAAAGCAATAATCTCCTGCCCGTTCCGGTTCAACTTTCCGTATTCATTTTAACTTCAGTGTAGACATAGCATGGTTGGATAGGATTCGTTGGCTTCAATTTATCGAACATTACAACCATCAAGGCATCGAGCCCGATAGCTCGATGGATAGGGCGTTTGCCCCTGCCCGGAGAAACGCGGCTTCGAAACTCGAGGTTGGTGGCAATTTCCGCGGCTTCACTGGAGTAGAGTGTCTCCTGCTGATGACGGTAAATAAGCCAGAAGATGCCCTCCAGGAATCTCTGTCTTACGGTAAAATGTCCTAAAAATAACAAAAATGTTACTTAAATTTAGCAAGTAACATTTCCATTAGTCATGTGGCAAAGGTTCGGGGGTTCCCGAACACACTGGACATCAAAAACCAGGGCGGGTGTGCCCTCTACCTAATCGTTGTACGCCTGTCTACTAAACATTAATATGTCTTATAATAAGGTTTATTTGTAGAGCCCATTTTGGTGTTGTCAAAGTCCGGAAGACAGGGGAAAAACCTAAAACAAACCCCTTCTTTTGCAGGCACTGTTGGCATTGTTTTGGTTTTATGCTTGCTCGATAGTGTGCAAAGTAAGGAACTTGTTTTAAGTGAAAAAACCCTGACTTTAAAGGTACAATATGCAATATAATAGCCGTTCATTAAATATGACTGATATTTTCAAATTTTTCGGGAAGACAGATGAATGAAAAACCCCACGTACTATAGCTGGCCAGGAGTTTGTGTTTAGGGTAAGGGCCGACTTTGCATAAGGGCTAAGGTTTGGGAAAGCGTTATTGCTGGGGTCGGGATAATAACATTAAAATAAAACAGTCTTCGTGGGTGAAATGGGAAACCGGCGTCCCAAGAACTATGAGTCGGTAGAAGAATTCCTTTGGGAAACGATAGTTTATTGCGGGCATTTTCGACAATAGCTCAGGAGGGTGACGAGTATTGACTAATATCCTGATCCACTATGTAATCTTGTGTTAACCCGCATTTTGAAGTTACTGTTTCGTACAACTCCAATCTGTCTGAAGATGGCCTGGAGAGCCAGTGTCGAAATTTCACAAAATAAACTATATTTTCCTAAAGGACTTCTTCTATCGAGTCTTTCTGTGTTTTTGCACAAGACTAGCTGTGTACATAGGGTGAGAGTTTGTGTTCGTAGGTTATCAACATCTTGGAAGAGATACTGGGTCAGTAGCCAATGTATAAGCTTTCTCATAAGCTTACTGGGGTTGGGGGTTCGTATTTTGTTGGACAGTGCATGGTTAACAAGCTTTACAGCTGTTTTGGAGGATGGCACGGTAACCCCCTATGTCCTTCGTTCTACAAAAGAGGCCCACAAAATGACCCAACACCGGACCCACTTATCGGCAGTAGTGAGCTGGACCTAGTCTATCGACTTTATAGATAGCCAACCTTAGCCTAGGCAGTTATCGCATTCACTTTTGTCCAGTATTTGAATCTCAGTTAACGTCACTGCGAGGTGAATATTGAGAATTCAAATTGCAGCTGAAGGAATAAGGACTCGTAAATTAACAGTATGCATCTCAACTTTCGAATTTGTGGAGCAATTTGCAAAACATAGTAATAAAGCTGTAAACTTTCATTGAATTTGTCCTTGTCTCTGTAAGTAAAGCTACTCGATTTACTTAGAATTTAAAAAAAGGCTATCAACTGCATTTGAGAAGCGAATCGGGATTATTTTATCAATGTATTAAATGAATGTTACTGAGTACGTATAACTAGCAGTTTATTGTAGTGCACAAACATTACTGGCCTTGACCGCTAGGATCCTAGTTGCATACCAGTTCAGTCTGAACCGAAATTTGCTTTATGACTGAAATTTCGAAAATTTCGCCAATTTCCACTTTTTGTCTGATTGACTAAAAATGTGCAATTTTTAGCACATCAAGTTTTGCTATGACAGCAAGAAAAGAAAATGGCGTTCGCCAGCCTATTTGGCGCCCAGGTGACCTTGTCATCAGACCATAGACTCGGTCTCTGATGCAACCAATCCCACGCCCACTGTTAGACAGTCACTCACAACACACCGCTGCTCATACGTCCCAAAATGACCACGTTTTTCACACGCCAACAAACAGTCAATTCCCGGCAAATTGTCTTGAGTGCCCTATAAATTCTCCCCAATATCCGATTGCCTTTTTCCATCAGACAGATCATGCTTAGTGTTTGTGTTTATATTAGATGGCTCATCCTTGACAGCAATACTGTTAAACAAAGTTTCAGTGTTCCTTCACGCCCCTACTGAGCATGTGCTGTAAGGCGAATGCTGAGTTGTGTTAACGGTAAAATAGTTGCCAATAGCAACCAATAAGATGATGAAAATTCATGCAGTAGCACATAAAAATAAACTTACTTTAAAACTTGATGTAATGCCAACACAAATGTCCAGGAGGCTGCAACGGATGAATTCTGGGCGGGGGGCATTCTCTTGTCATGTGCAATTGGTTTTAACAGAACGGAAATGTGGCGGAAACCATGGTATATAATCAGAATTCAACTTGTGAAAAGCCCCAAAATGAACAAATCGCCAGGTTAAGGAACTCTTTACTTGAGGGGGAGCATTAACATACACCCCGCCTATTAGGGGGCATAACAAAGATGGTCTTTGACAAAGTACCAAAAGGAACGACGAATGTATTGGGCCGGACATTGCATCATCTGAAAATGACGATGTTAAAGGTTGTCTTTTCCAATAAAATGGTGCTAGCGCCATGCTCTAATGTCATCATTGTTGTAGTTCAAATAAACACAGGGAGGTAAAATCCGTTCATAATTGGGGTAACAAGCCAATGGATGTATCCATAATAAATTTACAGGCAAATGGAAAACGAAAGAATGGTGGTAAATTTTCAAATGCTCATCTGTTTTGACAACTGTATATTAAATGTGACCCGCAGACTGGACGACGGCCGTTTGCTTCGTCGACTTTGCCGCCGCATTCGATTCCATCCATCGTGAGTCCCTGTGGCGAATAATGGAACTGGATGGAATGCCGACCAAACTCATTGCGATGATTAAGGCCTACTATCGGTCTACCACCGCACGAGTCCTGGTCCACAACAATCTCTCTCAGTCGTCCGATATCCGGTCTGGTGTCCGACAGGGCTGCGTCCTTTCGCCCATTCTGTTTAACTACGTCATTTACTGGATTCTCGGCAAAGCCCTACATGAAGAGGACGGTGTTGAACTTGCACCCGGACGCCGACTTACCGATCTTGACTAGGCCGATGATATTGCGCTGTTAGCCTTAAACTTTGATGGTCTAAAGTCAGTAGTGTCGCGGTTAAATGAGATCGCTATGTCGGTAGGCATGTCCATAAATTTCGGAAAGACGAAGTTGTTCTCGAGCTGCATCTCTGACCAGGAAAAGGCACCCCTGGGGATTAATGGCCATCAACTTGAAGAAGTAGACAGCTTTAAATACCTCGGGGCGAGGCTGCTACCGAATGGGCAGAGCAAGGACGACATTGTCTCCCGTATCTATGCTGCTCGCTGGGTTTTCTCAACCCTTCGAAAGCGCCTATGGATCCGACGTGACATCTCCATCGCCATGAAGATTCGTGCATACCGTGCATCCATCCGGTCAGTCCTCCTCTATGGATGTGAATGCTGGGCTGTGCGCGCTGAAGATGAGCGAAGGCTGGAGGTCTTTGACCACCAGTGCCTGAGGACGATCCTGCGAGTTAAGTATAGCGACTTCATCTCAAATGAGACAGTCCGCATCCGCTGCGATCGTATCACGAGGATATCTCAGGCCATTCAAGAGAGGCGACTGAGGTGATTTGGACACGTTCTCCGTCGTCCGCCCCACGAGCTTACCTATGCTGCCCTCGACCCGGCACCGCAGCCCACTTGGAAACGTCGAAGAGGAGGGCAATTGAAGACCTGGCTAGACACTGTCCGTCAAGACATGGAAGCAGTTCTTGGACCTTCTATCTTTGGCCTCCGTCGCTGGAGAAGGGACTGGGTGGAGCTTTCGAGATCCGCTGCCGCCAATCGCCACGCATGGAGAGGTACCGTTCGTGACATCATTGAGGCCGGCTAGATCAGGCATGATCACAGCCGTAACAAGTACAAGTAAAGTTCAAGCAGAACGACTTAGAAACGACGCAACTATGACACTGACCTGGCCATTTCTGAATCCCAAAGGTACTATGGTTGAGAAAATATGAGACCTCTCATTCAGGCGTGTGCACTACAATTTTCAAAGCTATTGGTGGAATGTCCAACTGAAAGAACTCATTCCGACCGAACCCTGAGTGCCATGAGTATATTCCTACTTGAAAATAATAGGTTTAAGGCCTAAAAAGGCTGTTTTTAAACTCCGTAGTTTCAAGCAGTTATACTGCAATATTGGTAACGTTATGATTTTAAGATAGCCATGTTATGGCTATTATTATAATTGGACGCGATACTGAATGCTCGCTAAGTTTTGCGCATAACTGTTAAAATAATAACCAAGCCAGGTGGCTTTACAACTACAAAGGCATTCATGTAAACATAGACTTTATTTATGCACCAGATGAATGCGCGCCGCGTCAAAATACGTTCCACCGGTATGAAGACTTGCCTCGCAGCTGTGCACCAGTTGACTTCCCTTGATTGACCAGAGTCGCGCCTTACAAATGCTGAAAGCTTAAGGGAGAGAAAGAGATATGCTTCATTTTGAAAATATAATTCCAAAATTTTCAACAATAACACCCTCAATTCACAAGGGATAAAATCAGGCACAAAATCTCACAACGCCTGGAATTCAAAAGCACACCATAATCGTCAATAACTGTTGCTGTCGACATCGTGGATAAATGTCCGTGGAAAATTCCTCAAATATAGGCCAAATTGGACTGCATTCAAAGAGGCGCTAGCCTCGTGCACTGATGACCTCATTGTAATTCAAATAAGCAAAGAGGGATGAAAATCAGTTTATAACGGGCGAAGAAGGCCAACCGACGTATACATAAGCAGATTTACATGCAAATGGAAGGAGAAAAAATGGTGGCCCAATTCAAAAAATCCGCTCAAGCAATCGTTTTTGAAGGCAGCAGGGCTTTGAATGGCAGGTTGGGCCAGCGCGAATTGCACATACACACACCCTGCGCCAGTGGCTGCGCAACATCAAATGGCGAGCGGAGCGGACTGCAATGCGCTGCGAACAAATACTGCGAAGTTTGGCTGGTAAACTGTGTGCTCACGCACCGCGCACACAAACTCCTCCCCCAGGGCTCCTGGTATAGTAGAAGTTTGACCGTCAGTTCAGACGATGTTGACCGCGATCGCTACACCATGGTTGCAGCAGGGACGGTACCATGCGAGTGAATTATATTATAATGCTAGAAGGCTTCCACAACACTAACCATGCACACTCCCTCTCGCACCCACTGTAATCGCTGTCATATCCAAGTCAAGAAGACACTCGGGGTGAGATGCAGGTCTGCTGTGGTCTATCTCGGTGTTAAATCCAAACGACCAGCTCTTCCATTTAGAGAATATTTAATGATTACGTTTCCAGTGGAACAGAAACCTATTAGGACAGTTGTGGGCTAGCCGAGACGTTAGCTGCATAAAATACCCTGAGGGTGACTACGGCACGCAGCATCGTCTGTAGTTGCGTTGGCAGCCGCTTCTGTCACAGATCTAGAGGATTGTGCTGCAGCGACTTTAAATATACTACTCACCTGATTTCAATAGACTGTTTTTTACGCAAACATTGACGCCGAGAAAACTTGCATTATGCTGTCGCTGGACCGGTTACTCGCTTTTACTTCGCAAATGCCACCTATCCTAATATTTACATTCCATTATAACTTTGATGCTTTCGCCATACGAAAATGACCTGTAAAAGATGTTCCAACTTAACTATTTTGAAAGGCCAATTCTGAAAACATGTGTTTTTCAGTAATTCATTATCGGACCGGTACAATCGCACTGACAATAAAATAAGGCGAGTTAAACGGGCTTTCTAAATGCCTTACGATCAAAACTCATCGTTTCACAACGCCCACGTGGCCAAATCAGCACAGCCACTTACCTGTGCAGAATACAGACTTCAAGCCGATGTTTTTTACCTTCTTAGTCGAGGAGGCGCGACTGGATGATTAAGATGCGATCACAATACCCAAGTTGTGCCTCCCACACAGGCAGCGTGGTAGCTGCGCTGGATCAACACGCGGGCTACATCAAGGCACGGAAAACGTTATTCGAGTATTTATAGAATACAGTCACTAAGCTACTGCAAACTTATATCACTTAAGAACCCCCCCCCCATCGAGGATAACTGCCCGCGTGTGTGCTAATTGCTTGATGGCCGGCGTGCGGGCGTGCGGGGGTGACCGGCTGAACTTTTATCGCACATGGTCGAATCGGACGTGACGATTACTCGTCATCTGGCTCCCGGGCACTGGCCTTCAAAGATGCGTTGGCTTCTGCGTTCCCCAAGTGGCGACATGTTTTGGCCAAAATGCGCCTTACCGTCGAAAATGGATTTGGTAGGAAGTTGCACGATGGCTCAATTAGCTTGAGACTCACACGATTTTCACCTCTCAGCAGATGTCCAAGCTCATTAAATTTGAATTTGTGGCCGGGTCTCGTCGAATGAGCCGTACCTTAATAATTGGTGGCCTTTCGCCGCACGGTTGCCGTGTGTTCGACAATTCGCGTCTTGAGAAGTCTTCCAGTTTGTTCGACGTAGTTGCTTTGTGCGCAACTGCACCAGATCATGTAGACGACTCCCGATGTTTCTTGCTGTGGCAATGCGTATTTCGGTTTCATTATTCACACATACATATTCACATGCACACGCGTGGATAAAGCACTTTAGGTCGTTTTCAGTTAGTAAGAGTACTGAACGGGTTCGATAAGTATCACGCCAAACACACGTACGCAGATGACGTGATAAAGAGCGGGAATGAAGTATGGAAAGTAACCTACTGAGAAAAAGACGACTTGATCGCTGGGACGATACTTGTATTCGCCTGACGTGTTGACATCCGTTGCGGATTCGTCATCAGAGACATATTCAGATAGCAGTAGTAGATATGGATAGTGTATGCACAGCCGTTTACAGTATTTATAGGATAACGTCATTACTGCGAACAAACAACGACAGTTAACGCTAGTTGCCTTCTTTTAGTAGATTTGTAAGCTTCCTCCCTTAGGCATCATTATTGCAAACGACAAGAACCGAAGGACCTGCGGCACATCAAGCACGAATTACCTACGCCGTGCACAAGACCAGAGCAGGCCACATGTCGAACTGCCAATTTCGTCAACCGGTACTTGCGCAAACGGCCTCAAAATTTGGCGAGCGATCCCGTAGGTTGGAAACGTCTCGGAGGCTGTCGGCAGCCTTCTTGCACCACTTAGAGATGGAGTCGCACACAGGCTGGAGGTGACCATGAGGCGTCAGATAATGAAACCGAAAGACCTACTGTCACGGCACGAAACATCCTGCGACTCCCATGTTTGCTTTAATTGACTAATCAACTGATGACATGCGTATAATGTCAGTCAGTCAGTATCAGTCAGTATATTTGGAGTAAATGGCCGAAGCCCTTAAAAACTCCACTGAAACGGTACAGCAATGCATATGTTTTTGTGAAATATGCAAACATTGTATCTAATACATGTACACTGTATAACAAGAACACGGGTGTTACATTTACAGGTGTCTCATTTGGGGTAGGGTGTTTTCTCTTACTTACTTACTTACTTACTTACTTACTTACTTACTTACTTACTTA
>JAYGXS010000001.1:82772196-82785825 GCA_036362985.1 Ligula intestinalis | reverse complement strand
GTGCGTTACACTGACATATTCACGCCAACATCACCCTAGCAGACAAAAACACGCAGACACAGAGTCGGCTGCGCACCGCATGCGCTAACTCACACCAGGATTCTCTGCAGAAAACACTATTCCAACTGATCTTTCCCATTCGGTGAAAAGGTACCGGGCCGGGATTTTTGTCCCGCTCTGAGTAAATCAGTTGTTGAGACGCGACACCATCATTCTAATTGTGTTTATTAAAACAAATTTACTCTTAGCGACAAAATAAGCACCTTCTAGATGACTACGTGAGGTTAAAGAGCAGGAAACAGTTTGCCAGACGATTTCAAGCAACTGTAACCCTTTGATTCGACTATAGTCAGAGGATAGTCAACGAATTTTCCAGTGGATGCGGGACAAGAGTTACTTATTCGCAATGGGGTACTGGTCGTTGGCACATTTGTAGAACTCTCACTTGTCCTTCAAAAATTCACCGTACGTTGAAATCTAGCGAGGAGACACCGATTGTTTCACTCAAATTTCCGGAAATCAATCGAGAGTTTTGGTAAATCCAGGACAATCGGGGACACGGGATAATGAAGAATAAGATCTTCGGGCATGGCCCGGTGTAACGCTTCCACACACGTCGCATCACCAATGCAGAGCTCCATTGGCAGGCTCAGATCATTCTGTGTTAGTGGGCTTGCCCACCATCTATTGTAGCTCTAATAAAGGGCTGTTAGCAATACCCGAGAGGAAACTAAGGGTTCGAGACACGTCCCCGCATAATATATCTTTGCTCCAGACCATCATATCTGACAAGCTTTCTACTCTTCCAGAGTACTCGAATGTCGAGTGATGCTGTAGTCATCTCACGACTTTTTAAACGAAATTTTTACTGTCTGCTGTCCTCTTGACACTGCCATGGTTAGACCTGACAGAATCTCTTCCCCCCACGTAAAAACTTTGAGACGCCAAAAGGAATTGTTCTACAAACTAGGTTTCCGAGATAGACTAAAGTATGTGAACGTCCAAATAGAGCGTGAGATTTCCAGGCTGAATGACCTTTTCGTTAGTCAGCTTTTTACTTGTTCTACATCTTCCGCTCCTCTCTCTCCTCGGATGAAATTCCGAAGAGTCGTAAGCGTCTCACTGGTCAACGCAATACACTAGCACATGTAGATGCTGACTTAGATTTAGATCATTTAAATGCAAACTTCATCCACACTCCCACTGTCTCCCATCTTCTGACAGACGTCATTTCCTTATTACCAAGTAGCATTGTTCCTGTGTCTGTGGAAACAGTGATGGAACATCTTACAAAGGTTCGAGGTTCAACAGCTGCAAGACCAGATGGGATCTCACCATTTCTCTTGAAATCCTGCTCTTTTCAGTTAGCACATGCATTGACACACCTCATCAACTTGTCCTTCATGGATTCGAAGATTCCCGATGAGTGGAGATCAGTGAGAATCACTCCAATCCCGAAAAAACCTTCTTCCACTGGTCCAAAAGCTTTTCGTCCAATTGCCCGCTCTTCTGAACTATTTAAACTATTAGAACGAGTCGCTTTAGACATCATCACGCCGTTTTCCTCTAATTTTCCGATCCCTTGCAATTTGCGTATAAAGCTAGACGTAGTACACTAGACGCTGTTGCTTTGGTAGTCCATTCTGCTCTAAGGGATTTAGATAAGGGCTGCCGTGCATACGGCTGTGCTTTTCTCAACTACTCCCAGCCTTCAATACGATCCCGCGCCATCTACTTCTTAACAAAACTTCTGCGTGCGGCTCTCCCGGCTGGGCTGTCTCTTGGCTTGAGGACTTTTTCACTTCCCGCACTCAATTCGTTCAGTGCAGAAAGCGAAAATCCATGGTTCTTCCCAACAACTGTGGAGTTCTTCAAGGGGCTATATTATCCTCTCATCTCTTGTCTCTCCACATGGACGACCTACGATCGACAAACGAATGCTTGTTTGTTAAATATGCTGATGATTTGGTTGTTGGCCATCCGCAAAAAAGTCATTCACATCTCCAAATACTAAAGGATGGCCTAGACTATGTCTCAACATGGTCGTCAACAAATGGCCTTCTACTTAACGAGCAAAAGTCAGTCCAGTGTATTTTTCGACTTCGACCCTCTCCCCTTCCCGAACCTATTGACATTCTGCCCACTGAAGTATCCTCTTTCCGATACCTTGGCGTTACGCTAGCATCCAACCCTACATTTACTCTTCATATAGAAGGTCTTTTTATCAAAATCCGTAAACTATTATATTATATCCGTCGTTTGCGTTCATATCACACACCGCAAGCCCTAATCTGGCGTTTTGTAGATGTCTGCATTCTCTTTCTCATTCTTGACTGCTCTCCAGTTATTCTTCCAGCCTAAATTAAAAAAGACCTAGTCATTTTGAAACGTAGCCTCCGAATGCTCTTTTCAGCTACCGGTGTTTCCTATGTTTTTTTAGCTGACCTTATAGTAGAACGTCACTTTAAAACGGTCAAGCAATTTGCCGATCGTATTCTTAATGAGGTCACCCACCCTCTCCACTCTGAACTAATGACTGCGAATTCTTCCCGTCCCATGCGTCGAGGCTTCCGTCATGTCTTGCCGCACATCAGCACTCGGATCTCCCATTCACAGCACGCTACCTCACGTGTGAAGAAGCGGAAATTGAGAAGTTGAAATCTTATCTGTTTCCATCGTAGACATAGATAGTGTAAAAACTTGACACGATCTTTTACCTCTTAACATGACTCATTACTTAACCTCCGTGAGTGGAGCCGTTTTTTTCGCTGAAAATTTATGATGTTTATTCGTAGATAAAGCAAGATTCTCTTCTTCTTCTTCTTCCACCCAGCATGGAAGTTTGCCATGAACAGGGAGCAAACTCTATTCCCTTGCCTCCACATTCCCGGTTAGGATATCCTTCCTTTGATACCAGCACGCCAAAGTTGAATGAACAACGATACCCCCGGTCACAGCTCACAATCCACCGCTAATGTAAACGTGACGTAAGGGTTAAAATTATAAGATATATTTTTAAATATAAAACTAGATAAGGCAGACTCACCAACTCCTCAGCCTAACGCACAATTGCTTAATACGGCCGCCGCGAAGTGTTATCCTAAAACATAACACACGAACTCAGTTTTTTGCGGTTTATATCGTGGGTTTGAATCACACCGAGTCAGATAATTATACCCATTGGCATAGCACCTATAAAAATAAGACAGACATCGGTTGGTTTACTCTTCATCTGCATTTTGGTATGCGAATCCTACTCAGGGTTCGAAACTAAACCAAGCGGTTGGGCTAGCAAGAAATCAACAGCAACCCATCCTGTAAAATGCGCAAGTTACCACTGCTACTAACTCAAATTAAGCAGGCGTTTTGAATAGAACAGAACAGTGACCATAAAGAGCGGAATTTATCCATGATCGCTAAAAATAAAGGAACAAGCAAAAAGACGCAAGAGACAAAGTTACGAAGAACACAGTCATGTGCGCGCGCGCCTGCGCCAGGAATATTAAAAAGAGCGCCACAAGGAAACGTGCTTGACAGCTGTGAATACACAATTCCGTACTAGGTCAAGGATAGAGATAGCAAGAGAAGAAACCGCGTACATCACAATCCTAGCACCCCGCACACGGAGATGCTGAGGGTGTAAAAAGCAGTGAGATCAGGAAATAGAGAGAGAGAGAGAGGGAGAGAGAGAGCAGAGAAACATATTGCTCCACATGATTGCAGTGTCAAGACTGGGCGTGCACCCGAAAATACACAAGGAGGCGATCATCACAAACAAAACGGCCTTGCCCCTCGGGATTCGATCACAACCAAAGGGCGGAAGAGTAGTCTTCATTGGACCGGTTTGAACGTTCGCCGTGTTTGCTTTTCGTCATCAAACAAAAATCAGAAGACAGAGAGAGGGGAGGGAGAGGTAAAAGTGGGGCCGGAAACGGCGAGAAGTGGAAAAGTATTCGCAAATGGGGGAGCACGCGGTAGGACTTCAAGCAAACACCGAAAAAGCTTACGACGAAAATGCGGATGTGTGGCGCCACGTTGATGGGGGGGGGGGGGGGGAAAAACAGAAGGGGGGGGGGGGGGGGGGGGGGGGGGGAAATTGGGGGGGGTTTGTACAAAAAGGAGAAAAAAAAAGAAGGTGCAATTTGGGAAGGGTGGTGGGGGCGGGGGACGAAGGAGTGTAGCTGGCGACCGCGCTCATGTCTGCGCGCGCGTGTACGTTTACATATGTATATATGCAGAAAGTGGGAGACGTTAAGCGGAAAGAGAGAGAGACGTAGCCAGAAGAGGAATAACGCTAGTGCTGGCTTAGCAGATGGTGCATTTCTTCTTTGTTCGCGTCTTCTTGGGGACGGGTGTACTCCTGTTTATCTGGCGTACAAGTTCGTAGAAGACCTGTTGGAGGAGATAGAGAGACAGGGAGGAGGCTTAGAATTGGAGAGAGAGAGAGAGAGATAGAGAACGCTTAGAACGTTAGAATTCTGTTCAAAAGGTTGAGAGCTCGAGCCTTGGGTGGAGCACACATTGGGGTTGGGTATGACTGGCTAATGACGGCTACTGAGCCAGAAATGGCCATTTTAGTCTCCGTTGTCATTGCCGGTCGCTGTGCGGCTGCTGGCGCGCCTCAAGAATGTGCCCGAAGGCAGAGTGCGGCACGAGTGGGTTCCGCTGGCGCGATCGGTGAACGTTAATCAACGAGTGTCAAAGTACCTGTTCAATTTGCAACCGACAGGCTTAGACGACTGGTTTGTTGACCCAGCAACGGTGCAGTCGGGGGTGGGGGCGGGGGAGGCGACTGTGGCACGCAAAGTACAGTGACACTGTAAGAGTTGGTGGTTGTGGTGATACAACGGGTTGGCTGACTGGCTGGCTGGACTGTTCAGCCGGAATTAGTGCATACACGCGCGTACTAAATAGGCATGCCAGCAGCAGCAGTATGTGAAACTGCGCAGTTGACATGCCGACATTGCAGCAACGCTGACGCAACCCCTACGGTACGATGGTCGGGCAAAAAACGCTGAGTCAACCCTACCGCAGCAACAGTAGCAGACTTACGCGTCAAGGCGTGTGAGAGTACAGTTGCTGGAATCTGCTCAAGTTCACCAAACAGTCGAAAGAGAGGGGAATATAGCACTGCCGACAGAGACAAGGGATACTGGAATGGTCCTTTCTGGCTTTTAGCCATTATGAGCCAGTCAAATCTACACCAAAGTGGAGTTCCACTCGAGGTTCGTACCCGCGACCGTTTCATCAGAAATCTACCGCTCTGAGCCACGAGCTCGCGACCTTGCCGGTTTAGATCGAGAGATCTCGGCACTCGTTGCTGAACGTTCCCCGATCGCTAACGGAACTCACTCTGTTTTGAGGCCCATTCTCGAGGTCAGTCAGCAGCCACACCGCGGCCAGTAGTCTAGGCAGAAATAAATTACCGAAAAAAAAACAAGGGAGACTGGAATGGACATCTGTTGCTGATTAGCCATCGTCGCCTAGCATACCCCACCCCAAGTAGCGTCCCATTCAAGACTGGAGAAGTAAACCCTGCACGTCCTTATCCTTCTCCACCGGCAACGACGATGATCATCATCTGGAAGTTTGAGACAGTTTGCCAACAACAAATAGTCCGTGACGGGAAAACACAAACGTACGCAGTCAAGCGACACAATGCGTTAATGCCCTCGGGACTGGAAGTTTAGCATAATTTTAGCCGGGGGGCGAAGGATTACGCTACGGAGTAGATAAAGCACGCGAGAGCCTAGTATCCTGTCACGACAGCGAGAGAGACAGAGATTTAGCTCCGGACAGGACTTCGCCATGGCTTGTGCTTGTGGGGCGGAGGGGCAGGGAAATCGAATTCACAAACTGTCAGAGAAAAAGAGATTACCTACACTCGGTTGCCATGACCTGATGTGTGTGCCCTCACCCTTCTAAGGTCTAATGGTCTGTATGCACATGCAATGCCAGTCTTCAGCAAACCACGGTCCCTGCGGCCTGGAAGGCGCTGATACTTTCTCTCACTTCTGATTCCGTTGGTGACTGCGCTCGCGCTCCCACTGGGTTTCAGGCCTCACTGCGGGTGCCCGAAAAGCTAGGCGGTCACTATGCAGCGGGGGAGAGAGTGAGGTCGACCTCGGCGCGTTTCTTCCCTCACTATGATAAATCTGAATACGTCTGAATCTATCACGGTGCGCTTAAAGCCGTGGCTTGGAGGGTCTGCCAACTGACGAAAAAACTCGGGCCCCCTACGTTGCTGCTCCTCCTGTACGCGAGTTTTTGTGTGTGCGTATGGGAGGAGAGGGAGGACTGAGAGTCAGGCTGCAATGGCTCCCCTTTAAGGTGGCCTCGCTGGCGCTCCCGCGCAGTCGGGAGCATACCTAGCGAGATGGCTGTGTCAAGTGTGCGCGTGCTGAGTGTTTATCGCGCCAGCCATCTACACCCTCCCTCATCCCCGGTCTTATTGACTTTGTCTTTACACCGGATACAAAGGTGGGAGTGGCGAGCGAGTGGGAAGATTCTGTGCGAGTCTGCCTAAACTCCTGTTTTCTCTCGCACGAGTTATCTGCGTTGCTCCTGCTTGCTGTCACTTTCGTGTTGCTTTCCCAGCTTGCCTCTGTGCATGCTGCGGCTTGCTCAGCGTTTGCTGTGGCTTGTTGGAGCGCCTGGTGCCCATCGTCGAAATCGACGGGGGAACTGTCGTGTGTGTGTGTGTGTGTGTCCATCGACAGGTACCACGAGCCCAACGATGTCTGTGGTAGCTGGCGAGTGGCTACAAGGGAGCTGGCAACCCAGTTCTGGACGAGGCGCTATCATGTGCAAAGAGCACAAAATCTAACGTCGACGTGCAGTTGTGTTAGTAGGACAGAGAGGGCCATAGCAACCAGACGGCTCGGCACTATGAGACTGTCTCCTAGGGCGGCCTCTTGCAAAAAGCCTCCTTCCCCACGGAACCCTACGGTTTCAAGTAACTGCCTCAACAAACAATTTAACATTTTCAGGCAGAAATTTAGGTTTTTCTGTGCTCATGCAATTTCCCACGCTAGGTCAGATCACATCTGCGCAATTGCATGTTCCCCTCTAGGAAAGACAGTAACCTAAATCAGATCGGTTTACCATCGCCAAACCTGGAAAAAATCGTGTTCAGCCCAGGCATATCGGTTGAGGCAAGATGTGAATAAACAAGTTATTTACAAAAATATGAGATACTCCTCTTAAAATCCCAGTTTGCATATATATACTTTATAGTATGCTCGAAAAGTTAACATCTAGTAATCTGCTGTTTCACCAAGCACATATACACATCCCACAGGTAACTGCGAGGAAACTCACAAGACGTTTTATCGATTTTGAGAATCTTTCCTCATCAAAAACAGGAAAATGTCTATAGGTAGATCGTTGCTTAAACGCTCTGAGACTTTTCTGGGGAACCGGTCATTTTTGATTGTTCAAAATATGTTAAAGTGCGTTTTGTGTGGTCCAGTTCTTGCATAAACAATTTAGAAAGGCTACGGGTAAATTATTAAACTTTACGCCAGTAGGTTGCAAAACACAATGTTTCAGTTAATGAACGTTGATTTGGGTGGTCATTTCCGTTAAAATTAATCTCCTCTACTGAAACAAGAAGCATAGGACAGCAATAAGCACAGGAAATGGTCAGACTACGAGGAAGCGTTGACTCCCGCTGCGAGATGACTTTTAAACACACGTCGCATAAGAAAAATACTTCAAGAACGCGTAAGGCTAGTAAGTAAATTATGCAACGTTTGAACGGTCATCAGCTGATAATCAATATTTTTGTCATGAAATGATGGAAGTTGCACTACCTACTGTACACCTATGAGTCAATTATACACAGTTAAAGTTGAGTGTGATTGTATTTTCCATACTTTCTTTTTTGAGAAAAAAAGCCCGGCTACATCGGACAACCGCAATATTATCTGCAGTTCCCTTTGTGATTTCTATGAACTCAAAAGGCTTTATTGTTCCCTTCAATGCTTTGAACTCGGATTTAAAAGTAGTCGAGAGTTTACAAACAATTTACGCCAGCCGTAGTTGGGGGGAAGGGGCAAAAAACAACGATGACACGTAACAGACATTGCCCACCTCAGCAACTTCCTTGTCGCGGGCAAAACCGGCTACACTTAATGCTTATTTGGACGTTGAAGCGATACTAGACCGGACCGAGGCACGAAAGGGTTCTGTATGCCTGGAGCGTGCGTGTCAGAATGATGCTCTCGTGTGGTAACCACGCTAGACCAACAGGAGGGCAGACCAGAGCATGTCGAACGTTATTCGGGTTGGGCTTCCATGACAAATGCCGAACCTGAGGAGGGAGGCGTTTGTGGCACGCTTAGGTGTAGGCTCAGATAAACAGCCACCCGTGGCTGTTATGGCAATCCTAGGGCGACTCCGACCGCCTGCACGAGATCCCGCCAGGCGGATAGGAAAAGATAGGGAGAGAGAGTGCCGTAGAGGCAAAACAACTCTACTACAAGTGAGAGCTAGTCCGAACGTAAGCCACCCCCCTCCCCGCACCACCATACTGTGGACACGGTTGGAATCGACGATCGAACAGTTGTCTCACTTTACCCCACCCGACGCGTGAACAGTTTTCATCAAACTAAAATGCTTAGCGCAAGTCGCGACGGACAAAGTACCTGTGTTAGTGCGGCTTTTGCCAGTGTGGTTTTCGACAAAGCTCGATTGGATCACACAGTCATCCTCGGCTGAAGATCACCCTGACCGTTTTTTTACAAGCGCTGCCCGTCATGGTGGAACTGTGCTCACAATAGGGTAACATTTTCGCTAGAAATTATCCACGCACTTAGTGCGGGAAAGTAGTCCATGTCAAAACCAATTAATACACACATACCCAAAGTACCAATTCCTGGGAATGTTTTTCGGATGCACGTAAACTTGGGCTTTTCTTCTCCAATTTCGCGAGCAATTTTGCACACAAAAAACTCTACATCGTCGGTGAAAACGTAAGCAGTGTTTGTCTAAACCGCGACCTAAGCCACCAACCGTGGTGCACGTCCTGAGGCAGATGTAATCAGCACGGCCGTAAGAACTAATAGTATTTTCCAATGACTGCAGGTGGGAGGAGGGGAAGGAAAGGAAAACTGAGACACATCTAAGCAATTGACCAGCGCACCAGTGATTTATGATAAACTGTCGGCTGTGGTGGCCAGGTACGCGCAGGATACACACACACACACACTCACACAGAGCGGGAAAATGATGACGACGAAGACGAATAAGAACTGTTAAGATTATGCAAATACGCCGCTGCGGCAGGATTCAGTGCAAAGCGGAGTGTCATCGCCACCACCAACCCCGCGTCAACTTATAAGTCTTTTGTTGTGTACGTGCTGGCTGGTGTCTGTGTCACCCGAATCGTAAAAACACAAAGCCGGTCGGCCGGCTGACTGACTGACGATAAACAGACCGCAGATGGAGGAGGAAGAGGAGGTTGTAACCGGCGCGAACAAAATCAGATGGAGGCGGCGGACGCAGGTGGTTCTTGCGGCGGGTCCCGCGCACAAAGTGTCCGGTCAACCGCCCGCTGATAAAACGCCGCATTGAAAAAGCTCGGTTGGTGCGCATGCTTTTTTTCCTGGTCTGTTATCTGAAGTCCACACACATGCGCGCTGAAACGTAGTTCAGTTCCGAAAAACAAAACAGGCATGGAAGTGTGGACAAACGTGTGGCAAACGTTCAGCCCGCAGCTGATGTGTCCAAACTTGGCGACAAAGATTCCCTAATAAGCCCTTGTCTGGTGACCTGAGAAGCCCACACCAGGTGACAATCAGGGTTTGGCTGGAAGGAATTTATTTCAAGAGGGATTTCTCTGTTAGGCGAAACAATCGAAAGGGCTCGGCTTCGGTGGCTACAAAGACCTGGCCTTCCTTATCACTCCCTCCTGAGTGGTCAGAGGTCCACCACAGGGCTGGTAGCGGATGACTTTGATGATCATGTTTGAAAGAGGATAACCATATGCCTTAGATCGATCCCCGAGCATGTCCCGTAACACAATTCTGATAGCGAGTGTGTGCTGTAATCTAAACGATTCAAGGCGTGGGGATTCACTGTGACGAGAGACGCCCACATGGTTAAGTAAGCGCAAGTTGTGGCGACACCCATAATCGTTCGATGGTCGGGATAAAAAATAGCTAACAATAGTTTACGGAATCACAAAGACCCGGAACGACAGAATTATGTAATAGTGGTAAAAGGGGATATACAGGTGGGGCAATACCCGCGGCGGTCAAATAACGCAGACATCCAAACGATGGCGGAGGTAGTGAACGAGATTTTAAAAAATATATGTCAGCCTAAGACCGACAAGTTCAGCCAACCACTCAAATCACCGATCGATAGTTACAGTCGACACTTTGAAACAATGGAGAATCGGTCAAGCTCTCCGAAGGTTAGCAATAAACAAAATCCATTGCGCTGAGAAACACTACATTATCATACCCATTTTCGTTTTCTTTTTGGTTCAGGCAATTGGCAGTCCGTGCTATACATGACAATTTGTTTGGCTTGCAACGGGAACTAGTATGGAGGAGTTAATTCCAATCGAAGTAGGGGTGTCATTGCGAAAAAAATATACGTCCAGACGACACGGACTAGAAAAAGAAATGCACAGCAAAACTACCGTTCTCAGTTAAGCCCCATTCGTAGATCCCTTTATACCCCCGGTGTCGTAGTACAGAATTGTGTGGTCTTCGGTCTTTGTGGCGATATCTATAAATAGTTGTTAGCCAAAAAATTCTACAAGATTTGACAGGTCGGCAAAAATCGGGTCCACAAATGGTCAAAATATCTGTCATGAAACGAAACACAGTCTATTTCCTCCCTCCTTCCCACTTTTTTCTGCGGTTGGGACGGACTTAGGCGGAAAGTGGACTGCATGCTCTTCAAAATTAAGAAACTGATCGAAAGTCCGTCCTGTCTACAGAGAAAATATGGGGCTGCTAGAGGGGGAAAGTGCGAAAGGATCCTAACATTCATGACAGCTTGCGTTGCACGTCAAGATTGAAATAAAAATCACTGGGCTTAAAACGGGTAGGCGACGTAACTGAGGAGAGATTACTCAGATAGGTGGGGCGGAGAGCGTTGAGCGTACAGTGGGACAGGAAGGCCCCGTCAGCGTCTCCGTCCAAGCAGAAAACGCAGATTCAGATAGGCAGCAAAAATAGGGACGAAATCAGTATTTAAGGATGATGATCTACCAGACGAACGGGCAACGAAGCCTAGTCATTAGACAGAACACAAGTTAAATTGCTAAGATTGCTTGAGCAGAAAAAGCAAAGCGTGTTAAAACCGCTGTCAGTTGATGAATGAGATCTTACTTGACACAGGAAGGCACAAGTCCCCGTGCATTGCGGTATATCGTAATAGGTAGTTCAGCATCCAGGGGGGGGGGGGCGGCCCACCAAACCCGAGAGCGTTGCCGTTGACTTCTTCTTGGCAGTTGACTGGTCGGAACGAAAGACATTCTTTCTTCGTATTGGACCTCGGTTAAGTCTCTCCCACTAGCTGTTAAGTGTGGATGTGCCGCTCAGGATTACTTAGTTAGCAAAACTCCCGTGTTCGCCGAGTGGACGTTTCAAGTGCAGAATAATTTTAGTTTACAAATACTATAATTTATGAGGAATTTTCAAAGCAATTTGACCGAAGACAATTGTCTTATTCTTAGATTTGGCAGATTTGCTTGGTTTGAGCTGACCCAATTGTGAAAAAACTCAAGGCGTTTGTCGAGATTTGAACCCGCGCATCAGGGAAGGCCTTTGCCGGCAGCCAATGCTCTAACCGCTTAAGTACAAACGCCTAGCCTCGCGCCATGAATTTAATGACACTTGGGTCGATATTACCCGCCCAGATTTACCACCCATATGGAATCCACCAATACGAAACAGCAAGTTGACTGCCCAAGCAGGATTTCCTAAACAATCATCTAGAATCCACCAGAATGACTACTACTTTCACTTAATTCTTAGGCTTGGCAGATTTGCTTAACGAATGAAAGAGAATGTTCGAATTGCAGGTATTTCTATTGGTAAAGAAGACACGATTGAGCACTGGAACAAATTGAATTTTTTCTGAGCTTTCGGGCTCCTACAGGGGTCCATCGTCAGCGATGGAAAACAGCAACAAATGGGGTGGCTACTTGTGGCGTGTGTACAATAACTAATATTTTGAACGAGTAAAAAATCAATACTTGTGTGTTTGTGCCGCCGACTCGCCAATGTTGACTGTGGATTGTCTAAATTCCGCAAATATTCCCATGGTTAATATTAGAAGTCAGTTTATGACAAACAATTGTTTTCAGCAACTCTTCATCAGACCAAACATTTGCAAGGGAAATTAACGCTGTACATAACAATTAAAGTTTGAAAAGGTAGAAAAATCAATAACTGTCTACCATGAGCGCTGGCTGGCCACTGCGGACGATGTCAGTTTGCGCATGTAGGCCACGTCAGCGTGTTGGTTGAGGGATTGTCCGCGTTGGCCAATCAGCACTCGAATTAGATAGTTATTGATTTTTCTACCTATTCAAACTTTAATTGTAATGTACAGCAGTAATTTCCCTTGCAAATGTTTGGTCTGATGAAGAGTTGGTGAAAACAATAGTTTGCCATAAACTGACTTCTAATGTTGACTGTGTTAGCCTGTACCAATAGACAAGATCGACATGTTGGGTGGGAATATTTACAGAAATAATATCGTCAATGAAAAACAAGCAACAGTTATAGGGGCCAAGGCTCTAACCGCTAAGCAACAAACGCCTCTTCTCTGATGCGTGGGTTCAAATCCCGCCAAACCCCTCGAGTTTTTTTTCACAATTGGGTCAACTCAAATTAAGCAAATCTGCCAAACCGCCTAAGAATTAAGTCAAAGTATAAGTCATTCTGGTGGATTCTAGATGATTGTTTAGGAAATACTGCTTGGGCAGTCAACTTGCTGTTTCGTATTGGTGGATTCCATATGGGCGGTAAAGTTGGGCGGGTAATATCGACCAAAGTGTCATTAAATTCATGGCGCGAGGCTGGGCGTTCGTACCTTAGCGGTTAGAGCATTGGCCGCCGGCAAAGGCCCTCTCTGATGCGCGGGTTCAAATCCCGACAAACGCCTCGAGTTTTTTCACAATTGGGTCAACTCAAATGGCCTCATTATTGATTGGTGGAGCAACGCGCACCACCAATTTGTTTTCGATAGAAGTAATCTGATTTTAAGGAGGCTTTTACACTATGCCCGTTTTCCATAATTGACCACAGATCCCTTCTTTCTACTGCTGCTGCTGCTGCCGCCATTAATCATTTGCTGAGGGAGGCGAGGAACAAAAGTCCCAAACCCACAATAAAAAAACCCAAAAATGACAAATCTTAAGATATTATTACACTTGTGTGTATTTTTTACAGATTTGGTATGGAGCGAGGCCCGTAGAACACAGCACAGGTAGCACGTGTAGCAGAAATCTGCCCGCGCAGTGGATGTACACTGTTGCATCGTTTAGCCAGCTCCTAGCCGGTACTCGTTTATGGGTACCCTTGTCGAGGACAGAGTCAGCGCCGGGGCGTGTTCCACTGCCAGGCAAGATTATTAAACCAGTTACTGCCAGTAGAGTCACAA
>JAYGXS010000001.1:82748634-82759520 GCA_036362985.1 Ligula intestinalis | reverse complement strand
CCCCCCCCCCCTTTAACCACGTCCTGCAGGCTTTCATGAACTGCTATGCTGTGACAATTACCTCCCCCCTCCTCTACCCCTCAATATGCGCCCACATCTTTGACTAATTGTTTCTACTCCCTTTACCTATCGTGTTTCACCTTCGAGACTGACACTTAATTGGACAGTTTATTTTCTTATCAATAGGCAACAACCGTTTGCAGCTGATTGAGAGGTCACGAAATTTCATGACGTCATTAAATTCTGCTCAACTCGTGATCTTCGCTTTGTTTTCAAATTTCTTCCGGGAAATCAATTTTTCAATATACTTGAAGTACCGGAGGAATGTCTGAGACTAGTGACTTCAGCAGTCTCGTACTCTGTCTTACACGTGGTTGTGAACGTCTCCTTTCCGCACCACCGTTTTTTGCCCCAGTTCTGTTCACGCCGTTTAACTCATCCAGCTGGACTGATTTTGGCAGGCCCTATAAGTCGAGAAGGGCAGTCTACACGGCGTACTCTAGCCACTGAATTCGGCCAACTAAATCTGGTGGGAGGGACATTTGCCGAGTCTTAAAGAGAGAGCCGTATCTGCGTGCTACGATGCGCCTTCCAACAAAGCGGGAGGCAATAGTGCGCATGTCTACGATCGCAAATAATAGCCTTTCTTCCCCTTCATTCACCTCCCTCCTCCCTTCAGTCTTTCTCGTCATGGGAAATCAGGCAGCTGTAGTATTTACCTGCGCCTGCAGGTAAGTGGTGGGGGTACAGAAATTTGGCAAGCAGTGTTTTACGGAAAAGGACAGCAGGAACTGTTTCTGTCTCTTCAGCCGGTCAAATCCCAGGCTTAGAGAGGCTTCTCAGGCAGAATCCTAGTGAGTTGGCCAGTCAGTAAGGATAGTTGAGAAAAATAGGCTTACACCTTTGAAATCCTTATTTTTACCCATACAAATCTCTCAAACCAGAAACAATGTAAATAAACTACATTTAAGTGAATAGAGGCAGAGTCGCTTTGCTCACTGGTGTTTTGAGGTTAATTAGTCACATCTTTCACTTTTTGCTGGAGCATATAGATATCACGTCGGTATTTGAATGTCTCCACCGATTGGGACACAACAATCACCTCTGGTGGGTTATTGCACGATTCCACGAGTCGGTTAGAGGAAAAGTACTTCCTTATATCCAATATTCCTCGGGGCACACATAATTTCAAGGGATATCCCGGAGATTAGTTCTTGTGGCAAGTTGCAAAAAGGTATAATACAGGGGACTGCACTCCAAGCCACATACAGTACGGAAAGTTGTTATCAAGTTTCCGCGTAACTGCCAATGAGGATATAGATTAGGATTATTTAAGTGGATTTCTTATCGCAGTGCCTTTGGCCTCTTACGCCTTTTGTGGGTCGCCGCTGCACTCCTTCGAGGAGGCTGTAATCCTGCTGCGTCCACGTTGCTCAGGCCTCTGCGGCCTTGTGAAAAACCGTCTTCCTGGAAAAAGGTAAATGCCCGCTTGATGGCGTACAATCCTGAAGTTGCAGGCTTAGCCGAACTGTGTAGAAGGCGTTAAGTTGGATGACACACAACCTAAAGCCTTCTACACAATGTTGTAAGGCGGCTTAGGCTACCGACACTCTACCGTTTGGGTTACAGAGGGGCATCTTGTTGGTTCTAGTTTGGCTGTATTGACAACCACATGTAAGTGCACTTCACTTAGTTATTCTGATTGAGGGACAAAAGTGTGCATTTCTATGAAGAATGGGCGCTCACCGATAGGTTACGAGACTCACTCTTTCTGTACTGTCTTGCGATTCACTCTGGACCCCCCCCCCTCTTAACAAACAAACAATGGCGAATATTAAAGACAAGAGCAGTGCTCGCAAAGGTAAGTGAGTCTCAGTTGTTGTAACATCCGGAGTTGGCTATGGCTGGCTGATGACGGGGAGTAAACCAGAAGCGCTCATTCCAGTCTCCCTTGTCTTTCCAGGTAATGTTCTCAGATGTACTCTTGTTTAGTCTTAATGTTGCTGATGCAAAGTCCTCTTAGGCTATCACATGGCGATAAATTCTCGGTAATCGGGATCTAGCTGATGACGAAGAAATAATCCGAAGCTGGCTATTCTAGCTTCTCTGATTGTCTGTAATACTTCTTAGTGAGAAAATTCACTCTGCTGGTGAAAACCAAGCTTCCTCTCAGGGACTCTTTCGAACTTTTAACGATTATCAGCGACTAATTCTAGCTGTGCCCGTAATCCACCAGTAGGTTTGCCAATCAAAATGTGTTTTCGATCCGAAAAATTTTTTGAAGTGGGGTTGTCATATTTATTATTGTCCGGGGTGAAGTCTTTTGAGGGAGCCTTTCTTCGGTCGCCTGCCAACACTGCAAAAAACGACAACCTTATAGCGGGAACATTTTATTTTCATTGACTTCCAATGCTCTGATCAATTCGGATATATATTTTAGAAAGTATGCGCGAAACGTACTCTTGTTCTCATTTGGTAGCAAATTATGCAGTTTCTAAGGTGTAAACTTGAAGGAGGGACATCTTTGGGCTTTAAATTCTTTCTAAATTGCCGAATAGTGTTTAGCCCCGCTGGCCAAACGTAGTATGCTACATGCTGTATACATTCTTTATAAAGGAAATCACAAGTTCAGCGATGATACCCATGTAAACATTAATCGTTCGCTTAACTTGAAATCACAAGTGTTTCTACGCCATTTGCGGCGAGGTTACATAGTTGTCCCAACATCTTGTAATGATGGGGACTTCGTCACATACTTTATGAGGAACACTAATGAGACGAAGTTTGGCGGCCTTAAAATTTCATAATTGCACGAAAAAAGATGCAATTTCTTTGAGTGCAAAATTTGTCACCGAATGGCTACAAGAAAGAATATTTTTCTGCATATTTTCTAAGCAACACATTTTGATTTATAGTGACATCGAAAAGCAATATGAAAATGCCATACTACTTAATTTGCCAGAACATATTTTTTGCAGGATCGTTTAAGTGTCGTCATCCTGGCGTGACTTAAGTAAGTTGGCATTATGCTGAACCAAGAGTAATATCACAACCCCATTTAAGTTTTCTGTTTGACTGGAAAACTCGTTTCAGAAATTTGGGTAACATTTCATGAGACAGCGTATCTGCTGTATCTTGGCGCAGCGAACTTGCTGACTCTGTTGATCAGCTCCCATTTGAAGACTAACGCAGTTAGTGGTAGTGTTTGAAGCATTTACACAGCCAGGCCAACCTAGGCTTTTACTACCGTCTTTCAACTCATTCCCTACCTGTCTGTGTGCCTTGTAAAACCTCGCTAGGAGGATGCGCATCGTCCCAAAGCTGCTATGTGCAGCCGGGTCATGAGGATCAAAGATAGGCTAATTCCCTGTGAGCAGTCGGGTGTGGTGTATCGCATACCATGTCTAAACTGCCCTGTGAATTACACTGGACAAACTGGACGCATGCTGGGTTTGCGCACACAGGAACACAAGTCGGCTGTCCGATGGGTTGATGAATCTTCGCAAGTGGCCGCCCACAAATACGGGGCTGGTCACGAGGTCACCTTCGCAGCATGAGGATAATTGCCCACGCAAACAGCAAGACGAGCCGAGAGCTGATTAAAACCTGGGCGTCAGATGACAACTCAGTTAACCGATGCATCGAGCTGGTACCTTCATATGTTGCTCTGCGCGGGTTTCTCCAGACTCATGACACTGTGGTCCTGTCCCTCCCCCTCTCCCTCCCTGCTACCTCCCCCCTGCCCCTATGACGGATAATTGATCTCTCCCCCCATACTTTTTTCTTGCTCTCGTTAAAAGTTAATTGCCCCCCATTCATATGTTGCTTGCTTTCTTTGACGGTTAATTGGCCCCTTCCCCTGTAAAAATTTTGCTTGCTTCCTTTGACGGTTAATTAACCTCGCATTCCCTGTTAATTTTGGCTGCTTTCCTTGACGGTTAATTGGTACTTTCCCCCTATAAATGTTGCTTGCTTTCGTTGACGGTTTTATCTCTGATGATGGACTCCCGCAAGAGTTCGAAAGCTCAAACAAATAAAACTCAGATTCTGGTGATCGAACCTGCTTCTTCTCAAAATTATTTTTATTTAGTGAGCACCGATTTTGTTTAGACGTCGTTTTATCATAGCCCAGAGCCTCCATTTGAAAACCTAACTGGTTCCTGAAGCAGGCTCTTTCTCATCTCAGTAACCGGTGGAGATCCTCTCCCCCCTCGCTCTTGTGTTTTTGGGTTTCTTCTGGATTTATATTTGTTTGCGGTAGTTTTAAATTCGAACCGTCAACGTGCGATGATCACTCTATTTTTGATTAACTCGAAAAGCCGTCTCCAACAATTTTACTGTAATCCCTACCCTTTACCAGGCTTCTGCGCTTCACTCTCGTCTGCTAATCTCGACACCGGATGTGCGTGTTCGTCTGCCCTCTGCTCCGTTATGGGCGATTGATCTGTCAGTTTACTTGTCCCTCTCTGTGTCATTGCTCCACACTTTCCATTAACCACTCTTCTGTCTCCTAATTACTTATGCGCACAGACCGCGTGGGCGCTTGTACTGATAGCCGTATGTGGTTGCTGTTCGTCTGTGTCTATGTGTGTGTTTGTGTGCCGAAGAAGTCGCTGATTCACACCGTTGGTGCTTTCCTTCTCCCATGTAGTTAGCGTAGCGCCGACATGCACATACGACCAGCATGCGCGTTCGAACTGCGGGCGTGATGACTACCGATCGCGCATATCTGCATGAGTTCTATTTCGTGAATGTGTGTATGTATAGTAGAAAACTGTTTTAAAAACCTTGGAGTTCGATAATGCTCCATCCCCACGCCCTCAGTTTCTTTCTATCATCCATAGGAGAAACTTAGGGCAATGCGCGTACTATTCTATGTATGTGTGTGAATGCTAGCCTATTCTTTAAAAAACCTTAGCCCTCGTTAACCCCCATTTTTCTGCCTCCGATCTCTTTCTTAAATCTGCAGGAGCAATTTACGGCGATGCGTGACCTCTACATGAAGAATGGTCAGGGCTTCGTCCTCTGCTACTCCGTGACCTCCCAGTCCACCTTCAATGACCTTGCTGACCTCCACGATCAGATCCTGCGCGTGAAGGACGCCCAGGAAGTTCCGCTGGTGCTGGTGGGCAACAAGTGTGATCTAGACGCGGAACGGGTTGTGGGCAGGGAACAGGGTCAGAATTTGTCTCGAACCTGGAATTGTCTTTTTATGGAAACCAGCGCCAAAGCGAAGATCAACGTAAACGAGGTGAGTCTCCCCCCCGACACCAACTCTTGCACCGAGTAGTTTATTATTAACGCCGTATGGTTTGACGACAGTGGCGTCGGGTGCATAGAGAGCATTTGTATGCGTTTCGCCAAATTGTCGCGACTTCTTTTGTAAGTAGACCACTACCACAATTGGATCATACGCAGTCTGTGCACGACGACCCTAGATTTTATGCGCGCGAATCTATTAACAGCTTGTTGGCTTGCCCCTGTGGACTCTGAGACCCAACTGCTCATAGTACTTTTATTTTGTCTTCTTTCGTGCGGAGTAAACCCGACTGCCTCCCAGGGGCGGGATTTTAATTGCTCCACTTATAAACCAGACCATTCCATAGTGATCGGTGTTACCTCGCCCATGGCGCTAATTTCCTCTGTAAACTAGTTTTGAGCATTTCCTCCCCAGAAAGTATTACATGCTCTCAAGTTAACGAATGCTTCAGTTGCTGAATTCAGTCTCAAAACAACTGTGAATACCGCAACACTGGGTGATTGGTCGGGCACTTGTCCTCGACTACGCGTACCACTCATGTGCTGGTGTGTGAATGCAGCCCAGCTGGACTTACGCCATTCTGTAATCGTCTCCGAGAGGTCATTGGGAAGGATTTATGGCAGCCCGACTTCCAGTCTACATTGGTAATAAGTGATCCGTCACTTACCAGGCCTCGAAACCACGACCTCAAGGCCAATTGGCTAGTTTAATTGTTTGCTAGGTTGTGGGTTTTGGCAGTTGGGGGAGGCGGACAATTTTGCGGGGGAGTGTCGTGTATACTGGCACATGCTGTCTTGACCGAGGGGTGGAGCGTTCAAGTGGCCCATTACGCTGCCGCGACTATATGGGCGCGCGTGTATGTGGGAGTGGAAGTCGGTCAGGGTTTTGCAGGTCACCGAGTCGGAATCATCTGCCTGCGAAGATGCGTGTACTTGAAGCAGTGGACATTGAAGGAGGCAGACGGAGAGTATTATTGACTGTCCGCCACAAACCTATGTCTTCTATAAAGTTTACCGTAATACCTAGAACATTGGCAGGTTAAGGCTCGAGAACTCGTCGCGTATCAATAGAAATTGCGAATGTATAGTTACAGTTACAAAAAAATATATCGAGAGTTTATAGCCTACATATGGTCCAAGGCATGTCTCCAACGCACTTTACTTTCATTACCAAATGAGTTTGATAAATTATATTTCAAAAAGAAATCAATTGTAGCTGAAAAATAGAGTTCATGAAGCATTTAGTGTGCGATATGCTTATGCTACCTCTATGCTAATTCATCGCCCGTTGTCTTATTCTTCATCCACAATCAAGTAAAACTAAGTAATTTATGGGACTCCAAACTTTATGTCTAACATTTTCTTGGTCATTGCCAGGACGGTAAACGTCGTATGTCGCAGTGTGTGTGTTCGACCATCGGTTTCGATGAAGTCCACCAAGTGAAACAACAGGTTGGTGCAGTAGGTGACGGCCTCAGGGGTTAGTTTTAAGTGATAGAGGACGTAGTTTGCGGCTCCGCACTTTTCACCTTCTCCCATGAGTCTCGAAGAGACTAGACGGGTCAGGCGTGGGCTGCTGTACCAAATGCAAGCCAATACACCGCCTAACCTAGTCTTAAGTGACAGTAGCCTTTTGCGCTGGTATTACTGTACTATCTATCCTCACTCACCCATAGTAGGTGTGAACACAGGCCCAAGGAGGCCGAGACTAATACGGCTACTACTGTATCTACTACTACTGGCTAACGACATAGCCGAGTCTCTGAATCAGTACTATCTCTGACGCTAAAATTTGTCAGAAGTGACGCTGGTTTGAGTAAGCTCTGGGGCGCATACCGCTTTGTCTCAACAAGGGGTGTGACTCTGGGTTAGAACTATTTCATGTAAGCACATGCGTTGACCCTGAGCAGAAAAGCGTTTGCCTTAGTTTCTAACCTCTCAACTCTATCCATCAGGCTGTGTCCTCTTAGATACTAAGATACTGCTGCTACAGGTACGTGCCTATACTACGAGTGCTAGTTTCTATTACTCATGTATGGTAAGGCCAGTAGATAGTATACTATAAGTATTTCTTGTATTTCAAGAAGTCGCACCCAATATGCACTCGCAATCTGTGTGAAGTAATAGTGATTAGCATTTGGATAATAATAGGGCGTTGGTAAAGTAATGTACAAGTCCTACCATGCACTTATGTCATGCAGTTTTCCGTCTATAGTCCAACTACAGACCTACCAAAGTATCCATCTATAGCTTGGACTTTTCAGAACCCCTCATAGTATCCCGTTTATCCAAGCACGTCGTGAGACTGGGGGTTCAGGGTATTCCGAGTAGAAACCCAACTTCAGTAACTGTCAAACCAGAGTGCTGGAAACCAAGGCTGGTACTGCTACTGATATTTCTAATACTACTAAGTCGGGGTGCAGCTGGTTGGTAGCATTTCTGGTACTATTTTTGACTGCATGAAGTTATAGCCAGATAGACTTTAAAGTGAGCTATATTGGAATTTGGTGTAATTAATAAGGCAATTTAACTGCTGCTGTCACATTTTACAAAGTTTGGACCAGGATACTGCTGCTAGAGGTAATATGCCACTGCTAAGAGTGTTAATTCTAGTAATATAGTAATGTATTCTTAAAATTGTATCGATAGTTGACATGACAGTCTAAGTGCAGCAGGAATAAGGAAATATTAGTGATGCTGGTAGCAATAGTGATAGTGGTAATTCCTATAAAAGTTTTCAAAGTTCAGTAGTAAGACATGCATCCTATTTTATCAATTTATTATAACAGGTGGAGGTATGAGCTTACCGCGGTACACGTACGGTACTAGAGGACTACAGTGTTGCTGAGATTGCAATAGGCTAAAGTTTTGACTAGGCTTTGAGGACTAGACTGTACTATCAAAGCTCTGGAAATCTAGCTGAGAGACTTGACTGCGTATGCTAAGAGGTACATTTGTGTATAAACTATATAATGAAGTCTCAACCAGTTAGATTATAATTATGCGTATTTAATAAAGCGAATTTACTGCTGTGGTTAGGACAGCTAGGCTATACTAAAAGAATTAAAGAATAGCAAGCTTACGCGCATCCTAGACTTCATGCGGGCACATGTTTCCGCGTCTTCATCTGGTGATTGTGTGAGACACCCGCGTTGTCTTGAGAGCATGGGTCAGAGTAGTGTAGTGTAGTGACTAAGAGCACTACAATCATCAGGCCAATTCCAAAGAAAAATAAGATTAGATCACTGCAGCAAGAATTTAGTTTTCCTGACGTTTCGGATTCTGTCGAGAATCCTTAATCACCGTAGGAAAGTGTGAGACATGTGCAGATGGGGTTGATAAATGTATGGATTGCATGGTATTTATAGTTCGTAGCGGTCATCCGCATGCGTACTATAATTATCGGCTCCTGTAACCACCGTTTGGAGTCTTTATTGGTGCAGTGTTGGCTTGACACTTCGCTTTCGGGTCATTAATCGCCGCGATTTCGTTGTCCTTGTCGGATGCGAATTTGATAATTGTGCGACAATTATGCTCACAGTCGTCAGCGTTGTTGTCCCCGGCCCTTCCCATCGGACTGATTCTCCTGCTCAGGTAATGTATCAGTACGCAGTATGGGAACGGCTAATCGTTGTGCCAATCCCAAATTGTAGGTAAAAGTCACGCGTGGGAGGGATTTATTTGTGCACAGATCTCTAAGATGCTGTCCCAAGCAGTAGTGGACACTGGCGCAGCTAGGGCTAGTGTTGGTTGCGTCCAGTCCTGTCCGAGAGACTGAAACAGCGGTGGCCGCTGCTTTCATATGATTGTAGAGGAAGTTCAAGTAGTGTGTGTTTGGCCGAGAGGAAGTCACTTATGGAGGCCTCTGCTATATCTACTGAGGGCTGTTGTTTCCAAGTAGTCCTTTGGCAGCCGCGACTGTTCGGGTTATTTCATATAAAATAAACATAGAGCGTACAGGTATGCAGTCAATTTGAAATGGGGTAAAAGCGTATAGTTTTAAAAACATTTGCTCGTTAATTACGAGAAGGGAATTTAAAAAGCCCCTGCAAGATTTTACAGCGTGAACGCTTATAAATTAGTTCAAAAGTGAACATCAAAACATTTTCAGGTTTTATTTTTTGAAGATTTCAAAAAAATCGTGACTCTAAATTGATTAAGTTCCACTGACGTTTTTTTTAACTCGGAAACGCGATTGGAGGAAGCACGACCATATTTGAATTTATGTGGACATCGAAAACTACCTTGAAAAAGTCGCACTGCTTAAGTAGTCAACGGTGTCCAGTTTTTCAATCGACCGTAGGAAATTTCATTCCAAAACCGTAAAGTGGCGGTTGCATATTGGAATTATTCTGCACGATAAGTACCTTTGCAGTCGCAGTTAAGTAGTCCTACTCACTCGTTCAGACATTTTGGTTAACACGGTCTACGATACGCCAACCACGGTATGTAAGCCCTTCATTACCTAGCCACCCCCTCCTCCTCTTATTTATTAGCTTGTGACCTTTTCTTTCCCGTCTTTCCCTCCGTCCAGGTAAAAGCGCGGTCTTGGTTCGTGATTAAATCAGGTTAAAAGCTTCTAAAAACTGCCATCTTGCGGCGCAAACGTTTAAGACAGTTAATAAATAAAGGCCGCTTTACCCAACCAAGCAAACCTTTGTGGTGCACTTTGAGGCCCGCAAGCATTTCAGCGGCCACCAGCTTCCGTGGATCCATTTTCTATTATGGTCGTTAAGCCGCATGCTGCCCCTTGGTTTTTTGCATTTCGGCCGGTTCGTCGCATGTTGGCAACATCACCGGCAGCAGTAGCCAGAAACTCGAATTGGCTCGACTGCCAACGCAGAATGTTGGGGCCGTGTCTGCCACCTCCCTACCTCCCCCCTCGATTTCTGTGCGCTTACAGGTGCCATGCAGAGAGCGACTGAGTTGCAGCTACGCGGTGCCAAAAACCAGTTTCTGCCGCTCACAGGTCTGTTTGTGTTAATGTCTGTGTCGTAACGCCGATGCGCGGCGCCTTTCTCTCCACCAGCAGCAGCATGCGCGTTTGTCTGTTTTTAGTGCCCGGCTTCGGCAGCCCTTTTGTTACTTTTGTGAGACTGGACGCTGAACCTGTTAGAAAACTACGTCACATCACATACGCCTCGCCTGCCTTCACTGCACCCGGACGTTAAGCAGCTTTGACAGCAGTCGCTAAACAACACTGTCTAGACCTTATTATGACTTTCTGTCTACCTGTGTGCGCACACGCTCGTCTCCACAACAGGCCATGCACATCTAAAGATGCAGTGCTCCCTTCTTTTTGGGTCTGTATAGCATTTTCTTCCATGCAACATCCGAGCCCCCTCCTATCAGAATTCGAGTGTGTGCTGTGAGAACCAGATGGTGTGTCGCACGCGTGGACGATCTGCTTAACTTTGTCAGCCACTGGGTCCGTATCCTCCATGTCATAGGAGAATGTTTGGTAAGGGGAAAAGGGAGCGTAATATTTGGTGCCCAAGTATGTTGCGCAGTGAAGTGTTGGTCAGTGTTGGACAGTACTTGAGGCCATAGAAGTGCGCTGTAGATCTGAGTTCGTCGGATAGCGGAGAAGCTCATTTCCTCGCTATTCCGTTTGCCGTTACCCCCTC